>CM031239.1:268599340-269199340 GCA_018340775.1 Taxus wallichiana var. yunnanensis | reverse complement strand
AAATTCGAACTCCACGTGTTCCAACCTGATTTTTCCATAACTTTGAAGGGGCTACCACTTGTTCCTCGACGTATTAAAAAAAATCATTTTTGGGCCCTAGTATGTGAAAAATAGAGAAACATCTTCGGCCTTTAATGCAGATCTCCTTACCTCAACAACTAGATCAGATTCAATCTAATCTTTTGTTTCCTCCTTCTTTGAGGTGCCGAATAAGAAAAATAGTACAGTCAAGACAAATTTGGGGAAGATCTTGTGGAAGGCATTGATGGCAGTGGTTCAGCTCGAACTAGTTTTTTTACTCTTCTCTCTTTCTCCCCTCTGTACTGAGTCTATAAAAGAAGGGTCGAGGCTTATTGTAAGGTTGTTGTTCATTCTTCTTCTCTGCCTCCCCTTCTATCTCTCCAGTAGGGTCGAAAAGGAGTTTGAACCTCCTCCTTTGCTCTTCTGTAAATGGCAATTTTACCCCTTATCTGTAAATGATTCTCTATGTAAACTCTAAAGTAATAAAAAATGTGTTTCTTGATGCATTTGTCCATCCTTTTCTCGTTTTTGGTTGTCTCTTCTTACCTCTCTTCATTGCAGGATATTTGTGCATGTTTTGAATGTTCATTTGTAGATTTGGGAGTTGTGTTCATGGGGTTTTGGAACATTTTCTATGTGAATCGATCTATGGTCTGTGATGTTGTTGTCCATTTTTTCCATTTCTCACCACTCTTTATTCCATGAAAATTTGGTAAATGATCAACATTTTCCTTCTCTGGTGTATCACAATTTTAGTGTAGGCTTTGTTTATCCTTGTCTTCTTTCTCTCATGGTCTCCTTGGAAGTTAGATTAGGATTAGATTAGCTTTCCTACACTAGAGTAATTTGTGGCAAGTATTTTAGGAAAGAGGAAACAACCTTCTCTTAAGGATAATTCCTATTTTCAAGTCCCATAGCTTGGGAATGATTCAATGTTATGCAAATCACACCAAATTTCGTTGCCTTAGAAAAGTAGATCCATAACTCATTTGGGGTTCTGTGATTTTTCAAACAACTACCTAAGGATGTTTGGGCATATAATACAAATTGGAATAATACAACAGGTTTTTCACCATATGAGTTAGTCTATGGGAAAAATCCTTGTTACCTTTTTAATTCGAACTATAAACATTAAAGACAATAGCTAAAGTGGGTATTGAGTTGGATGTAACATAAAAGGAAAGAATTCTTCAACTCAATGAATTGGATGAGTTTAGAATAGAAGCACTTCAAACAACAGAGATAATCCAAGATCAAAGGAAGTAGTGGCATGACAAACATATCTAGAAAATGTAATTCAATGTAGGAGATTGGGCATTACTTGTTTGATTCCAAGTACCAACAATTCAAGGACAAGATGAGAACCAAATGGTTGGGACCCTATCGATTGAGTAGATATTTGACAATGGATTTTTTCAGCTACTTCCCATTGATGGGAGTAGAAGGAAACTTTTGGTCAATCGACATAGGCTAAAACTTTATATGAAGCCTCCTCCTAAGGATAAATTCTTAAAGAAGATTGTAGTAGACAAAGAATTTGATCATATGGAAGAACCCGCTTCTTCCATAATGATCAAATAATCGATGCATGGATCCAAAATAAAGGGAGAGAATGAAAACAAGTAAATGGTGTTCTCATCCCCAAAAAAACAAAAAAGAAAATAAAATATAATGGGAAAGAATGAAAACTAGTAAATGGTGTTCTCTTCCAAAAAAAAAAAATCTCAAAGCTTAATTGAAAACTAACAATCGTGATTGGTCTCCTCAATAAATGGCTAATGTAAAACAAAAAGTAGTTGTTTGAATTTCAGCTGTCTTGTCAAACCATTTTTTCTTTTTCACTTTTAAGAATGAGGTTAAATTAAAAGTTTGCATGTGTGATTAGACTTGATTTAAAAGTTCGGTATGATGAGTCATTTATTGTGCATTATGATTAAAAGTACGTAATCATGAGGTTGATGTTGATAGAATAAAAAAGTGGTAGAAAATTTATAATTACCTATTATTTTGGTGGAATGAAAGAAGTTGAAAAGTAGTTTTAGAATAATTTTATTTGAATTCTGAAGCTAAACCCATCAATTCCACAGATAAAAACAAGAATTCTACAACTAAATACAATAGTTTTGTAGCTAAATCCAGTAGTTCTACAGCTAACTCTGAATTTTAAGAAAGAATAATTTGAATTTTCCTCTTTGTTATGGGAATTAAAAAGAAGTCAGAGCTAGAGTATTATAACCAACTTCTTGTAGATGAAGAAGTGGAAACCATTTTTAGACGAGCAGGGTGGTTGGTTTCTTGAAAAAAAATTTGAGGTACAATGAAAAAATGTAAAGGTAATTCGTTGTAAATTTAGAAGAATCTAGAACTAAAGTTAGAAGCATTATAATTCCTTTTACTATCAATACAATGAGTAATGTGTCTGGAATACCAATTGTGCAAGTCCCAAATCTTGTCAAGGGAACCCTTAAATATCTAGTGGAAACCTTGATACAAGAGGGGGAATCTGAGCCCCAATATATCTATAACACCAAGAAAATCATAAAGGGGGTCAAAAGGACCAGCTTTCCCAAACCCTTTGACAGGGTAGCATTTTTGGTAGTTAAGTATTTAACTTGTGATGGTCAATTTGGGACTATGGGAAGAGAAGTCCTTAAGATGTTAATATATCTTAGGTATGGGAATTCAAAACCAGAATATATAGTAAATCTTCTAGGATTCCTTTTTGACTCCATCTAGACAATGGCTCAGAGGTATTCTTGGGGAGTTGGAACAATCAGACATCATGGGTTAATCCATTTGGTATGCCAACACCATTTTCTTTCAAGAAAAATGGAGAAGAAATATGGGAAAATTTTCTTTAAAAATTTAAGAAAAACTTGATATTATCAAGAGGGGAATACCAACCCCTTTTTCTCCTATAATTAATTTGGATATTGATGCCCCTGCAGAGGAAAAAAATAAATAGGTGGGGTTAATGCACCAAAAAGAAGGAGATCTGAAAGAAGGATTAAAGGTGCAGAATCTACTATGTCTGTCAAAGAAACTCCTTCCTCTGCAACAATACGAGGAGAACTAATATGTCTCTAACAGTAATATTTCACATAAGTAAGATCATGAAGTAAAATTCAGAAGAATCTCTAGGAGGAAACACATTTCAAGACATTTATAATCTCCCTAAAGAAGAAGACTTCACAAGAGATCTAGGGAAATTCTAGAAGAGATGGAAGAACATGATGGGTTGGAAAAATAAGTTGCTGATATTTTGGGCAGCATGGCCATGACTCCTCCTTGACCAAGCCAAACTAAGATGGATAAGAGAGATGAAAGATTTGATGAAGATGATTTTATAAATTTTGGTGAACCAAAGAAAGACACAGTACATGAAGAAGAGGAATTGGTATCCTAGAAATGGAAAGGGAAATCCCCTTTGGTAGAAGAGGAATTCTCATTTCCCAATGAAATTTCAGAAAAGGAGGAAAAAAACCATTTAAAATAGACTATGTTTTTTCCAGAGAAGAACTCATCATCCAAGAGAAAGATAAGGAATTAAACTTCCTCAAACTCAAGTTAGAAAAGAGGGAAATGCTCATTAAGAAACTAAAAAATCAGCGCACAAATGGGATTGAAGAATTGAAAATTGTCAAACAATAGATGATGGAAAAAGAAGAAGAAAGTCAATTTTCTAGAAGAGTCAACGATATCTGCATAGACTAAACTGACTTCTCGCCACTCAAACAATTGTGGGATGGTACCTGCAAGGCACTTAATGATTTCAAAACATCAAATGAGGACCTAAGAAACAAGATGAAAGAAGAAAATTAAGAAATTTAGAAATGGGAAGAAAATTTCTACAAAGAGGAAGAATGCAAATTTAAATATCTTGTAAAAATACAAATGATTTGCATGATGAGTGAAAAGTTACTTGCATGCAAGAGACCTTCTCCTGCATATAGTATCTTTTTAGAAGAACAATTTATTCACCGTATGATATCAAGAATTTCATGTGGTCTTCTACATGCAATTAAAGATGAATTTGAATTCATGACAACCTATTCCTCAGCTAGTGCAGAGAAGAAAAATATTCTCTGTGAATTCTATCTCTACAATATTATGCTGGAAAAGAACACAAGCTTTATGATCAATTTGTATGTAGGGGAATCAAAATTAGATTGCATGGAAAGAGAGATATTCTAAGAATCTATTAAAATCTAGTTCATCTGGTCTCTACATGAGGGCTCACTATGGTAAACCATCTACCTTTGCTATACATTTCAGATCCCATGCCTTTGATAATCGGTTCAAGACACACTATTTGGAAAGTTTGCATAAAAGTATTGATGCATTCACGTCTTATGAGGAGGAAAACTTTGAAGATATTTATGATGGATGTTTGAAAAGATGGGAGTTTTTCACATTTACATTGAGAAGAAGAGAAGTGATATCTCCCACAAACTTAATATGGAGCTTAGAAAGATATAAAGCCTTGTGCACTCTAATTCCTCGAACAATGAAAACTATAGAGGCATATGGATGGGAATGAGAACAAATCCACCTCTTCTTCTTAGTCCCATGTCTCCATGGAAAAAAAGAGAACCTCGAGATCCCACTCAATTTAAGGAATGGCAGAGGAAAGTAGAAGTAGGATTAGGGTATAGTACTTCTAAACTAAAACACAAGTATATTCAGTTTTCAACCATTTAACCTTAATAGTCAATTGGGATACAAAAACATAACCCAAGATTTGAAGAGTAAAGTTTGTAATGGGAATTAAAAACAAGTAATTACGAGGAGATGATAAGGCCAAAATATGTCTTGTTAATGCACAATAAATGATCTTATTTTACTCTCCTTTTTATCAATTTTGACTGCATTTTGTGACTTTTGTTTGATCTAATGTAAGTTAGGATGTAATTCTCCATTTTTTTAAATTTAGTTCTAAAGTTTAAAATCTCTGTAATTCCTAACAAATCATGTGGAAATTTTGTTTTTGTAATAAAATAGGTCATAATCAGTCGAGAGAACGGAGTATGAAGAGATCAATATGTTTTTGGTAGCCTTGGCTTCAATACGACTAAGTTCCAGAACTCTATCACATAGGTTATGAGCTCTATCTCTTAGTTATAGAATGTTCAAACTTAGTTCCGAACCTCAAAGCACTTAGTTTCAGAACTCCTACATTTAGCTCCGGAAATTTCATGATTAGATCAAGAACAATCCCCTTTAGTTCTAGAACTTCTCAAAAGTTCCAGAACTAATGGGAATCTATTATTTTGACAACATCCAATGATAGAGAAATCAATGAAGTCTTTCAGTCATGAGAAGATTAGAATATTTCCGATTCTTCATACTCAAAGATCTAGGGATAACTTATCAGACAACTATACGTCTAGCAAGGTTCCAAATTCAACATCTATTTTGGGCATAATTCAGTTCCATCTGAATTGGTAGAACAACTATGGTTGTAAATGCATCTTTGAAAGAAATACATATATAAATATATGTATATAGATTAATAAGGAGAACATATACATACATACACATTGAGATAAAGTTATAGAAATATTCAGTACATTTTTGTAAGACATAATATTTTAGCAATAAAATAGCCACTTCATTTTGAGAGAATATCACTTTTTCAAATCCTGATTCAAGGTGGAGCAAGGGCCCACTCCTCCAAGAACCAAGATTCTTGTTTTATTGGTATTTATATTTCTAAAGCAAATAGTGTAGATCTGTTAATTTTGTAAATGTATTTGATTCTTTAAATTAAACTTTGTTTTATACTTGTCCCTATAGGTGTTATAGACTAGATTTTCATTTCCTTACAATCTTTTCACAACATTTTTAACTGTGTGTTTATTTCCAAGCAAAGTGTGTTTACTTTTGCATTGTGTGTTTATTTCCAAGCAATCTATTTATTCCTGTATGTGTGTTTATTTCCAAAAATTCATTCCAACAATGAGTTTTTATTTCAGCAAGTTTCTTACAACATAGAGATAATAAGGCTTTGGCCATGGAATCCTAAAGACACTGTAAAAAACCCTAGAAAATAAAATAACAAATACCTACAATCAATTACTAGATCACTAAGATTTCTTGTTGCATATAGCTTCAAACACCCCCTTGGTTTGAATATGACATCAACAAAGAGTTGATTAAATGAAGGGAATAATGACACCCATTAGTGTGCATGGTGACACGTTGAGTTAGAGGTGTAACATTTTCATTTGGAAAAATAAAAACATAATAGTGCATTTCAAATGTGGATTTCTTCGAGGAAATTAAGGACAAAATCCCACTTCCATGTCCAAATTTCTAAAGTGCTCCTCCACCATTCCATTTCATATCTCTAGTATAAAAAGTATTTACCATCAAAATTTACAAGTAGTTTGTAATCATCAACAAATGTTCTATTCCCATTGACTTCATTGGATGTTTTCAATAAGTGGACATGGGGACACCTTGATGTAGGGGTCAAACTTCTCCATATCAAGCATGTGGAAGCTAGTGTGGTGCTTCGAATGTGGATTTCTCAATGGACATTAAGGACCCAATCCCACCTCTATGTTTCAGTTAGAGAAAGTGCTCAATTATTCTAGTTGATCGATCTGGTATAATAAAAGTGTTTTCCATCCAAAATTTAGAAATAGTTCTTAATAATCAATGCAAGTATTTTTAAGTCTATCTCATGAATTCACAACAAACTTTTAACCTTAATGGTTGTTGTGTTCAATTTTAAGCCTAGTGAATTCTAGGTTTAATAAGTTATTCGAATTAGCATTGTTGTAACATCACAAAGGATTGAGGTTAGCTCTTTGCTTTAGATTAGTTGTTGTCTTGCATAAAAAATAATTATTTTTGTTTTTCCTGGTCATTTGGTTTATTGATGATCTAACTCGTCTCCCCACAATTATCTTTAAATTTTAAAAGACTATTT
This sequence comes from Taxus wallichiana var. yunnanensis, assembly GCA_018340775.1. Classification (NCBI taxonomy): domain Eukaryota; kingdom Viridiplantae; phylum Streptophyta; class Pinopsida; order Cupressales; family Taxaceae; genus Taxus; species Taxus wallichiana. Next base: position 269,192,382 of record CM031239.1, on the reverse strand, counting down.
TTAATGACTGGCGACCACTAGGGTGGTTGCTCACTACATGTATTTCCTAAATACTCATGACTACAAATGAAAACGTTAATCCTAGCAATTGTTGTTATCAATATCATATTCAAAGTCTTTGGCATGAATTCCAAACAAAAATTAGAGCCTAGTAGCCGATATGTTCAATTTTAAGCCTAGTGGTTCTTTGGTTGAATATGTTATTCAAATTATCATTGTTGCAACATCACAGAGGCTTGAGGTCACCGATCGTTAGGATAATTATTGTCTTCCCTATAGGAAAATTAGTAAAGACTTCATAGATATTCAAATACATGACTAGAAAACAAAAAAATTGATGACAGGATGAACCCAAGCCCACCTCCATGTGTGACGCTTAGAGAAATTAATCCTCCACCACTCAAGTTCATATCTCTGTATAATAAAAGTGATTACCATAAAAAATTACAAGTATTTTGTAATCATCAACCCAAGTTCCATTCCCATTGAGTTCATTGGATGCTTTCAATAAATGGCCATGGGGACAACTCGAGGTAGGGGTGAACTTCTCCATATGGACCCAGTGAGAAATAGTGGGGGCTTTGAATGTGGATCACTTGGTGGACATTAAAGACCCAAGATAACCTCCATTTCCCACTCTAGTTCATAGCTCTAGTATAATAAAAACATTTTCCATCCAAAATTTACAAGTATTTTGTAATCATTAAGTCAATTTCCATTCCCATTGAGTTCATTAGATGCTTTCAATAAGTGGCCATGGGAAAACCTTAAGTTAGGGGTCAGAATTGTCCATATGGACCAAGAGAAGCATAACGAGGCACTTTGAATGTATATCTCTTAGTGGAAATTAAGGACCCAATCCCACCTCCATGTCCCACTTAGATAAAGTTCCCCTCCACTACCCCAATTCATAAATATGGTATAATAAAAGTTTTTACACTAAAAAAATTTCAAGTTGCTTATAATCATCAACCCAAGTTTCATTCTCATTTTGTTCACCGATTCTTTCAATAAGTGGCCATGGGAAGACCTTCGTAGGGGACACACCTATCCATATAGGAAAAATGATACATAATGGGGCGCTTCAAATGCGGATCGCTCCATAGACACCTTCGTGTAGGACTCAAACTTCTCCTTATAGACGAAGCGGAATATAATAGGGAACTTTGAATGTGGATTACATGGCGACATTAAGGACCCAGACCACATCCACGTCCCACTTAGAGAAAGTTCTCCTTCAACACTCGATTTCATAGCTCGTATAATAAAAGTATTTACCATTTAAAAAGTTACAAGTAGTTTGTAATCATCAACCCAAGTTCCATTCCCATTGAATTCATTGGATGCTTTAAATAAGAGGCCATGACGACACCTTGAGGTAGGGTTCAAATTTTTCTATATGGACTGAATGGAACATAGCAAGGAAATTTGAATGTGGATTTCTCAAAGAAGCATTAAGGACCCATGCCCACCTCCATGTCCCGCTTTAGAGAAAGTTCTCCTCCACCACTCTAGTTTGTAGATATGGTATAATAAATGCATTTAACATTAAAAATTTACAAATAGTTCATAAGCATAAACCCAAGTGTATTCAAATCCTATCGCATGAATTCTAAATGAAAATTTAACCCTAAAATCTATTGCCTTCAATTTTAAGCCTAGTGGTCATCGGGTTGAATATGTTATTTGAATCAACATTCTTGTAAAATCACTTTGAGGATTAAGGTTAACGACCGCTAGGATAGTTGTTTTCTTGCATAAAAGGCCATTAGTTCTATTTTTTTGGGTCGTGTGGTTTAATGATTATGTAACTATACTCCATGTAATTAAATTCTAAATTTTAAAATACTATTTTAAATGACTTGCATCTACTAGGGTCGTTTCTCACTACACTTCTTTCCAAAATACTCGTGATTCAAAATAAAAATTTAATCCTCTAGGCAACTGAGATTTTTAGGATAATCAAAGTCTATAACATGAATTCTAAACAAAATCTAAGTAGAGCCACCGATGTGTTCAATATGTTATTCTAATTACCATTGTTTCAACATCACAGAGGCTTGAGGTTAGCACCTTCTAGGATAGTTATTGTCTTACATACAAGACAATTAATAATGACTTAACATGAGATATTAAAATAAAAGAATAGAAAACAAAAATTTTATGAGAGGATAAACCAAAGCCCACCTCCATGTCAAACTTACAGAAAGTGTTGCTCAACCACTCCAATTCATAGGTTTGGTATAGTAAAAAAATTTACCATAAAAATTTACAAGTAGTTTGTAATCATTAACCCAAGTTCCATTCCCATTGAGTTCATTCGATGATTTCGATAAGTGGCCATGGGGATGCCTTAAGTTAGGGGTTGAACTTATCCATAATAACTAAGTGGAACATATAAAGGTGCTTCAATGCATATTGCTAGGTGTACATTAAGGAAAAAATCTCACCTCCATGTCTCACTTAAAGAAAGTAATCATTCACAACTTTAGTTCATATCTCTGTTATAATAAAAGTGTTTACCATCCAAAACTTACAAGTATTTTGTAATCATTAAGCCAAGTTCCATTCCCATTGAGTTCATTAGATAATTTCAATAAGTGGTCATGGGGATAACTTGAGGTAGGGGTCGAACTTCTCCATATGGACTAAGTAGAACATAATGGGGAACTTCGAATGTGGATCACTTATTGGACATTAAGGACCCAATCCAACCTCCATTTCCCGCTTAGAGAAAGTGCTCCTCTACCACTCCAATTCATAGATCTAGTATAATAAAAGTGTTTACCATACAAAATTTACAAATAGTTCATAATCATCAACCCAAGTATATTCGAATCCTATCACATGAATTCCAAATGGAAATTTAACCCTAGTTTCCATTGTGTTCAATTTAAAGCGTAGTGGCTACTAGGTTCAATATGTTATTGAAATAACCATTTTGAAAAATAAAAGAGGATTGAAGGTTAGAAGCCCTAGGTTAGTTGATGTCTTGCATACAAGACAATTAGTTTAGTTTTTCTGGTCGTGTGGTTCATTGATTATATAACTATGCTCCATACAATTACATTTAAATTTTAAAAGACTATTTTCAATGATTGACGACTGCTAGGGTGGTTGCTTGTTACATTTCTTTCCCGAATACTCATGATTCTAAATGAAAATTTAATCTTATTCACCACTAAGATTAATAGGATATTCGAATTCTATGACATAAATTTATAAAAAAAATTAAGCTTAGCAGCCAATATGTTCAATTTTAAGCCTGTCGGTCTTTGGGTTCAATATGTTATTCAAATTAGTGTTTCGTAACATCACATACACTTGAAGTTAGCGGGCGTTATGATAGTTATTATCTTGCATACAATAAAATAAGTAATGACTTTACTGAGATATTCAAATACACGACTAGATAAAAACATTTGATGACAAGATGAAGCTAAGACCACCTCCATGTCTCGCTCGGAGAAAGTGCTTCTCCACCACTCCAGTTCATAACTTTGGTATAATAAAGTGTTTACCATAAAAAATTACAAGTATTTTTTAATCATCAACCTAAGTTCCATTCTTATTGAGTTCATTGGATCCTTTTAATAAGTAACCATGGGGATGCCTTGAGGTAGGGATCAAATTTATCCATATCGACCAAGTAGAACATAGCAAGGAACTTTGAATGTGGATCACTTGGTGAACACTAAAGACCCAAGATCACCTCCATGTCTCGCTTAAAGAAAGTGATCCTCCACCACTATAGTTCATAACTCTTGTATAATAAAATCATTTACCATAAAAATTTACAAGTACTTTGTAATCATTAACCCAACTTCCATTTCCATTTAGTTCATTAGATACTTTATATAAGTGGCCATGGGTACATATTGAGGTAGGGGTCTAACTTCTCTATATGGACCAAGTGAAACATAACGTGGCACTTTGAATGTAGATAGCTCAACAAACATCAAAGACCCAAACTCACCTCCCTTTCTTACTTATAGAAAGTTCTCCTCCACCACTCCGAGTTCATAGCTCTAAGATAATAAAAGTGTTTACCATAAAAAATTTACATGTAGTTTATAACCATCAACCCAAGCTCCATTCCCATTGATTTCGTTAGATGCTTTCAATAAGTGGCCATGGGGACACCTTGAGGTACAAGTAAAAATTCTCGATATGGACCAAGAGGAACATAGCGGCTGCTTTGAATGCAGATCACTCGGTGAACATTAAGAACCAAATCCAACCTCCATGTCTCTCTTAGAGAAAGTGCTCCTCCACCACTCCAGTTCATAGATATGGTATAATAAAAGTGTTTACGATCAATAATTTACAAATAGTTTGTAATAATCAACTCAAGTATATTTGAATCCAATAGCATGAATTCCAAACAAAAAATTAACCATAGCTTTCGATCCTTCAATTTTAAGCCTAGTGTCAATTGGGTTCAATATGTTATTTGAATCAACATTGTTGCAACATCACAGAGGATTGATGTTAGCGGATGCTACGATATTTTTGTCTTGCATACAGGATAATTATTTTTGTTTTTTCAGATCGTGTGGTTTTTTTATTATCTACATATGCTCCCCGAAATTATTATTTAAATTTTAAATGACTATTTTCAATGACTAGAGACAATAGCGTTGTTTCTCAAGACATTTCATTCCTAAATATTCATCATTCCAAAAGAAATTTTAATCCTAGTGACCGTTGAGCTCAATAGCATATTCAAAGTCTATGGCATGAATTTCAAACCAAAATTTAAACCTAGCACCCGATGTGCTAAATTTTAAGTCTCAGTGGCCATTTGGCTCAATAAGTTATTCGAATTAGCTTTGTTAAAACATAAATGAGGCTAGAGCTAGTGACTATTAGGATAGTTATTGTCTTGAATACAAGACAATTAGTTATGACTTTATAGATATTCAAATACATGACTAGACAGAAAAAATTAGATGACAGGGATAACCCAAGCCCGTCTTGATGTTCTGCTTAAATAAAGTTCTCCTCATGTAGTCCAGTTCATAGCTCTGGTATAGTAAAAGTGTTTACCATCAAAAAATTTCAAGTATTTTTTACTCATCAACCAAATTTTGATTCACATTGAGTTCATTGGATGCTTTCAATAAGTTTCTATGGGGAAAACTTGAGTTAGGTGTCGAAATTATCCATATGGACCAATAATAACATAGTTGGGTGCTTTAAATGCAAATCACTCAAAACAATAAGGAACCAAGCTCACCTCCATGTCCCGCTTAAAGAAACTGCTCCTCCACCACTCTAGTTCATAGCTCTGGTATAATAAAAATGTTTACCTTCCTAAATTTACATGTATCTAGTAATCATTAACTCAATTTCCATTCCCATTGAGTTCATTAGATGATTTCAATAAGTGGTCATGTTGACAACTTGATGTAGGGGTCAAAATTCTCCATATGGACCAAGCAGAACATAACGGGGCACTTCGAATGTGGATCACTCCACGTATATTAAGGAACCAAGCCCACCTCCATGTCCCACTAAGATAAAGTGCTCCTCTGCCACTCTAGCCATATCTCTGGTATAATAAATGTATTTACACCTCCAAAATTTACAAGTAGTTTGATATTATCAACCCAAGTTCCATTCTCATTAACTTCATTGGATGGTTTGAATAAGTTGCTATGGGGACACCTTGAGGAAGGGGTTTAAAATATACATACGGATCAAGAGTAACATAGCAGGGGCATTTAAAATGTTGGTTTCAACAATTTAAGGACCCAAGCCCACTTCCTTGTACCGCTTAGAGAAAGTGCTCCTCCACCACTCCAGTTCATAGATGCAGGTATAGTAAAAATGTTTACCATCAAAGATTTACAAATAGTTAGTAATCATCAATCTAAGTATATTCAAATCCTATCGAATGAATTCAAAATGAAAATTTAACCATTGTGGTCGTTGTGTTCAATTTTAATCCTACTAGAAGCTAGGTTCCATATGTTATTTGAATAGGCATTGTTGAAACATCATAGAGGATTGAGGTTAGTGGTCGTTAGGATAGTTCTTGTCTTGCATACAAGATAATTATATTTTATTTTTATGGGTCATGTGGTTAATTTATTATCTAACTATGCTCCTCATAATTATATTTAAATTTTAAAACACTATTTTCAACGATGCCAACCACTAGGGTGATTTCTCACTGCATTTGGTTCTTGAATACTCTTGATTCCAAAAAAAAAAATCCTAGTGGTCACCGAGATAAATAGTATATTCGAAGTCTATGCCATGAATTTCAAATGAAAATTTAAGCCTAGTGGATGACGTGTTCAGTTTTAAGCCTAAGCAGCCACTAGGTTAAATATTTTATTCAAATTAGCATTGTTGCAACATAACAAAGGATTGAGATTAGCGGAATTAAGATAATTATTTTTTACATATAGGACAATGAATAATAACTACATAAATATTCAAATACACGACTAGAAAAAAAAATATTTTATGATAGGATGAACCTAAGCCCACTGCATGTCTCACTTACGTAAATTGATCTTCCACCACCGTAGATCATAGCTCTAGTATATTTAAATTATTTACCATCCAACATTTATTAGTTTGTAATCATCAACCCAAATTCCATTCTCATTGAGTTCATTGCATACTTTAAATAAGTGGCCATTGGGATACCTTGAGGTAGGGGTCAAATTTTTCGATATGGACCAAATGGAACATAGCGGGCACTTTGAATGTGGATTTCTCAAAGAAAATTAAGGACTCAAGCCCACCTCCATGTCCCACTTAGAGAAAGTGCTCCTCCACCACTCTAGTCCATGGATCTAGTACAATAAAAGTGTTTACATTCCAAAATTTAAAAATAGTTCATAATCATCAACCCAAGTATATTTGAAGCCTATCGTATGAATTCTAATAGAAAATTTTACCCTAGTGGCGGTTGTCTTCAATTTTAAGCCTAGTGGCCGCTGGGTTCAATATATTATTTGAATCAAAAAATTTCCAACATAACTGAGGATTGAGGTTAGCACTTTCTAGGATAGTTTTTGTCTTGTATGCAAGACAATTAGTTTTTTTTTTTTTGGGTCATGTGGTTTATTTATTATCTAACAATGCTCCCGTAATTATATTTAAATTGTAAAATACTATTTTAGATGACTGACAACCGCTAGGTGGTTTCTCAAGGTACATTTCTTTCCTAAATACCCGTAATTCCAAATGAAAATTTGAGCCTAGCGATCGCTGAGCTTATCAAGATATTCAAAGTCTATAGCATTAATTCCAAACAAAAATTTAAGCATAAGAGGCTGATGTGTTCAATTTTAAGCCTAGCATAATTTGGGTTCAATATGTTATTTGAATTACCATTATTGCAACATCACGAGAGGCTTGAGGTTTGCAGAATCGCTAAGTTAGTTATTATCTTACATACAAGACAATTAGTAATGACTTTAAAGATATTAAAATACAATACTAGAAAATCAAATCAATGACAGGATGAACCAAAGCCCACCTCCATTTCCCATTTAGAGAAATTTCTCCCGCTCCACTCCAGTTCGCATAGCTATGGTATAGTAAAAGTGTTTACCATTAAAAATTTAAAAGTAGTTCATAATCATTAACCCAAGTTCCATTCCCATTGAGTTCATTCGATGCTTTCAATAAGTGGCCATGGGGACACCTTGAGGTAGGGGTCAAACTTCTCATAAGGACCAAGTGGAACATAGCAAGGTTCTTTAAATACAGATAACTCATTGGACATTAAGGAAAAATATCATCTTCATGTCCCGCTTAAAGAAATTTCTCCTCCACCGGTCTAGTTCATATCTCTGGTATAATAAAAGCATTTACAATCCAAAAGTTACAAGTATTTTGTAATCAATAAGAAAAGTTCCATTCCCATAGAGTTCATTAGATAATTTCAATAAGTTGTCATGGGGACACATTGAGGTAGGGGTTGAACTTCTCCATATGGACCAAGAAGAAAATAACATGGAACTTTGAATTTATATCACTGATGGACATTAAGGACCCAAGCCAACCTCCATTTCCCACTTGGAGAAAGAGATCCTCCACCACTCCTATTCATAGAAATAATATAGTAAAAAATTTTACCATCCAAAATTTACAAATAGTTCATAATTATAAACCCAAGGATATTTGAATCCTATCTCATGAATTCCAAACAAAAATTTAACCTGATGGTTGTTGTGTTCAATTTTAAGCCTATTGGCCTCTTGGTTCAATATTTTATTTGAATCAGCATTATTAAAACATCATAGGGGATTGAGGTTGGCGATACTAGGACAGTTGTTGTCTTGCGTAAAGGAGAATTAGTTTTTATTAAATCTTATGGTTTATTGATTATTTAACTACGTGCCCCGTAATTATATTGAAATTTTGTAAGATTATTTTGAATGACTAATAACCACTAGGGTGGTTGTTCAAGACATTTTTTCTCAATACTCATGATTTGAAATGAAAATTTAATTCTAGCGGTCCATAAGCTCAATAGGATATTCAAGTCTTTTGTAGGAATTTCAAATAAAAATGTAAGCCTAGCATCCAACATGTTCAATTTTATGTCTAGTTTTTATTACGTACAATATGTTATTAGAATTAACATTTGAACAACATCGAGTGGGTTGAGTTTTGTAGCCTTTTAGATAGTTATTGTCTTTCATACAGGAAAATTAGTAATGAATTTATAGATATTCAAATACACAACTAGACAACAAAAAATTTGATGACAGATGAACCCAAGCCCACCTCTATGTTCTTCTTAGAGAAAGTGATCGTCCACCACTCCAGTTCATAGCTCTACTATAATTAAAGTCTTTAACATCAAAATTTAAAATTAGTTTATCATCATCAACCCAAGTTTCATTCCCATTGATTTAATTGGATGCTTTCAAAAAGTAGACATGGAAACACCTTCGAGATAGGGGAAAAATTCTCCATATAGACCAATTAGAAAATAGTGAGGCATTTTAAATGTGGATCACTTAGTGGACATTAAGGACCAAATCTCTACTTCATGTCCTACTTAAAGAAAGCGCTCATCTACCACTCTATTTCATAGCTCGTATAATAATATCGGTAAACATCTGAAATTTACAAGCATTTTGTAATCATTAACGGATGTCCATTGCCATTGAGTTCATTAGATACTTTCAATAAGTGGCCATGTGGAAACCTATATGTATGGTTCAAACTTCTCCATATGGACCAAACGGAACATATTGAGGCACTTCAAATGTGGAGCACTCGGCGACATTAAGGAACCAAACCCACATCCATGTCACACTTAGAGAAAGTGCTCCTCCACAATTTTCATCATAGATCTAGTATAATAAAACTATTTCACATCAGAAATTTACAAGTAGTTTGTAATCATCAACCCAACTTCCATTCCCATTGAGTTCATTGGATACTTTCAATAAGTGGCCATGGGAACACCTTGAGGTAGTGAACAAAATTGTACATATGGATGAATCAAACATAGTTGGGTGCTTCTAATGTAGATTGCTTAGTAAAAATTAAGGGCCTAAGCTCTAATCCATTTCTTACTTAAGGAAAGTTCTTGTCCTCAACTCTAGTTCATGGCTCGATCTAATAAAAGTGTTTACCATAAAAAATTTACAAGTATTTTTAATCATTAACCCAAGTTCCATTCCCATTGAGTTCATTAGATGCTTCTAAGAAGTGGCCATGGGGAAACCTATAGGTAGGGATCAAACTTATCCATATGGAGCAAGAGAAACATACCAAGGCACTTCAAATGAGGATCACTTAGCAAATATTAAGTACCCAAGCCCATCTCCATGTCCCGCCGAGAGAAAGTTATCCTCCACCACTCCGATTTACAAATATGGTTTGATCAAAGAGTTAACCATCCAACATTTTGCACCCCCTCCCACTTTTTAAAAATTTATCTTTGACGGATCATCAAAATGTAACACGGCCTATCGGGAGCGAGGTGTTTAATTATAGATGTGGATGGAATTTTAGTAATAGATTTGTTGGAAGGTCTAAAACCGATGGTCAACATTTGTTGTGATTTTTTTAAATTGAAGGAGATTCCTAGTTGGTAATAAATGATCCAATCTCGAGAAGGAGTGAGGTGTTATTAATTTTTGGTTGTTTTCCTTCCTTTTCATTCTTTTGTTTCTTTGTGGTGGCTAATGCTGGTGTGGAGTTTTAAGAGACAAGTATGGAATGCCATCCTTTGCCTTTACTTTTCCTATAAGGAACAAAGTGTGAGATGGAATTTATTGCTAATGTTTCTCGTGGCTCGTATAAGGATTATCTTTAGGGTGGCGTTGAGTTCTATCTACGAGGAAATTATGAGGATTTTTAGGGAGGACTATTTTGGCAAGTAAGCCGAGTTCGTATTAATTTGGAAGTCACCTCTTGGTTCATGTCCTGAATTCTTTTGGTTAGGTAGAATATTGACAAGGTGAGAGATAATACCCTCCACTTCATTAAGATGCGACTCCGATGGTGTGGCCGAGTTTATGAAGGAAATTAGGATTTACACATGAGTTATTGTTGTGTACTACTTGTGTTGGTGTCTCGGTGGGTGGGAGGATTTCTTTGCGAAAAGAAATTCAGCCTCTCGAGCATAATTTCTTGTTCCTATCCCTAGTTTTTAGTGCTTGGATTTTTTGTTTATAATAGATTTTGGGTTTGATCGGCTTACATCCCAGCTTAGTTTTTGTGGTTTTTTGGCTAGGTCATGTGGTTTACTAATTATATTTTACGTTTGTAATTGGTTGGGATCCCGTCAATCCCTAGGTTTTAAGCTCCTATTAAAAGCATTGAATTATCTAAAAATATATTCGAAGGCAGACAGATATAAATGATTTTCAAGATTACATGTATTCCCTAAGATCGATGCTTATTATACTCCCTTTGTTTAAAATAACAAATTTTAACTAATTTCATGATTACCCATATTCGAAAGAAATTTTCAGCCTATCACCGGTGTGATTTCAATATGTTTTTAAATTTTTTTAACTCGATCTTTGAATTAGGGGATTATGAGATCCCACCAATACAATATAGAACCAAAACGAAAACCAAGTGATGTAAAAACTCAAGTGCCCATAATAAGGAATACCAAGAAGGGAGATAAACAAAGAGAATCAACTCAAGAACCAAAAAGACTAGGAAGTTCTCTAAACATGAACATGAGACAAAAGAGTGGGGAAAGTAGCTACCGGCCCACACTAGCCACTACCCGATGAGAAGCCTTGCCAAGGAAGAGAAGAAATTTCTCCCTAGCTTAGGGCTCGAAACTCGTTAAGGTGATCGATATCGAATCAATAGGAAATAGGTAATAGGAAGATCTAATAGGGATAAACTATTTACTTCAAGGCCTTCATGCTAAGGGGTAGCATGCACATTCTTAGCATGAATAAGAAATTATTGGTATTGCTTCCTAGCCAATGAACCCTACACTGAGACCGATAGCTTATTCCTCAACCTCTTTCACCAAAATATAGGGTTCTAGGATGCGACAATCAACCAATTCATCATCCAAGCCACCTTTGTGAAACAGCTTAAATGAAGTACACTGTTATAGCCTCAATTTTTGCATTGTCTCGGGTAAAGCAAAAGAAAATTAGAAACAAAAGCCTCAGCTATGTAGGAAGCAACCCGTGCCCTATTTGAAGCCTGCATATATGAGTCACCCAACACACATTTGATCGTTTTAGCTTTATGAAAATATTCATAATGAAAGACGTCCTTAATACGCCCTGCTGCAAGAGATGGCCGACAAGAAGGTCGATTCCCACCACTCACCGCATAGAGAAATAAAAGGAAATCACAAGAAATCCATAATTCTCCTGCTCGAAAATGGGAAGAGTGAATAGTGAGGAAAGTGGAGCCAATACCCAGCTAACAAATGAAAAGATACAAGCCACCATTAATGATCGATGAAGGTTCCACGCATCCCTTTGTGTGAAATGATATCTACTGCACTATTCGATCTTTGGAATTACATGATATCATGATGTCCGAAATATTTATGGTCGTGTTTGTAAGAAGATCGCCAATGCTATTAGTAGCTGCTATGTTCATATGTTATTAGATTAGGTAGCTGCTAGCATAATTCATGTTTTACATTAAGGCCCATCTAACGTAAAGCTATAAATTGAGTGAATATGCCATCACATGCTTGAAATTAATACAAGCCTTCCAGGGCTTTAATATTAAGTTTTTTGGAAAAGGTGATGATTCCTTCCAATCAAGATATTTATAAAAATATTATCACAAAATATACATATTTAGTAGTGTTGTCCACTCAAAATTCCTAACGCTTGACAGGTAAAATCCCAAAATTTTGAGTCTAAGTGTCTTTTCTACCAATTAAAAAAGTCTCCTGGAAGTCTCAAAATCTAAGTATTGGACTTTTCTTGCATGTATTTCGGGTGTCGGACATTTTTGTCCCGATGTCCCAAGTTCCAAAGTGCGAAGTTGTTCCCGACTTGTAAGCTATATAATGGCCTTTCCACGCCATTTTGAAAGGAGGAAGAACTTGGCATACTCTCGAAATTGTAAATAGATCTTGAACATATCAATACAAAAGGGCTTTTCTTTTCATTCTCTATCTGAATCTTTGTAGCTCTGTGTTTTCCTTTAGTATTGTGAAGATTATTTTGTACCTAATTCGTTAGTCTTGCTGATTGCTTTTGCAAATACAGTGATCTTGCACGACCAAGAAAGAACTTTGTGTCTTTGATTAATGAATTTGAAAAAGGTCGTTGAAGAACTTTGTGTCTTTGATCTTATTCAGTTAATGCAAATAATCTTGTTTCAAATTCCCAACTTCGGGTTATCTATAATTCCAAGCGTTTGCTATTACGCTATTTCGTACCCTCTTTCCTCAAGATGCGAATCGATGATCTTTGTGGAAAACATTTTCGGTATCCAAGTTCAACCATAAAATGACCTTCTCAGATATTTGTAAATACGCTCGTGTCTCAATAAGGGAACCTCTCCCATTAAAGAGGAGGGACTTCTTGTCCCCATTTATTGCTCTTCTAAAAAGTCTTATTTGAAAACCAACGCTTTTTGCGACTCCGAGGGAAAATCGTATTCCAGTACTATTTTTTTTTCATTCTTTTGATCTCGGCGACTACTCGAGGAAAGGGCCCTTGTATCGAAGATTCTCGGTTTCAGCTTTTGAGCAACGGGGTTTTCCTTTCCCTTCAAATAGAAGAACTCGTTCAACGAGCACTCCACCCGCTTCGAAAAGAAGTCCTTGAAGCCTTTGTAGTCCTAATCTACAAGCTTTAATCCTTGCTGGTGTTACGGTTCCCCTCGAACCGTATTTCCAAGAAGAATGGCACAAGTTCCATGGGGTCAACGTGTCGGGCCTCAGCCCTCACTCGGCCTTTATTAGAGGTAACCGAAAGAACTTCCCCAAATTCAGAGGCGACGGCAAAGTGCACCCTGACGAGCATATTGCAGCCTTCATAGTTGCATGTGGAGTCTTGGGGGTCGAACATGAAGACGTCTCATGAAGGCTTGTTCCGAGGCTCGCCGAGACGCAAAATGCTGATCTGGTTCTATCATCTTCTTTGGTGCCATCATGATCGAATACCATGAGAACTCGGTTAAAAGCGTTTCAAATGCACTACTTGCCCAGATTTCTCAAATAAAGAAAGATCCATCGGAACCCATGAGAGAGTTTGTGGCTCCTTCAATGATCGATCAACAAAATTCTGTGAATACTCGGCGGTTGATCAAATTCAAAAATGTTTCTTTTGAATGCCCAAACGCCTAAAGTCAGTTATGCTCTAAGAAGGGCTAACTTGGAACTGGATCAAGAATCGTTTTTAGTGAGGGATGACCTAATCATGTCAGGGAAGTTGAAGAGAGATCCTCCCAAATCTAAATCTGCTGCTTCTTCATCTTCCACTTCTGGACCCAATACTGATCCATTAGTCCGAAACTTAAAATGATCTTTAGCTATAAAAGAAACAATTAGCTCAATGCATTACGCAGATGTTCCTAAAGAAATTTTCAACCCAAAACCGTTTCCACGGCCCCACACAAGATTGGCACTTGAAGGACCTCCCGTCAAAGTTCCTGTGAATGCAACTTGCGAGGTCGAAGAACCAGAAGATGATAATGAAGCTTGTGAGGAGTTCTTGGAGGAATTCGATGATGAGGCGGAAGAACCCGAGGGATCTCGAGTCAATTTCTTTACCACTGAAGGCATTGATGATGCAGATGACTATGATGAAGTGGTAGCAGATATGAACAGCGAATCCTTCGCTGTCATGACTCGGGAACAGACGCATCAGAGGGAAAAGGTGACACAACCCCTGAAGAAGTCCAAAGAGCAGCCTGCGACTATTCCTGTAATTGCCAGAAGAGGATCTCCTATTCCTACCTCATCTGCACCAAAGGTAAGTACTGCCAATCCTACCCCCAAAGTTGTTTCTTCTTCTTTTTCTCCTAGGGTTGATAAACCTAAAATTCCAAATGATGATGGACCATCCACCTCTGGATCCTTTGACATTGTAGATCATTTAAAAAGGACCAAAGTTCAAATTTCAGAGGCTGAATATTACCAAACCCATCCAAAAGCTTTTGCCAAGATGATCCAATTTGTAAATTCCCATTCCAAGACCACCTCCAAAGGCCTTTTGCCCACACCTCCTTCTACACCACAGCCCAGTCTAGTAGCTGCTGTCACCTCACCTGGTGACAAGATCAAGCCTTTCTATGTAACACTCATATGGTAGCCATTCGAGCCATGTCATAGATTCCGAAGCCTCGATATAATGTGATGCCCGCCAAAGTAGCTCATGCTTTAGGCTTGACCCTTTTAAGTCATTATGGATCTTGCTACTCCATGGAAAGTAAGGAAGTACCTTTGGTGGGAAGGATTAAAGATGCACAAGTGGCTTTTAGCTTTACGAAAAAAGAAGGTCTTGGCTACCATACTAATGACATTCCTCCTTCCTATGGAATGTTGCTTCTGCGAAAACTCTGTGGGTGGAGAGATTCAAATGGATTGGTCACACGCTCTCATACCTGTCAATGGACAAATGAAGAAGCTACTACCTGAGAAGCAGTCCGAGTACATTGTGCAGAAGACAGATGATCCCAAGGCACAAATACTCTATGAGGACAGGGGCCATGGTAATTACATGATTTTGTCCCCTGATGAAATCCGACCCTGCAAAATATCACCTAAGGACCCCAATGGTGTCTGGATCTTAGAATTTGACGGCAGTTGTTCTTCGGCTGGTTCTGGAGCCGGTGTTCTGTTAATATCACCTGAAGGCTGCCTATACCCCTTTTCATTCAAATTGCAGTTCGAGAACACTAACAATACAGCAGAGTATGAGGCTCTCATCCTTGGATTGCAAGTGGCCAAAGAACGAGGTGTAAAAAATCTTTTGGCTCGTGGTGATGCAGAGCTGATTGTGAAACAAGTCGAAGCATCAAGCATTATCGAATCGGGTTTGGGATTCAACTTGAATTCCTTGATGCCTTCTCCATTGATTCCCCTCGGTTTTGTCTCGGGGTCATTATTGATCCCCCATCCTCGAATTCTCTCGGGATAAATTCACTATTGAGATGGTCCACCGACCTAGTCACCCGACAATACTAATAACCGGAAAGTCTTCAACGATCCAGCATTTGCTTTCCTTCCTCGGAGCTCAAGGGCAATTTTGAACAACTGTATTTCAAGGAAGTGAAACTCGCCTCGTGAGAGCGTGTCTTCGGACTAATAGCCGTCACCCCGAAAGAGAAGAAACTGATCAAAGGGTGCATTAAGCTCAAAGGAAACAAGATCCCCAAAGGTTTGGTGAGTTTGGAGGAGTTGTTTGATAAGCATGACAGTATCTAAAGCTTCCATTGGACCTCAAAGAATCAGCCGAGTATGATAAAATTGATATTGGGAGCTCTATAAATATCGGAAGTGTTGCACATATGAAAGGAGAAGAGCAATCGACCTTAAGGAAATATAAGGATGTGCTTGCTTATTCTTATGAAGATCTAAAAGCCTTCAAGCCAAAAGAAATGCAACACTCAATCCCTCTCAAGCCGAATCAAGCCTTAAGCTTTGTGCGACGAGGCGTATAACTTAAGATAGCTGACACCATATTTCAGAGATTGAAGGCAAAGGCTAAGATCATCTTTCCCATTCACCATTCGACTTGGATTGCAAACATTGTACTACCTTTAGGAAGAAGAATGGAGAGATCCGCATCTATGTTGATTTCGGGAACTGAATCGTGCCTCTAAAAGATAACTACCCTCCTGCCTTATGATGGATCGGGTTTTATGCTTGATGGCTTTTATATAATCGGGTGAGGTTGATATCTGCGCGATCAACATAAGACAGCCTTCACAACTCATCGGGGTACCTTTGCCTACAAGAGGATGCCTTTTGGGCTGATTAATGCCTATGCCACCTTCCGTAGAGCTATGGATCTCCTTTCTAAGCTTGAAGGGAAAATGCATAGTCATATACCTTGATGACTTTATTACGGTGTTCTCAAGACAAGAGCGGATCACTTCGACCACTTAGAAGCGAAGATGCCGAGAGCATGGGATTTCCTTAAATCCTAAAATCATGTCTTCTACAGGTTACGAGAGGAAGGCTATTAGGACACATTGTCTCAAAGGATGGCATCAAGATTGATCCTAATTAGTTGAAGCCATCCAACAGATTCCTCTCCCTACTAGTAAAAAGGGCGTGCATTCCTTTTTCTGGTAAGATCAATTTTCTAAGAAGATTCATCCCCGATTTTGCTGAATTGACTTTAATATTTCTGATGATGAAAGGAAAGCAAGCATTTGTCGTTGGTCTTCGAAGGAAAGGAATCCTTTGAGGGTATCAAGAAAGCTATCGCTAAAACTCCGATTTGGCTTGCCCGATTTCGCTAAGAAGGATTTCATTATCTCATCGCTACGCTACGGATATGCCATTGCCTTAACTCAGAGGATCCCGATAAACATGAGCTACCAATTGCCTTCATGAGCTATATCCTGAAGAACCATGAGCTAAAGTACACCATGATGGAATTTGCATGCAAGCGAGTTCTGCTTTCTATACTCAACTCTCACTCTACGGCCTTTGGTCCCGATCACGATAAAGTCAATTCTCACGCAACAAGAATTTGATCCAAGAGGGGAAGCGGGTGGCTAAAGTCCAGAATATGACCATATCAAGCCAACCAAGCTGGTTCGGGAAAAGGTCTTTGCGAGCTCATTCTTGAAGGAACCCAACACGAGTTACAAGTTCGGGCTTGATGAATAAGTACGACTGACATCGCTCATTTTCTCAAAATGCCCCTCTCATTTAACAAGCTAAAGAAAAGAGGATCATTTTGAGATCAAAAGTATGTTCATTTGGATGGAAGATTCCTCAAGTGTGTAGACAAAGAACAACAGAGAAAATTGCTCTCAGCTTTTCATGATCAGACATGTGGAGGGCACTATTCATCAACAGTCACAGCTCATAAGATACTCCGTGGAGGGTATTACTGGCCTTCTTTGTTCAAAGATGCAACCAAGTGGGTGGATAAATGTGAGGCTTCTGAATGACCTAAATTGGCTTCCTTGCCTCTCAAACCATTGTGATTGAAGAACCTTTCCAACAAAGTATCGGTGCACTCAACCATTTTCCAGTACTGGACATACCCATGTGCTAGCCAACTTTACTTCACCAAATGGGTGGAAGCTATTCCAGTCAAGAGCACCACTTCTGAAGTAGTGTGCAACTTCATTAAAGAGAACATCTTGGTTAGGTATGGTGTGCCTAATAATGCCTCAAACTTCTCCTCAAGCCGAGATAATGGATTTGCTACGGGTATGGCATCTCTCTGGCTCATTCTTCGATTAATCCCGAGGAAATGGACAAGCAATCTTCTGGTGATATCATAAGAAAGTTGGTCAATGAATCTCGAGAAACTGCGTATAAGAAACTTTACGATGCTCTTTGGGTGACAGATCACACCTAAAAGAGCCATCTGTGTCCCCATTCAAGTAGTGTAAGAGCTCAATCTCAGGTAACTCGATGAAGGCCATCAAGACACTAGTTTGATCTCGACAAAAAGGATTAAGGCGAATTCAGGATAGATTGGAGGTTGCGATGTGAATATCTCGCCCCACCTCGGCCAGAGTAAGGTGAAGGTTCTTCGATAAGAAAGCTAGGTCCAGAGAGTTCCAAGTTGGATACGTGTACGTTATGGGACAAAAGACATGAACCTCGTGGCAGCCATGGAAAATTTGATTCTCTTGTGGCTTGGACCTTTCAAGATAAGACACTTTGGCTGGTAAGGACTCTTTCTATCTTGATTACACTGGTTCCCCCTCCCACTTCCTTATAGTGGGCAAGTATTTGAAGTTGTTCAGATCCTGGTGATGGAGTCCCTTTGTATATTATGTACGAGTGTTTTGCTTTCCCTTTCCGGTGTGTTTCCTCTCACTCTCAGTATTGTTTTGTTTTTGACTCCTTTGCCCAATGGATAAGGCAATGCACCAGCTTCACCGAGTTATCTAAGTTCTTGCCTTGTCTCATTCCATGAATTTACACCAGTCATCCCTGGATGAGCCAAATACTCAAAATTCCTCGTCTGTCAAAAGGTAAAATCCCAAAATTTTGAGTCTAAGTGTCTTTTCTACCAAGCTGGTGGTGTGAAAAAAAGTCTTGGAAGTCTGAAAATCTAAGTATTGGACTTTTCTTGCATGTATTTCGGGCCTGTCGGACATTTTTGTCCCGACTGTCCCAAGTTCCAAAGTGCGAGTTGTTCCCAATAAGCTATATAATGGCCTTTCCACGCCATTTTTGAAAGGAGGAAGAACTTGGCATACTCTCGAAATTATCTTGAACATATCAATACAAAAGGGCTTTTCTTTTCATTCTCTATCTGAATCTTTGTAGCTCTGTGTTTTCCTTTAGTATTGTGAAGATTATTTTGTACCTAATTCGTTAGTCTTGCTGATTGCTTTTGCAAATACAGTGATCTTGCACGACCAAGAAAGAACTTTGTGTCTTTGATTAATGAATTTGAAAAAGGTCGTTGAAGAACTTTGTGTCTTTGATCTTATTCAGTTAATGCAAATAATCTTGTTTCAAATTCCCCGCAACTTCGCACTCGTAAAGAATTATTCTGTTATCTATAATTCCAAACGCATTCTGCATATCTTCACTCTTCTCCTCACTTGTAATCGATGATCTTTGTGGAAAACATTTTCGTGGTATCCAAGTTCAACCATAAAATGAATATTTGTAAATACGCTCGTGTCTCAAATAAGGGAACCTCTCCCCATTAAAGAGGAGGGACTTCTTGTCCCCCGATTGTTGCTCTTCTAAAAGTCTTATTTGAAAACCAAAAGTAGCTATCTTAATAGGTAAGTTTTAAGGTACAATCAAGAGTTAATGAGAGCATACAAAGGGAATTTTAATCACACAAGATTGATTTTCCATGACAATGTATGTGTTTTAATGACGGCATTTTTAATATGGGAGTTACCTCCAATAATTAATTCATTACTATTTGAGTCATTAGTCAAGGACAAATAATGTTCCAGTCGCTTAAACTTATTGATTTATACATTTAAAATTTTACTAAATTTCTAGTCATTAGTCATCCATTATTTTTTCGTAGCTACCATTATTTGCTTGAACTCAAGATAAAAATTAAATAAAAACTAGCCAATACAAAGTAAGCCACATCAAGTCTCATCAATAAATTATCCAATGAAATGGTGCCATGTATACAACCCATAAAAGGTGATTTTATATTAATGTAATAGGCTGCCTTAAATTTATTTGTACTCAAAAGTACTTATTTTAAATCCCTTAAAAAAAATCTCTACATCATTTAAATGTCTAAAAGAAAATCTACATATTAAAAAAATCAATAATTATTAAATGGTAGTTTGTAATCATCAACCCATGTTCCAAATTCCATTGAGTTCAACCGCATGCTTTCAATAAGTGGCCATGAGGAAACCTTGAGGTAGGGTTCGAACTTGTCCGTATGCACTAAGCGAATAGAGCGGGCATTTTGAATGTGGGATTGCTCGGTGGACATTAAGGACCAAATTCCACCTTTGTGTCTCACTTAGAGAAAGTAATCCTACCATTATATTTATATTTCCATATTAATTTATCGAAATCCTACTATTATATTCGAATCCTAGTGGTCGCTAATGTCAAAGATTATTAAATAACATTGGTACAACATAAAAAGTCTTGAGATTCGCGTCCACTAGTATAATTGTTTCTTTGCATAAAGGACAATTTATAATGACCCAACTAAAAATATAATTAAGCTCCTTTATTATATTTGGATCTTACAATACTACCTTATAATCCAAAACAAGATTAATTTAAATGATTTTCTAGACTACACATATTCCAAAATGAAATTTTTTGTATAGCGGCCACTAAGTTCAATATGTTTTTTTTTTGTTTTTGTTTTAATTTGTAAACACTTTTGACAAGAAATATGAACTAGGGGGTTAAGGGAGCCCACCCATACAATACAAAAACAAAGGATATAAAAATTGAGGCCCAAAGAGATATGAGGAAAAAGGTGACGAACCTCCAAGAAAACAAGATCAAGGAGAGGCAACCATACCAAAGAAGAATTGAAAAATCAAAACCAAAAAACCACAAGATCCAAAGAGACAGACCAAAACAAAATGACAAAAACTACAAGGAAAAAACTTAAGAAATAAGGGTCCTACCACCACACACCTAGCTCAAACCGTTAAATGATCCGCTCCTCCAACAATGACTAATACTCATCGTGAAGGTTCGTAGAGAAACGTATGAAAATATGCATCAACATGATCCCTTAGTTCATGTAGATTGTCGATGGAAAAGTGCAAGGGAAAGCATGTATCGAAATGTCCAAGGATGGTGTCCACGTTTTCGACATAATAGAGAAGATGGTGTCCACGTTTTCGACATAATAGAGAAGATCTCTATATTTCCTAATGAGCCACTATATACCCTACCTAGGACCAATCATGAAATCATTAACTTCTTCTACCCATAAGAGGGGATCAAAGTTAAAATTCAATTGGTTCTTCATGAGGACCACCACAATGAAATATATAAATTATGTCAATGACTATAGACTCCACATTGGGGAACCAGGATGGATGAGGAGGAAAAAGAAACAAAGGTTGCCATAATCTCTAAGTTGGTGCGGGCCCTACACAAGCCATGTAAATAGCTCTCACCCAAAATATTATGAATGGATTTTGCTTTATTGTAAGAGGAGTAATGAAAGATTTTAGAAATAT
Source organism: Taxus wallichiana var. yunnanensis (assembly GCA_018340775.1). Taxonomy (NCBI): domain Eukaryota; kingdom Viridiplantae; phylum Streptophyta; class Pinopsida; order Cupressales; family Taxaceae; genus Taxus; species Taxus wallichiana. The sequence continues at coordinate 269,171,097 of CM031239.1, read as the reverse complement.
GGTCATGAGATATAGAAAAATCCAATTGCTCATAACAAAGGCTGATAAAACGAAAACCCAAGAATGCCATTAAAAGTGAACCGAAAAGTTGAGAAGGAGGGTGGTGAAGAGAGAGCCAACGATAGAATTTTTTGAACCCAATAAACATGGGGCACCATTAATTATATTGATGTAAGCCATCTCTCCATTCGTGTGAAGTGATAACAGGTAAGCCAAGCCAATATTTCAGGTGAGTTGAGATTTTGGTAGTGTCTGAAATTTCTATTGTGGCATTGGCAAGAAAATATTCCACACGATTTTATTCTCAAATAACATGATTGATACTCTATTTTTTTAATTTACCTAACCAAAATAGGGTGTTGGAAATATAAAAATTAAGATTCTAGGAATGTGTTGATCCCTTAGCAATTGCATGGACAATGATTTGTGAGTCCCTTTCAAACTAAATGGAATCACAACCCCTGGTTACATCCAATTTAAATCCTTCAAAAATATCCTAAGCTTCGCAAAGTTACAGGTTCCCTCTTTGAGTGGGAAGGAACCCGCCACAATAATATCTCCATACTCATTTCTCATAAGACACCCCACCCCGATTTACCTAGGTTACCTCTAGATGCCCCGTCAAAGTTTAGTTTACAAAAGCTATGGGTGGGAAGGATTACATTTCCCATTTGTCCTTCTAAGGATTTTTTTCTTTTTGAGAAATGACTTGATGAATATTTGAACAAGGAGGGGGTATTTTGATTAAAGTTCATGCTTTCATTATGCCTACATCATGTGAGGTTAAATTAGGATTGATGGAACTGTGAGTGCTAAGATATTCAGATATGGCAATTTCCTGTCTATTAATGAATTTGGGATAGAAAGAGGCCTCTTCCCCGAAGATTCTCGGTTGCACTCCCACCATATATTCCTAGTGGCCACTAAGGTCATAGATTATTCCACTACATTCGTGTAATATAATAAATACTTAAAATTAGCAGCCACTAAAATAACTCTTGTCTTGCATTCGAGATATTGATTAACGACTCGACTAAAAACTTAAAACTAAATTAAGCTCCAACACCAAGATATTGAAGATAATCAAATTTGGGACATCAAACTGGTTGAAAAACTTTGTAAAAAAATCTGCATCCACCAAACATTCCTATTTATAGTGAGCATCGAAAGCAAGGTCCATGACACACTCAAGATTTTGTCCACTTCTGCTTCCATGTCAACCCTATATGCTAGCTTGATCCAATGACAACCCATCTCCAAAGCCCAATCCTTCTCCAGATGAATGATAAGAAGATGACTAACGAATGTCAAATAAACTTCTGCATTTACTTGTCGGACATCCCTTGAGAGTAAGATTATCATCTCCAAGAACTCCCTCAATTGTAACCGAGTCTTTCTCGATTTAATCTAAATAATAGATTTCAAACGGCGATGTAATATTTTGGTATAAAATTATATTTCACCCACATCCGTGGAAAATTACATAAAAGGCAACATTGGTTTGGCCATGACAGAATAAATGAAATATGGTGAGAAAAACCCAAAAGGTGTAGAAATAAGGGGGAGCGTTTAGATAAATATATGGATTGAATATGACATCGCATGCTTGAACTTAAGATAAGCTTGCTTTCAGCTTTAATATAAAACTTTATATTTAAAGGTGATGAGTCCGCCAATCAACATATTTATTACAAATCTTATCAAAAATGGTTGGTGAGTCACACAAGATTGATTATCCCTGACAATATCTTCTTTTAAATGATGACGTTAGCAATAAAATGGGAGTCACCTCCAATAATTAATTCATTAGTATTTGAGTCATTAGCCAGGGAGAAATAACTTGTTCTATTATGATCTACTTGTGTTAGGTAAAAGGATCCAATGACCATTACCGGGTATGTGAAATAAAGTACCATTATTTGTTTGAATTCAAGTTAAAAATTAAATAAAACTAACCAATACAAAAAGTCACATCAAGTCTCATCAAAAATTATCTAATGAAATGGTGACACATAGAAAACCTATAAAAGGTGGTTTTATTATCAAGTAATGGGTTGCCTTAAATTACTTTATATTCAAAAGTACTTATTTTAAATCCCTTAAAAATATGTTCTCCATATAATTTAAATGTGTAAAAGAAAATCTAAACTTTCCTAACTATGTGTCTATCTTTATTACCAAACTTTAACTAACGACGCTTACCTTTTATTAAACAAAGGTGTTTACCAGTTGTAAAGAATTTTTGTTTATATGAAAATATATGGATTACGTTTTATACACAAAATATCAAATGAGAACTACATAAGGCGTCAGCCTTCTCGAAGGTATGTATTCAAGGACTTGGATCTGCCATGGATAGTCCAACTAATATAAAATAATTAAAAACAATGACAACAAAGTTGTTGAGATTTTTTTACATCGTTAAAATGGTTCCCGATAATGTAGAGGCTATTTGCCACTAGCCTTCTCATAAATTAATAATTCACAAACATAAAACAAGAATTTCTCTTCACGGCCTCTAATCCTTTATTCCCGTGCAAGGTTCATGTAAATCTTCACATTCGATGTTTCGTAAATTGTTCTGATTATTTTCTTTAATGAGTAATTTATAAAAACATACGAACTAAGATGAACAAGATACATCTTTAGGTTTAAAATATGTACTTCTATTATTATGCTCCAACACTAATATTTGTAGATAATGTAGACAATGAATTTTTCATTGATTAAATACTTAGCATTTGCTAAACTTTTTCATTGATACCTTAGCGATCACCAAGAAATTTTAATTCTTTAATGTTCCAAGACAAGAGAAGACAACTAATATTCAAATACAAGATAGATATTTAACTCTTTCTAGAATTCACATAATTAAAACAAGAATATTCAAGAGAATACACTACATCTAGTCAAACATGTAATCCTAAGCTGACGTATATTAGGTAGATTATCCACTACAAGGATCCTAGAAGACATCGGGTTTTCCATGATTTGTTTACTATTTGATCACTAAATATAAAATAAGAAGCTATTAAGGACCGATCTTTGGGAAACCATAACTTTTGATTACTAATTGAACCTAGTGGTTCTTAAACATTTTCATATATACTAGTCGATTTCAATTATGTGATATACATGATATATCTTATGCATACTATAAAAGGAACCTAATTACAAAACCCAAACACATCACGACATGTAAGATTTATTATTATTAAGTACACAATTGTTGACCATTATCACCCATTTTGGTTTCCAAGTTTTCACAATGATGTAGTGTAATTATTGTGGTGAAATCACAACACCCTTGATTGCTTGCAAGTGAATGGTTGAGGTAGTTCATGTTATTTTTCAAACATGGAGTTATCCCAAAGTGTCGGACTTTGGAATTTGGATAACACTCGAGAGAAGGTTGGCTTCTTGTCCTATCCTAGTGCCAACTACTCCAAAGTGTAGAGAGTTATAGATCTAACACTAATATAATGTTTTCCCAAGGAGACAGAGTTAGAGAAAATGCATGAAAATATAACCTACTCTAATGGAAGGCAATGCATGAAGAAGGATGTTGGACAACATGGATAATAAACACAACATTACTAGAACCTTTTAATGAAAACAACAACCATACACAATAACCTTACACGCAATGAAAGATTAGAAAGTTCTAATATAACAAGTAAGAGGGTTTGAAGCATCCACAGATCCGATTTTATTTTTCTCTATGTGTATACAATACATCACATTTAGGGCGAAAGGAATAGATTTGGTATTGCAATGTTCAATAGGGAGGTTGGAAATCTCCACAAATATCTTATAGAAAATAAATAAGGGAGAGGCATATACAACTTTTCCAACCTTTTGAACTAAGCCCCTTCTTACCATATATAGGAAGAATGAGAGAAGGGAGAGAGAGAGGAATTAGAAATATTACTTCAACCATAAAAAATACATTTAAATCACCTGCAACAATGATACGTGTCATTATAAAAACCCATACCTCATGTACTTTGCCTTGTTGGAGAAGAAAGGAAACCTATACCTCATCATTTGGGTAGGAGAGAAACACAGAAACACCCTCCAAAATGATGTACTATATATATATATATATATATATATATATATATTATTTATTTATTTATTTTTAAATACTTAGCATTTTCAAAATGGGTAGATAACACTTGAGAGATTTCTAAGAAGTCGATTTTGTGAAAATATGAGATTCCAGGTTAGAAGTTATGGCCTTATGAAGATGAGGGTGCCATATTGTAAGAAATACGAGTGATTAACTCTATTTTTTCGGACTACAAACTTGCATTCCAACCTTCTATATCTAAGAATTCAAAAATTTTGGATTCCGAACTTCGGGGATTTTTATTTGAGAGTTCGGGTTCTTGTTCATCGCTTAAGTCATCTTAAGAGTTCTAAAATGCCGAACCTCCGAAGTATGAAATTCAGACTTGAGTTCGAGCTCCAAAACCATGTCATGTGACACTATTCATCACTCAAGAAAATGGATCAAAAATTATGAAACTCTGAATTATGAATTTTAGACTTCAGGTTTCAAACCTTTTTCCTTTTTGGGGATTCAGGTTTTAGGATTAGGGTTTCGGGGATCCGGGACTTGTATCATTATTTCAGTTTCGGTTTTGATACTTCAAGTTTCGGGGTTTTGGGACTTGACTTTTAGGGTTAGATTATTCACTTGGCACATAAAACCTCTAAAACTCTTAAAATCCAAAGTCTGAAATTTAGACTTCTTGTTTTGGACCTTCCACCCTCCTCTGTGTGGCACTATTCACTACTCGACCCTTCCAAGACCTTCGAACCTCCAAACCTCCAAAGTTTGAATTTTGGAATTCAAAGTTTAGAATTTTCCATCCCTAATATATGGCACCATTGACCTCGAAAACCACAAAACTTTTCGGACTTTGGGGTTTAAGGATTTCGCCTTAAAGTTGGTTTTTCCCTTGCTTGTCGTAGAAACTCTAGACTATAAAACATCCAAGTCTGAAATTTAAATTTCAAGGCCCCCATTTTTCACTTATCTCGACTTTAAGATTCCTTCAATTTATTCCTCCGACATCATTTCCATTTCCAACCCCGCCTTTGTAACCTAACTTTCATAATCAAAATGTGAGCTAACATGGTCAAAAGATCCCTCCAATTTCTCAATGTGAAAGGTCATGTTTGTTCAATTTTTCTGAGGGTAACATTTGATAACATTTTCTTAAATATTCTTTTTACGGTGATGGGAATATATAAATGTTAGCGGTCGCTAGTCTACACTTGAAAAAAACCAAATTTAATAGCGACTAATTTTTTAATCTCTTAGTGTAATGCATAACAAAAATTCTTATTAATGCTTTATTTTATTTTATAACTCAATGAGGATAGAAGTATGCACATGACTACTATGTTGTAAATATTTATTCCTATTGAATTTTACTCTATGAAAATAATAACATTAAGATACGCATCTCATTGATATTACAGTATTGAGAAACAATATTTGTCCTTTCCAACTACTTATGAAATATTAATTTGTTTAATTCCTTTTTTAAGTAATGTGTCTTCCATTCGTAAAACTCTGTTCATTAAAATTCCTCGATTGAAGGAGTAGTGGATATGAAAAAGAGATATGATAATTGTTTTGTATAAATGCATTCCCGGAAAAATTACCACTATGATCTATGGTTATTTTTTGTTAATGAGGAGGTTTTCAATGAAGTCGGTATGGTACTAATTTCAAAAGTTATTGATGAGAAAATATTTTGCATTCAGGTTAAATGTATTGACATCTAAATGAATAAGTGCCTTATTCTGGACATGGAGTTGGAAGTTTCATTGTTCAAGAAACTGGAAATGAAGGCTTATTGAGAAAATAAGGCATTCTCTTGTCTTAATTATGTTTGGAATTTTGGGAATTTCATGCAGTCAGAAGAAAAGGTAGTGAAAATTTCCTTGAATTTCATAACAACATGAATTTGGTACTCAAAAAATTGTATAGAACCGGAGATACCTCTTCTGTTTGTTATTATTTGAATAGAAAATATTTTCTTTATCCATCGAAACATGTAAAGCTATTTACCTCACTGAGGCAATCTTATTTGTCTAAATTAGAGATAGATCCATCTAAGTCAAAGTTGTAAGGGCTTAAAAAAAAATCAGCTTTGATGTTGAGGAATGTGACCAAGTATATTTGAGCAAACAAAAATTTTAAATGATGAAAAATTAAAATTGTTTTTATTCATGGTGATGCTTTTCCAATTGAAGTTTCTAGGTGTCATTTGGCACCTCCACATTATCAATTACATAATGTGCATGATGAGAATGTTGACCTTCTTGTCTATTTAATGTTGATTAATTCTATTACTACAATGATGGATGTACTTCTTCTTCCTTTTTTACCTTTTAAAAAGGAACTTGTGCAACTCAAGGATCCATATGACCTGAAAAGGGATGAAGTGCAGTTGTACATTCTTGATGGTCAACATACGATTTATGCCTAAAAATTTAATTTTGATGAAATAAAATACAAGTCATTACATAATAAGATGCATTTTAGAAACGATCTCATTATGTCTTCACACGCTCCTTGCGAAAACATTGATAAAATTTACCAGTAGCAAAACAATGTAAACAAAAATTGGATTTATACTAATTTTATTGATGTACTCTACAAGACTTGAATGATTTGGAGATCCCTAGGATGTCCTCAGAGGCCTAGAGTGGGAAACACAAATTCAGATAATTCGAAGGTAATGAAACTTAATTTTAGCACATTTGTTCTTAAAATTTAATTTTGTACTATGCGAGAAAAATATATACTATTTGATATTTCGATGTAGTGTTTTGAGATGCAATGTCTTGCTATGATAAAAGTGGCTTAGACAGAAATCCTTCATGACAAAATGATATTTTTGTATTTACACGAGGACATATGGAAAAATTTGACAAAAACCATTGAGTTATTTAAATTTGGTGGGTTGGCTTGTTCTTCTTGTAAGGATGACAAACCTAACTTTCAACCAAATTCATTAGGAAGGTTCACAGTGAATTACTTCAGGCCTACAAGTGGAATGATGGATGATGAGATACCAATTCTACTAGATAAAGTGCAATAAGGGAGAGTATGGATAACTCACTCTATTAAAGTAGGTGTCATAGCGGAGACTTTAGATACTTAGTGTAAAAGAGTTAAAGATGACATAAAGAAGAGAGAAAAATTTCTAAAAAAATTTAGAAGTAAATATCCAAGTAATCGTGTATTGGCGAGAATGTCTTGACAAAAATATTGTTGAAAAATATGGTTTGCATAATTCTCACTACTTCCAGTTATGTGTACTCTTGGGAGAAAATCCTAAAGGAAAAAGAAAATATGATTCCAGAGGAAGTGAAAAAATGGAAAAAGGAAAATGTTATGATGAAGTGGCATAGATTCTCTAGTGTCGGATCAAACAATTATAGACTACTACATGAGTGAAATGGAAGAAAATATTCCAAAAAGGATGGAAGAAATCGAATACTTTACATTTCAATGTGCATATCCATTCCAGCTCCAGTCAACAATATGTTCTATTTGTTCAACTAATCCATTCAATGCACAATGTGTGATCGTAGATTTATGTAATTTGTCTAGTGTACTCACTTCCACTGCAATAATGGACCTGTTTATTCATCATACCTATTGTTTCATTTAAAATGTTAAGATATACATTAAAAATGCAAAAATTCAAAACTAAGGGGAATCAATAGTGGAAGGTTGTTACATATTTTATGACAGCACTATAAAATTTAAGATCTTGTGTCTTATGTATACAATAACTGATGTGCACAATTGTGATGTTCACGATGGGGATATAACACAAATTGAAATGGATTGGATGCATCATATTTCACATAAAATTGTGACTTTAAGTGAAATTTTCCTATGAGGAAAGACACATCCTTTTTATTTATGAGATATATTATGGGTTTTGGTCTCAAACATACACTCAACTTTCTTCCAGTAATTCTTTAGTTATAGTGTTGTACAACAATAGTGTTGTAGTGAAATATTTTGTTGACTCAAGTCTATCTAAAGTTTTTATTATTGAATCAAATGATCAAGAAATGTGTTTACAACATTACTATTGTCATTTTAAAAAAGTTACATTGATTAAGATCACTTAAAACAATTCTACTAGTTTAATGCATTTGAACTAATACATACAATATTTATGTAGGCAACCAATCAATAGAGGAAGACACCATCTCTTACTCTCCACATACAAATAGAGGGGACGATGTCAATCTTAGTATGTTGCAACCAATTCAACTTGTTGCCACCGATGTCTCTAACCAGCCATCTATTGAATATATAAATGGTTAGTGGGAAATACTCGTTTATAAATTTATCTCTACAAGATGTTTTTGATTGTCATTATTTACATATTATTAATAATAACTTCAATTTTTTTAGATTTTATGACATTTGGGTAGTTTTTGGCACATCATGCACGAACACAAAGATGGAAAATGGGATGATAGTCATATACTATTATAAAGAAAACAATTTATAAGACCCTCATAATTGAAGGAACCTATATCGAAGTAGTTTAGTTGTAATATTTACCACCCTAGTGGTCACTAACATGCATATTTTAATTAGATTTATATTAAATTGAGTAAACTGTTGGTTTATTGGTTAATACTTATTTTCCGAAAATCAAAAATAATTACTTCTACTCTGATTAGATTACACCTACTTGGTCATTTAATATATAACTACATCTATGCAATATTATATAAAATCCAATTGTTTCATGTATTTTTTACATCGATTTAAAATTTATTTTGAATTGATTACTATTTTTTAAATAGAGCGAGCATGACAAAAACCTAGAAATGGGATTTTGAGGAAATACAATACAAAGTCTCAATCAAGTAAGTGTTAACATTACTAAAATTTTGATTATTTGAATTGGTTTATATCAAATTATGGACAAGTGAGAAAAAAATAGTTGTATGCGGTTGGCCGGATGGTTTATTTAATTATGTTTTGATTTGGAGGTTTTCTCTACTAGAAAATCAATCCCACAAAGACAGGATGGTAAATTTTTCTAAGGAGACTCTCAACTTGTGAGGTGGGGTTAAGGAACTTTTAAAGATCCCGGAAGCAAAATTTGAAGTGGGATTTTGGTCTTGCTATATCTCTTGCATTGAAGTTGAAAAGCTAATTAAGGATTTGACAAAAAAATTAGCGTTTGAATTAAAACAATTTCTTATTTTGGGTGAAGAATTTTTTTGTGTAGAAGATGAAATTGCAGAAAAATATCTCCAAAATATTTGGAGTAGAGATGGTATTGTTTTCAGTCTTAGAAACACATTGTGTATTTTGGTGAGAAAATTTGTCATGTGGATGAACTTTTGGATTTATTTCCAATTCTCTTGGAATCTAAGTCCCTCTACTTAACCCGATGCAATCGTATCATATATGCATGCGCAAGTAAAGGTGGGTTTTCTGGTGGCCTTGTGGTTGGTGATCCAATATTGACACACCACCGATCCTACGGGAAAGTTAGCAATCTCTTTCTAGGGAAGACTTTATCTCGAAGAGTGGGAAATGGGGGTGAGAAAATAGCTAGGAACTAATGTTGTAGGTAGAAAATCATATTCCTGCACACACTAGTTAGAAATTTCAACACATGTATTCATGAGAAGAAATAACTTTGCAAATAACAATAAGACCAAATAGAATTTATTGATTACAAAGGATCAAGAAACCCCTTAGTCAAATAAATATAGAAACTCCTTCTTCTTGTATTGATTTCTTAAACAAAAGTTTTACATAATGTGGGAATGGAAGAAATTTGAGAGTGGAGAAATGTAGAAGAAAATGGCTATCTCCTTTTCTTTCTCTAAGTACAATGCACTCTTGATTTTACAAGATCAATTGCAAAACCTTTGAAAAGAGAATTCCTTTACAATTTAAAGAATGAGACATTACTCATCATCTACCCCACAATGGATTTTCATATGTCCTCGTGACCTAAAACTTTTCAACTTCTTAGGAAAATATTAAGTCCCTTTTTATAACATAAAGGTGACTTTTTACATTAAAAGCATAAAGTTCCTTTTGTAATTTCACTAAAAGACATATAAAAGTGCACCCCCAACAAAGAATTAGAGCATGGAGGAGTGAGAAAGTAGGGAGAGAGAAGAGAGAAGATAAAGAAGGAAGATGAAGGGGAAGAAGCACGATGATGAATAATATTTCTTTTCGATGAAGTCCACATCTCCTTCTATATGATTGGATGATGTGTTCTAGTGTACTTAACTCTACATCTAGAAACTCTTTATACCGTGAGAAATTACTTCATCTTGGTTCTTATACACTTATCGATTTGAATGAATTGTTACTGCGATGACCACAATTATGACCTGCATATGGTATACATGTGACCCGAATCATCAAGTGAGTGTCAAGAGACACTATTTAATTCCACGAGATGAGTCTCGAGTTCCTTATGATAAATTTCCGTGGATAATCCCGAGTGACGGTGTTGGCACGAATGATCATCCCTCTATGTCCCATTATGCTAAAATTTCCCTTTGAGTGTAACTTACTATTTTTAGTGAGAGGTGATTTTTTCCTCTTATTGACCATCCCGATGTGACGAACTCCTCCATTCAGCATTGTGCACACTACCTTTTCCTCACCGCTTCTTAGGTTGAATTACCATTTAAGTAAGTACCCATATAGGAAACTTACTATTTTTAGTAAGTGGTCATTTTCACTATTTTCTACTCCGGAAAATCATTCTAGATTCCTAGTAATCTTCGGTGCACCGCCTTTTCCATAACTCCTTTTGATAAAGACTTTCCAAACATAGCAAGTCTGTATAGGAAATCTTTCTATTTTATGAAAGTGGACTTCCACTACTCAGTTTACGATGGAAGATATTTTTTTTGGAATCGGCTCATCATCATGATAATGTCCTCCAAATTTTACATGTTTTCGCTCACTAGAATGCTTGGAAATGAAATTTAAATTTTCACCTGGAAGTGACTTCGAGAATGGAGCTGCTATAATATCCATTAATGGAGATCAAAATTTACAGGTCTATTTTTTATCTCCATTTGTGATGAAAAAAACTCCATTTTGATAGGTTTTTTCATTTGGAGCCCGTGTGTAATTTTTTAGCATGTTTCCATTGTCGGATTGACGAAAATCGACAAATGTGAGCCGGTGCACGAAATGGGGATTTTATTGGAACAAATGTATAAGAGAACCATTTGACCTCATGTTTATTTCATCTTGATTTTCATGAAAAATTTGGCATTCTGTAGAGGATGGCATCTTGATCATACTTTTATTTTGCAACATATGAGGATTTTCTCGATTGGGTGACTTCATGGTTATTTGGAAAAAAATCTTCATTTTCTCCTCATTCTTAATTTCTTCAACCTTTTTGATCAATCCTCCCCTTAATAATTGTGCATTTTAATGAATTAGAGGATTTCAAGGCCATGGTGGAGCTAGTTCAAAGTGACAATGGTGGACCGGTGTACAGACAATCATGAACAAAGCCATGGCAAGGTATGAGGCTGTGAAGGAGAAATGGGGGGAAATAAAAGCTAAGTGTCGATTTAAATATTTCAAAAATATACGAAGGGGTTGGTTGCATTTTTATGTCCCTCACATCCCTCACCTAAAAGGGACATGAGGGACATCAATTTCCATGGTGGTCAAGGTGATGCCACTTGACGAAGATTCGACAATAGGGAATGAAGGCTTGGAAAACACTTGGGGCTTGAAACTCAATCTTAAAGAAGTCACATGAGTGACTAGGAGTGTCCTTAGGGGCTCAAAACATTTTTAAATTTTTTCTTCCCTCACATCAAAGGGATGTGAGGGACGGTGAAAGGTGTGAGCTCCTGCAGCACCTAGGGGCTGAACCGGTGATCCTTAAGGTCATATGAGGGCTTAGTGTGATTCAAGGAGGCTGGGATAATTATTCCAACCTTGATGTCCCTGATCCCGAGGGACATCGGGGACACAAAATCCCATCATGCCCATGGAGCTGAAATTTTTAGTAACTCCCGAACCTTGAGGACAACTTACTGACGGCAATATCTTGAGCTCTAGATGGAATTTTTTTATTAAATTTTATATGATCATGACTATAAATTTCATTTTGAATCCAATGGTGGGGGTATAATTTTTTTATTAATCCATTTTATCCCTTAAATTTTTTATTTTTTTTTGAGTTCTCCAAATGTGCCTAAGAAAATATCCTATGCAGACCTAATGCTCCAAAGTGTTTTGAAAGAGATGATTTCACCATCTTATAGGTATTGGAATTATCTTTTCAAAGAAAAAAATTTCTTCTAATTCCATTTGGATCTCTCGAAATCACCTTTCGATGCTCAATGACTGTTTTGGCATGTGCACTGACTAGGCCTATGAACCCTAATTCTGGCAAAACTACCCTAACTTCTCCGAGCCCTTCCATAATCTTCCTAAATCATCTCCATGATGTCCCAAGACCTTTTAATCACATCCACGTCTACTTATGATCGTCTTCTCCACTCCATGGGGTTTCTCTATCCCTTGTAAGGCCAATAATAGCCCTTCCCACCATTTCCTGTAGATTGCAAATGAAATCCTAAAATCACCCAGGGGGAATGAATGGAATTTCCTAAATCATCTAGGCAGATGATAGACTATTAGTTAAGAGGTCATTTGAATAGGCTGGATAGATTTTGGGTGTCTTAAAATGACATAACTTGAAAAAATTAATATTGGGGTATAGTTGTCATACTCAGAAATTATTAACTTCCTTGTTGCACATTTTCATGACAACAATGTATTACAATGGGCCGAAAAGAAAACCCTCCGAAAAATTTAATTGTGGGGAAGAAATCCAATGAAAAAAATTGTCTCAGAGACATGTGGTTGATGACCAATTTTTACATAAACATATGACATATAATGTGTCAGGGTTTGAGTGTTGTGGAGGGAATTCAAAATTTGTAGTAAACATAAAATATATAACTATTAACTATTTGAAAATGTTTTTACATTGATATTCATTCATACACTCATATGGTCACTTTATTTATTTTACATTTTAAGATTAAAAATTTACATGTAGGCGTATTTATATCTTCACTATGACTGAGATAATATTTAGATTTATAAGTTGTTTTTGAGTTGTGTTTAAATAATTTGATGCCTTATTTTTTTAGAAATTTTAGAAGCTTACATTGATTTTGAGTTATTTTTATAGATCCTATTAGGAAGCCTCAAAATTTACTATTTTTGGGAGTTGAAGGTTTGTTGTTTGAAATTTCTCGAATTGGTGAAAAAATACCTCGTAATATGGTTCCATATTTTAGATCTAGGAATACCAAATACTTTGAATGATATTTTAGTGCTGACTTGATAAGTACTACATCAACATATTTTGACACTTCCATATGGTCTTCATTTATGGATTAAACAATGGTGAAATACATGTTCATCAAAAAAATTAGTTGGCTACAAGAAACAAAATTCATGTTCATTTGGGGATGCCAAGAATGTAAGCTCAAATCAAAAACAAGACAACAAATACTAGACATTTTTGGTAATGTCTATGATCAAAACAATATACTTTTGATCAATGATGCAAGATTCTTATCACATGAAGTCAAAGAATAAATTACTCTCAAAACCCCAACATACTAGAGATTTTATGGAAACTATAAGACTAATTAAAAAATCTATATTGAATTATGTATATGGTTGAAATTTGCAAGAGAGCACAAAAATATGTTTAAATCATTGAAAATGTTCAAACGCACAATTGGCGTTTCACTTATATAATTTGATTCAAATCCAACAATGTATTGATTATTTTTATGGAATAAAGTAACTACCTTAAAGTTCTTAAAATTTTGTTTGACACATTGGTGTTGGCTTCTCTGAAATTAAAAAAAAAAATTCCCCAATTATGCATGGTTTAATATTAAAGACATTTTTAAATTGATGGGAACCTTATTCGCAAGCAATAAATAATCCTAGTGGCCACTAGACAATATAAAATAGAAACATGTTATGTTTATGGTTACGGTTATGATAGTATTATTCTCAATAATCTCAATGGTTATGGTTATGATAATCTCATTCTCGATTCGAATGGGCCAGTCATGTGGTATTTTCCTAGATGATTTGTATTCTTCTTTTTTTACCCCTTAAGATAATGCAAGATTTTAAAGCTTTTCTTGTTTGATTTCTTCCACCGAATTTAATGTAAATGATGATACAAAATATTTGAGTTGTTTTCTTTTCTCTTCAAAGAAAAATGTTCTCATAAGAGAGTGTCTTGTGCTATCAAGTATTATTCTATGTTGTTCAATAATTGATGATTGGGAAGATCTGTGGGAAATAAACCAAATTAAAAATATTTATTTTTGATGCCTAGTGGCGGCTAGCTAGTATAAAATAGAAATAATGATGGCATCTGACAGAGTATGATTGGGGAGATTAAAATGGAGGATAAAAACACCTAGATTTTTATCAAACCCCACTAAATATCGTTGGGCCACATCAAAAGCGACATGAAGTAGATCATGGAATATAATTTCAATGATCATGGAATTACCCTAATTTCTTCTTTTACATATTTCCCCTTCCTTTACTTTCCCTCCCACTATGTATCACCTCCCTCATATCCTCCCTTATTGACATTTCCATTCCACCCTTATGGTAGTAATAGTAATTTATGGTTTATGTTTACTTTGGATGTTTATAGTGGATGTTTACTTTCATGATTATTTGTATTCTAGTTTTGTTACCCCTTAAGACAATGCAAGATGTTGAATTTTTGTACTTTTTGATGTCTTTCATCGAATTTAATGTAAATGATGATACAAATAATTTGATGAGGTTTCTTTGTTCTTCTAAGAAACATGTTCTCATAAGAGAGTGTATTTTGCTATCAAGTGTTATTCTATGTTATTTGGTACTTGATGATTTAGTAAATATGTGGAGATTAAACAAAAATAAAAAACATATATTTGTGATTGGAAAAAAAACTTTAAGCTTAAATCTTGTCGAGATGCGTTGTCTTCCCTTGAAAAGGAGTTTACGCAAGCATAATTATTCTTATTTTTATTTTACAGTTTTACTATGATAACCAAAAATTTGAGTGTCTGCAAACCAGTGATAACTTTTCCCCGGACACGTGAGGATTTCATTGCATTGCCCTTTTTCGATCTAGGTACAACGGTGATTACGTCTAAGAGAGTTACATGCAGGGATCTTGAATAGGAGAATAATAATACACATACATGCCCCACACACATGATTGATTATGATTAAGGAGAATTAGACAAGCGTTACATATTGCACTCTTTATAGGAATGAGTTATACATTTTAAAACATAATTTTAATGACATTTTAAAACTGTTAAAATTGTTAATCCAAAGTAATAAATAAAGCTTAGCGACCACTAGCTTGATATAAAATAGAAAAAATGATTGTGTCTAAAATTTTTTTATTAGGGGAGCTTAAAGAGGAGGATAACGAAGACCTAGTTTTTCATCAACCACTACCGAATATCATTTGGCCGGACAAAAATGAAGTGATGAAGATCGTGGAATACATGTTCAATGAACATAACAAAAGGGTGGTTCACACCAAGTATTACCACACACATACGTAAAGTGGAAAAATAATGCCTTAACAATTGCACTCTATTGTTCCACAAGTGATGCAAGTTCGAGTCTTCTCTGCCAACCAAGAACCCTCGAAAACTTCACAATAATCTCCTTAGAATAAATCCTAGTGGGCGCCCCTGCTCGCCGAGATCCAATGTCGATGATTGAAAATATGGTGGAGATGTGTTGTCCATCATGGATGGCTCCAAGGGTGATGTGGTAGATTTAAGTGATACCAAATTTTGGTATAATGTGTGTGACTCTCTCTAGTAATGTAATATTTTATAATGTGCATTTATGAATTAGGGTTATCCTTTATTCATAATCTAGCATTTGTTTTTGTGTTCCTCAAACCCCCTTATAGGTGTTTCTTTATTTTTGCTAAGCTTGGCCTAGTGCGCTTCGGCTTTGGGGATTTCTCTCATACCTCCCTTTTATTTTGTTGAGATAATTTCTTCTCATGTTACATTTAATATAGTATAAGATCATTTTCATCAAATAATCTAGCCACTACATAGGAAAATGTTGATAATGCCATCCATTTTTATTCTCGTTGACCTTCCTCACATGAGTCGAGGGACTATTTAATTGTGTTGTGATTTTTCCTCTCCTCACTTGTTTTCTCACATTTTTGTCTTTTGTTTTCCCCTTCCGTCTCATGGAATCTACCTATGTTCCTTTCATCCTCTTGTGCAAAAATAAGCGGGAAATGGCTTTCATCTCTACTGTGTCTTACAATCATGTTCACAATGTCTTCCGCACAAACTCCAAAGATGTTATCAATACGATTATGCAAATATTAGGTGTGGATTATCTCCAGAGCCACCAGAGCTCATGTTAACTCGAGATTACAGGAATCTTCGTGTTTAATTTCTAGGTGTTGTATAAAAATAATGCAATGGTCATGGTGATCATGTCTCCTTTAATTTACCTAGACCATTGTGTAGTTTTGGTCAAAGCTCTAGTAGAATTATGCCTTCCTTTTCTCTTTATAATGTTGAGTCCTTTTCTCATGTCACATTTTTGGGTTGTGAAAGGATTTTTGACACCGTGGAATTAAAAATTTGGGACCTACTTCAATTTTCCAACTCTGTTCAAAACATGTATCGATCCGATGGGGCATCTATTTCTAGTGTGCCATCCGTGGAGTTAGGCGCACTCACAAAACCTATCCCGCCCTTTACTGATCATGTGGAGTACTTGAAGTATATTGTTGGCATGTCCTCTTTTTTTCTAAATATTATTGAAATGTTTGGTTGCGTGAAACCCTAAGATTTCTCTATCATTTCCACTTTTTTTTTGTATTCACGACTCTATGTTTTTTGCAGGCCTGATTATTCATGTTACATGTTGGCCTCGTTATATTTTGTACTCATTTTTAGTTTTTGTATGTATCCTTTCATTTATCAAAATGTGGGATACTTTTATGTTATTTTTCCCTAAATTTATTTGACAACAAGTTTTTTTATAATGTGCTGACTGTATCTTAATAATGTTTATATGTATAATATGTTTGATCATCTTTATGAAATTTATAATATAGTAAAGGATTTAAACGATAATAGATATCTTAATATAAAAAAATGTGTACATATCATTTTTATTTCTCGTGAATTCTTATTTGACTAATGTTAATTTACCTTAATAATATACAATGGCATTACCTAGTGAGCGTTAAGTATAAACTCTCTTACTTTGATTTTTTAAGTTCATATTATCCTCTTGACATCAAATTATCTGCTAAAAATATTGTTCACATCGGTTTAAGGTATATATAGAATTGAAACTTCAAAACTAGTGTTTTCATAGATATCATGAAAGCATTTTTAATTTGCAATTAATTATTTTATGAATTTTTATTCAACGTGACGAATAGTATTACAACTAAATTCAAATTCTTCTTAAAATGATTTACCATAATTTTATTTTTAGAAAAGGAGTTTTACTTTATTTTAAATTTATATTTAATTACGAAAGGATATCCTCATAACAAGGGGAGTAGGAGAATTTTTATTGTCATTTAAAGTGTACATGTGAGAGGAAAATGTCCATTGTGATTTCATGTTTGTTCTTTCAAGGTACGCATGGATGACAGAAGGTGACGTGGGGTGTTAATGATGAGTGATGTTGGACATTTATACCTAATAAGGGGATGTTAATGTTTTTAAAATCCATGTTTATAACTTTTAAAGGGATGTTAATGTTCTTGTAATGTGAGTGCCTCTAGGGTTTATATTTATTAAGGGGAGGTTAATGTTCTTGTAATGCAAGTGCTTTGATAGGATTTATTCTTCTCTTGAAATTCCTTACAAGTGCAATGCACGGTGCATGCATTTTATTAAGGGATGTTAATGTTCTTGTTATCTAGGTTTATTCCCTTCTTGAAATTTTGGTTTATTCCTCTTTTAACACCAAAGGTATGTTAATGCACATTTACTCCTCTCTAGGAATCTGGGATTTATGTTTCTACTTGGTGTATTGGTATTGCAATTGTGTGGTTGAGTCTATGTAACATTGAATAATGAGTTTATCTTCATGATAGTCTAGCTGTTAATAGGAATATGGGGGAAGATTTGGTTCACAATGAAACTTGGAATATCGATGATGTTAAATCTAAGGCCATGGAGGTGTTCGACCAAATGGGATTTTCCTCTTTCTTAAATATTTTTGAGGGTGTAACGAGCAACTCAGTAAGGATTTTGGATCAGCATGGAAGCTAACTAGGAAATGGATGGGGGTAATGTGGTGTTATAGGGAGAAAAGATTGAATTATCAATCAACACAGTGGCTTATGTTCTAGGCATGCCCACGAAGGATGTGAAGTATACAAACCCAAAAATAATACAACATATGAAATGAACCTATTTTTGTGAGGTATTGAAAAACTTACCCTAATACATTTTTTCACTCTTGAGGGATGCCAAAATGTATCTATGCTTACCATATTCCCATGCTAAATTTCCTCAGACATGGGCATAGTTATAGTTTTCCATACTATATACTTTGTTCGTATGTGCTACCCGACGACTACTACGGAAAAGGAAAAAATAGTATTCCCTGCATCAGGGTTTTATTATGGCCATTGTGAAAATATTAATCTTAGATATAGATAAAATGGATAATGGGGATAGTGTCCTATAAAAATCCCTTAAATATTATGATGTTGAAGATGAAACTAATTCTAGAATGAGGAGTCTAGTAAATACCCTGAGTGGATTATAGGGGATTATCTCATTGTGGTTGAATTTGAAGAAGTAAAAGGCCTCCTAGACCTAAAATAAGACGACGCAAAGGTGGTGGCTGTTAAGAAGGATGAAAAAGGGGAATTGAGGCAAAAGAGGAGGCATGTTTCATTTGAAACCCAGGAAAAGACCCAAATGGAAGTGCTTGGAAAAGGTGGTGTGGAAGAGGGAATTGATCATGCTAAGGATTTGTTACAAACCTTGAAAATGTGAAATGTGACACTCGACGTACTAAAATCACTATCCAATTTATCCTCAATGACTGGCACACAATGAAGATGAAATTTGAAGATGTGGATTAAGTCATAAAAGGTGGAAATATGGAGGTTTTACAAGAAAAGTGTAAGAATTTAAACATTAAAGTGGATCAACTTAGGGTTATGCTTCAGAACTTCACTAAGTGGAGTATTCTCACTTTGTCAACCGCACTTTACAAACACGTTCAAACTCTCGGACTCATCAAGCTAATGCCAAAAAAATGTTAAGAGAAGGGGACATCGAAGACGAGGAAAATGGAACTACTCTAAGGTGATGTAACCACTCTGGTCACTAACATTGAATCACTAGATAAGGAATTGGCCACTCTAGTAGCCAACTTGGAGAAAATGAAAAAGTAATGGTTTTTGTTATTTTGTTGTTTAGTGTTGTTAATTATGTGTTTTTATTGTTGTTAGTTTACTGTTGTTACGCCGTCAGTTTTCTTTCTTTTTGTATCAAACTATATTTTTGTATGGTTCGGTATTGAATATCTCATCTATTTGAGAGCTTCATTGTGTATGGGATAGAGTCCCCTCAAAACTCTTTTGTATAATGTCAAAAAAATATTACTCTGATGAGTGGAATGGTCCACTCCAGGAATTTATTTTATTTTTTTAAATTTATGCGAGAGCAAACTTAAAAGTAAGCATATTTCCTTCTTTCTATGGAGTCTTTTACTTATTTCTTCTTAACATAAAGATTTTATCTCACATTTTCTTCAATATTCCTTCATGTAGACCAAACTTTCCTTGGCTCTAACACGTTTATTATCAAATCATGTGAAAGAAACAAGTATTGTAAAGTCAATTCTTACTTGATTTTCTCTCTATGGTGAACAATGCAAGTTTTAGATATATGATTCTTAAAGGACTGTGACATGAAAATATATCTACCTATTCTATGAGTTATATTATGGTTCCCCCAACAATCATGATGCCATAATAAAAGAACTAACTTTTAAAATTAATTCGTACCGAAATATGTAAAAGATACATAGATACATATATGCACTATAAAATTAAGTTGTACCAAAATATGTAACAAATACATACATTTAATTATATTCTCATAGTTTAGATCGACACCCTCTGCTAGTTTCTTCAGAATATATTCAATCATTCTCTAGTTACAGTGAGGTTCAATCATATCATAGTAAATTAATTATTTGCCTAACGGCCAATAGCCTGTATAAAAATGATAAAATATTTCTAAATGAGTGTCAAATTTAACACTACGTTATGGCCTTCATTGCAATTATTGAAGGAAAATAGAATATGTTCGTTATCCCATATAAACCAGAAACATGTTATGTGTATACCATGTCATAAATAATGCCTAGTGTCAACTAGACCATATAGCATAGCATAAATAATGGTTGGTGGCCGCTAGCCCTTATAACAACATAATTAATGGTTGGTGGCCACTAGCCCTTATAACATAGCATAAATAATTCCCAACGGATGCTAGCCCTTATAACATAGCATACATAATACTAAGCGGATGATAGCCCTTATACTATAGAATAAATAATGCCCAACTAATGTTATCCATTATAACATAGCATAAATAATTCCTAATGGACGTTATCCCTTATTACATGGGATAAAGAATTACGAATGGACACACACCTTTATAACATAGTTGAAATAATGCATGCGCAGATGCTAGCCCATAGAATGGATTCTAATATTTGATTTTTGGATTCCAATATTTACTTTTCTCGGAATCCAATATATGGGACTTAGGAGTACATATAATTCTAGGTTAGGTGATTTTGGATTCCAATATATGCAATATTAGAATCCACTATGTGCAATTTTGAATCCAATATGTGTTATTTTGGAGGGTAGATAATTCGGATATTTGACATTTTGGAGTCTAAAAATAGTTATATTGAATTCCGATATTGGATATATTTTTTTAGCCATCAAAATGGAATAAGTCCCAATTTAGTGAAATAAGCATTGTAGCATGGATGTTATGTACATAGAGAAATAAATTTAAATTAAACTTAGGAAACATTTTTAATAGATTTAAAATGAACTTAAGTGGATAAAATAAACAAGATTAAATTAGGAAATATTTTAAATGAAATTAGTGGGAATTTAGCGGAGAATTTAACTCTGTAAGGATTTTGGGTAATTAAATAATAGTAGTTAATTATTAATTTGATTCCGACTCCCTCAATGGAGGGTAGTATTAATAGACGAGAAATTAAATAAATGTGTCAGTACTTTAATAAGCACAATACATCTATGTTTAAACCAAAAAAAAATCCCATAATTTTTTAGTAATATGATACATTCTTTGTGTGGTTTCATGTGGTGAAAACGTGGACGTTACGAGTACGGTCATTTATCCACATCATTATCCACACAAAAAAAAAAAAATTTTGTGGAAAAATTGTGAATTATTAACATTAAATAAATAGCTTCTATAAAAAGAAATGTAGATTTTCTACAATTTCATAAAATTAAAGTTTAAACTTGTGAAATATCCACATTGTTGAAATTTCATTGTAATAAAATCACATTTTCTCCACATATTTTGAAAGAATCTAGAAATTTTAAAATAGAAGTATAGATACAAAACATAACCCACATATAGTATCTCATGATGAGATTTTATCATACAATTTCCAAGGTTTATATTTTAATATACAAAGTCTACACTAAAATTTGATTGTGTATTATTCACAATTTATAAATTATACATATATTTTAGACAATTTAGTACGCCATTGAATACTAGTTGTTCATAATCTATAGTATATAATTTTTATTACGATTCAAAATTTTAGCACCATTTCTAAGGTTCAAATAAAATTGTGAAAATTCTACACATTATAATATTGAGTTTGTATTATCCACAAAATTTGAAATACATGCATTGTGGGAAATTTAATATGCTAGTTATTTCTATTTTTTAATAATATACACTAATAAAATATAAGTAAAACTATAGTTGTAGATAATCTACACTACTATAATTTACTCACGATGATAAATCCTTAAACAAGGTAAAATTATTCAATCATGAATAATATACATCACCTCCAATTTTAACATTTTGTGTTGATAATCTGCATAATAACCCAAATATTATTTATGAATATTTTATGAAACCAAAAATAATAACAATCATTAATCAAGTCTACCTATAAATAATCAATAAATTGAAAATATTTTTTGTTGATAGTCCACAATACACTAATTTTGAAAACAAAATTGTGAATTATCTACAATAAATTAGTGCCTTCTCTAAAATAATGAATAGATATTTCACAATATAATAAAAGTCAAATTTATGGTTTTAAAACATCTATGTTCTTAAATTTTAATAGTTAAAAATAATTATTTTTTCATATGTTTAAACACTTAACTTTTAAAAATATACTTACTATTAGAAATAGGATCATTTATCCACATTGGTATCCATAAAAATATTATTTTGTTAAAAAATGTTATTTACCAATATAAATAGATATATTTTATAATATTTACTCTCTATTTTCTATAATTTCATAAAAGAATAATTATATTTTTGAAATCCTCACATTCTTGAAAATGTACAAAAACTATATATATTTTATATAGTCTTTTATAGCCAAAAAGGAGGAGAGGGGAAGATTGAGTAGGAAAACATAGTACTCATCTCACCACCAATTAACCACCCATGTTTACATAAGAATCATGGAAGTTTTTACATTTCCATGGAGCAATCTTGTCAACTGATATGGGATTACTTATTTAGTGCCCATAGTAATTTAATATCAAACTAATATTGTTTCAAAAATATTATGAAGTGGTTGGGGAAAGAAGTTGATGGAAGTGATGGTTAGGTGGTGGCATGTGGACACGGCATGGGCATCCCATCCTCAACGGCCATTTAAACCTGTCGTTTCCCTTCCATAATAATTCAACTACTTTATTTAATGCCAGAAGCGTAAACCACGCAGAAAACCAGGTTAACATTGTAAATTTTAGCAGTATTTGGATTGTTGCAGTGTTTGACCGAATGAAAGAATGAGGAAGCTTCTCATGGAATATTTTTTTGAAGTGTTCATAAAACATGGGTTCCCTCATGATACGATCACACTGTTCAACTTTGTGCAACAAACAGGTCTCCAACCTAATCAGTTTACATTTTTCTACGCACTCCCAGGCTGTGCATAAACGTGATCTCTGGAACAGGTTTGGATGTCCAACAAAGCATTAAATATAGAAGAGTTTTGTTAGATATTATATTCATAAATGTGCTAGACGACAACTCTTTGGGTATCAGGGAGCTTCGGTGCTAGCAGCACATTTTGGAAAAACTTTGTTAAAAAAATTTATGCCTCCATTGATAGGATTTTCTGGAGCTTTGTGTTGCGTATCATCATTCTTGGCCACCATTTAGAGAAGTCATGTATAGTGTATGGGTAAAAAAAAATTCAGGAAAGATCAGAATTCTCTCACAAATATTCTTCTGGGTTTTGTGCGTATTGGAGATAGAGCTATGTGGGATGTCATTTGAGATTTTTGAACCAACCTGGCTTTGCAAGATCCAATTCTGCATTTTTTTATACAATTTCCATTTATTTTGTTTTTATGGAGCTCTCATATGAAGGGGTTTTCTTTTTTGGCTTTGGATGCCATTTGGGTGCCTGTAGCTCGACCTATTTAATTGTATTCTACCATGGCTTGGATCGAGTTTGCATGTTGGAGGCTTCTAGTTGTGCATTTACTCAGATATGGAGCTTTGTAATATTTTTTCCCACCTATTGGACCGGTAATGTGGAACTCTATTTTCTTGATTATTCTCACCTGGGTTTGTTGTCATGGGCTTGAGCTCATTTTAGCTATTTATGGCTTGTTATATTATGTATGGGCTCGTGAGTAGCTCGTCATTTTGACAGTGTAACTCTAGTTTTCAAGTATAAGATACAAGTTTAAATCTTATTTAGAGCTCGTGGTTTGTTGGTTTCTTTGTGGAATTTTCAAATCTGTTTGCTTGAGTATAGTAATGCATGGCTAGGCCAAACATATGAATTAACTAGCAGGAGAATGTGCTATTCAAAATCCACATTGAGCAAAGATATTGGTTATTTTGATATAAATGGCAGCACTAGAGAAATTATCAGTTGTGCTTCTATCGGCATAGTGGTTGTACAAGATAAAATAAGCGAGAAGGATTTAAAGATTTATCATAGTTACAAAACATGACAAAAACACCATATGAGATTGTCAAATTTTCTTGAGAAGTTTGTTGGTTTTGGGAGCTCTTTATGCTTAGAGTGTTAGGGTAAACATGGCCGTTGACATTGTCTTGAATGGTACATACGGGGGGTTGTGGGTGCACGTGAACTATTGGGCAAATTTCTAAAAGAGATTTAGAGACTTGTTGAATATGGGTAAATCCACCAAGAGCACCACTTGCACTACAAACGCTAGTATTTACAAGTATGGTTCATCTCTCCTTATCTTTCATAATTATTGTATTTTAGTTTTCCATTTACAATGAAATAAAATTTTAAAACCTAAGATTATCATACATTTGATTGTTTTAAATAAACTTATTTGCAAAATAATAAAACGACATATCGTAACTTGCACAATCCAAATAATCCCTTGGTAGTCAACCATGGACTTAAACCCTCATTTTGAGATGATCTAAAAAACTTCATAACCAAACTAGATTACTACAACACCCTTTTTATTGACAATTTGAGGTTGAGTTCCTTGTAAAGATGTCGATCGTTTCCTTGTCAAAAAAAATAGTAAACCGTGATTTTGAAGACTCAAAAAGACATCTTTGAATCCCCGGAAAAGAGGTGTAAAGCATCGTATGTGCTACTTGTTATGAGGAGAGTTACATCAAGGTTTAGATTTACCCCAATAGATCATTTTTTCTCTCTTTGCCACTCCTCAAAGAGCATTGTTACCTCGTTTTGTAATTTTAGGAAGTTGTTAAAAATTGAAAAATTGTGTTTCATATTGGCTTGTTGTGTGGGCTCAAACAAAGAAATGTTTTTCGCCTTTACAAACCACTATTATTTTAACAAGAAAAATTCTTGGAACCTTCTGTTTCTAAAAAGGAGATTCTGGTTAGTTTGGAAAAGGTGTTTTGTAGGCCTCACCTTCTTTGTTTGACTAGGTCAAACTTGGCTAATTACAACCGGTGGCTTCGGAAAACCATTCGCCAATTGTTCACTATTCTCCAGTTCTTAATTCCTTCATCCCCTCGTGGATTCTTTGTATATCGATTAACACCTAATAATTTTCATGGCGTGAATTTTCTTATTGGAAGAAAAATTTTAAATGCACTTTCTTACCCTTCGAGATAAAGCTGGGTGTCTTTGCGATTAGCAGGAAAATGAAAAAAATTTCTAAGACCCTAGTCTAGCTAGCAAAACATCATAAAAACTTATTGTTATTGCAAAATTACAACACCCTCTAGTTTGCACAAGTATGTAAACTTGAGCTCACAAGAGTGTATTTGGTTAACATGGGTGCTATCTCATAGTTGTGGGACTTCTGCTAATTGAGATAGACTTCAACAAAAATTAGTTTTTCTCCAAAACTACTTGTCGCAATCTACTCTAATGCAGGCAAAACTATCTTATCCTAATCTAACTTTCCTAGGGACAAGGGTGAGAGAGTGCATGAAAACAAAGCCTACACTTTAAAGCAATGATACACCGAAAAGGAGGGAATGAGAATAATTTTCAATGTGTGGAAATGGGAGAAAGATGAAGATTAGAGAGGGTGATGTCAGTTCTCCATAGTCTAATGACAACATTCAGAATGACATTTACATGTGTGTACAATAGTAATGAATCCCTACAAGGCATAAAGTAGAAACAATATTTTTTGGAATAAGATTGAAGAGGTAAGACGAATGCAAACAACACAACAAGGGAAGATACATCCACAAACTTGCATCTATTGCTTCATGATATACACAGTTCAACATATTACAAAATAAAGGCCTAGATCACCATGTAAGGAGTTCACTACAAGGGCATGGAGCACATTGGCTTCACAAAACCAAAATGATAGAGTTTTTGCTACTTAAAACTATATCCCTTTATAATAAGCCAAACACTCTAATTTATAGAATTTGGAACCGAGAGGATTAAAATCCCGAAATTTTATTTTCAAACACTTACAAGAGGTAATAAATGTTGTGAAATGATGGTATGTTTCTTGCAAAATGCTCCCCATACTATACCATGACTTGCAACAGTGAAAAAATGTCTGCCCATACTTCATTAAATGCATTTCTAACTACCAATAAAATCATTGTTCTGAACTTGGACATGTTTTCAATAAACTAAGCATAAAAATTTCTTAAAATTATGAATGATTTTTTTTTTTGCGTCGGGCTTGGAATCATGATTCTGATGAGTCCAACTCGCATGATTTCATTGAGAAATGCAAAAGGTATGGCAATCTGAGTGTGAGAAACTATTTTGCGTTTGTCGGGGTTTCTCTCATTTTATCGGAATGAGCATTTAAATTTTGGTTTTGGAGATTTCTATTTTATTTTCACCCACCTACCCTTATGAAAAATAAAAAATCATTTTATTGGAAATAGAGGTTGTCTTTCCCTTTCCAAAAAGTCAAATTTTGTAAAAACGGAGCTATGGGTCAAAAGTTATTCTCGTTTGAAGTTCAAGGTCACGATGTTCTCACAATACGGGTATGGCGAGTTTTCATGTCACATGTGTCCCGAATCATTCCGGCCAAGACTCTCCACATTTTCCACAACTTGAGCTTCCATCCTCTATCATGTCTCGCATCACTTTCCCTGCACTTTTTTGACCGTGCCGTGAAGGTCATTGACCACCGACTTATCCACCATTCTTTGAATGCGGTGATTTCAGTTTTGCGGGGAACTCATGTCCCCGTGTTAGTTGGACTGCATGAACCGAAAAAAATTCTTCACCGCACTACACTCGACCTACCTTTCAAATCAGTTATTTTAGATTTCTTGTGCTTGACTATCCTGGAAAAAATTTCCACCATATCCGCAATGCATTAACTTTCAGCCATTTCATCTTTTTGGGTTCCCGTACTTTCATCCTAGCTATGTCGTGGACCGCACGACACATTTTTATTCTCCTTTTCCACATTTTATTGTCTCCTTAGCATTTCGGACAACCTTGTAGGATGAACCATGTTATGATCTGCATTTGTTCCATTTATAGCCCCAAAACTCTGATTTGCATTAAAATAGGCCATTGACTTCATTTTTTCAAAATTTAGCAAATATTTGCTAAGTCCTTTGATTTTCTTTAGATAGGAAGTTATAGAAAATCCAAGTGACCCCTCTGTTGGTGCTCAAAATAGTCTCGCTCCATTTGTGCCTTTGAAAACTTACTGATTTATGGCCTTTGTCATTTTCTCCTTCCCGTGTTGTGCCTAGTTGATCCTTGTGGCCATTTTTAATTGGTTCTTGGGTTGTAAATCTCTTAGGGGTCTATATTTTGAGCCTCCCATGCTCTTTTCAATTAGAAGCTCGGTTTCCCCCATGTTTTCTATTCTCCGCGGTCGGGATTCGTCTTCCCTGTCTTTTCTCCCCTAAGTACTTGAAGAAGAATAAATTGATGTGTCCCTGAGCTCCAGGTTTGCATCATTATATAGTTCAACGTGCCTCCAGGTAAATGCACCAAGCCCTTCAGCAATTGCAATAGGGAGACCCATAGTTGTCATAACAATTGCTTATTTTCTAATAGAACAAATACAGAGCAACTAAAATCGGGTCCCAAAGTGTTCATTTCCAGAAGAATGGGATCAATGTTGGGCCACCAACCATGACTCCATGCCCAATGGATACAACAAGGAAACTAGTCTATTAATCTAGTAGGAAAACGTCCCCCAAGTGGACAAAATTGTAATCTTAATTTTTCCCTCGATAAAATTGATCAAACACGACACTGTGCAGGAAGAAATTCAAGAAATGGTTTCGAAATTCAATCCCACATATCAAATCCAACAAAAAGGTTGTAGGCGGGCTCTATAATGGAGTATCGTGGTCGGGAAGAGTAGACGGTGTCAAAGAAACCAGAGGCTCAAAGGATAAGAATAGAGAAAGGCTAAAATTCTTTCAAGATTTACAAATGATTCAGAATGAGCTAAAATTGACCAAGTATGGAAGAATCAACGAAAGCCTCCACGTTCCTCATCGGCGCTTCTCCAAAGGTTAAACCTAAAATCGGAGGCTCAATCAAGCACTAGGCTTCCACATGTCCCAAACTTAAAAATGGGATAGAGCGGGCCGAAAACGATTAAGTATAGACGACTGGAGGAAGCCTCTAAATGTTAAAATGACACACCTTCAAGGGTCAAAGCAAAATGAAATTCCTAGATGAGCGCGTATCTTTCCCCTGCCCCACGCCTGTAAAAAGGATAGAGTCGGCCGTTGAAAATTCCAAACAAGTAGAAGGAACCATGTGTCATCTCGGTGCAATTTCAAGATGGGAGCCCAAGGTGGAAACTCAAACTTGCACCAGCCCTCCATATGGCCAGGGGTTAAAAGAGGTCAAATATAAAAACGAGTACAAATCGGTTAAGTATAAGAGTTCAGGCACAAGGCGCCATGTGTCTTAACGACGCACATTCAAACATGAGGCCAAAAGCAGAGACTCAAAGGAGTGCAAGGCTTCCATGTGTTAGCCTGTGTAACTTCAAAATCAAAATCCAAAAGTAGTCCCCAGATAAGCACCATCCCTCCACGTGGCCATATTCCAAGTTAAAGTTGGATGGCAGGTCGCCAGAGGTAATTTTAACTTTTTGGCTTTGTTTCCAAAAGGCATAAAGGATAAGAATGAGCCGCACCTCCGTTGATGCCCAACGAGCCACGTGTCAGGACTACATTGAATGTGGGCCAATACGCCTTGGAGTTATTTTTTACCCAAATAGAAAATGTAGACCGCCGGATCCAAATATTTTTCTTGGCATAAAGTAAGTTTTGGGTCCACACCCATTTTGCTAACTGGTTTTCACCATTTTTGTATGGACATAACCCAAACATTCAAATGGACATATCTTTCGACCCAATGCCCAAAATTCAACAAATTTGGAACCGTTGGAAAGGTCTCGACCTCGTCTACATCTTGGAAACCTGAAACATTAATTTTGGCAAGGTTAGGTGGGTGAAAAATAGGAAAACATCTTCATGCCATTAATATGCAATCTGATTGCTCCAACAACTAGATCAAATTGGATTTGATCTGTCATTCTTCCTTTTTCAACACATTGAGCAAACATGGAGCAGCGGATTCGACGATTGTGGGTAGATTTTTAGGGACATTAATGGTCGGTAGTTGAGTTCCAAATCAAGTTTCCCACCTATTTTCTCCTTCTCTCTTCGTTGCATCTATAAAAGGATTTGGGCTCTTTATAAAGGGTTGGAGATTTCTATTTTGTACTCTCCCTTCTAGCCTTATCTATAAGCGGATTTATCGATTTTCTAAACCTCCCATTCAAGTTGTAATGCAAGATTTTGCCTCTTGGCCACTGTAATGCACTGTATCGACTTTTGGAGCAATAATATATGTTTGTGGATGATTCTCAACCCTCTCATGTGTTTATTGTTTCCTTATGATCTCTCATTATAGTTTGGTTATCTGTATGGCATTTGCATTGCATTTCTATGGTTTTCATTAGCTTTCAAAATGATTGTTTAACATTCCTTTGGTACATCACCTCATTAGCTTAGGTTTATTTTTTTGTATCTTCTCAACCCTATCTCCTTGGTAATATAGATTAGGTTTAGAGTAGATCCTCTGCAATTTATTTACGTGCACCTAAATAGAGGAATATGAACCGAACTTAATCCGGAGAGCTCTCTCAACTCGTAAGGTCCCACAAATTGAGAGATTCTCCATGTTGTGCAATCAAACTAAGGGTCTCAACTCATCTAGTTGTAGGAACTTAGGGGTGTTGTGATTCTACACTAACGAGGACTTGAAGGAAATTCTAGAAAGATAAAATATATATAACCATGAAACAACCTGAGAGTGTGCCACAAGGAGAAAATCCCTAGGAGCCACCACTGGAATGGCGACTACAAACCACACACTTTGAATTATCAACTTTATAATTATTTAGTAGGATGTTAGTCCACCCATACGCAATGTATGGGGTTTGAACCAAGGTCCAAAAAATACCACTATCCTTCCACATTGTTTCAAAAGGAGTCGAAAAACACCCAACACTTGTCTGTCAAACTACATCCACAAGGAGAGACCTCATATTACGAGACAACTATCAAATGTGGCATCATCCATAATGCTTATTAATACAAAACATTCCCTATTTCGTTTCCTCTCAATGTCCCGTTCAACTAACATTTCATCCTCCTTCCTTTCATAACACCCCGACCCACTTCCTGACACCTTAGTAGGAATGACACCAAAATCATTTAATGAATTTTTAATTTGAAATGGGAATTCATTCTAGTGTGTGTTTGTAATCTGAATCCTTTCCCATGCATGATGTCATGTAGGCCTGCATCCCCTCCACGTCAACATTCCTCCTATGCTCAATAAAAGGAGAGAAATGTGGCATCATCAATGAACAAGATACCACCTCTCCGTATTTCTTCTCCTCTGTTTCTTCCTCACTCCTTTATTCATCAAATTTCTTGACTCAAAAGATGATTTCATTGACCATGCCTTTGTAACAAGTAAAAACTCAATACTACCAAAAATATAATGGTAAAACAAGATATCCATATAGAATTGATTGTCACAAACTATAACGTATGCAATGGCTTAGTGAATGACATAGATGGTATATTCAAATCCTTTACAATTGGAACAAAAACCTAGTTTGGATAGAATTTAACAATACTGACATTGGAAAATGCGAGCACAAGAAAATACAAACCATATACTTAGAAAAATTAATAAGCACTAGACTCCTATAGGCCTAGTTCCAAAAAAAATACATATCAACAAACAAACTATTATCCAAGATAAATTTCCTATACAAATATCCTATGCAAAAACCATACACGTAACCCAAGATCTCACAATGGAGGAATTAGATTTTTATACTTTCAAAGTATGTTTTCATGGGCTTGTATACATTTCACTCCTACATGTAAAAAAATTTACTCGGTGTACCTTATAAATAAACCACAACAAAGAAAATTCATATTTTTTAGTAACGTAGACACCGAAATGCATATGCTATTACATTCTTCAAATGGACACCATTATATAGTTTTTATAACCAAACCCCAACCACTTATGTATTTTCTCACTCAAATACGAGGATTTTAACACTACAAATTGAACACGTAACACATGATTATGTAATTATGCAATCGGACATTATCTGCTTACAGAAACACAGAACACCAAAAAATTTAAACCATATAGCACTATTTTAAACATTCAACGTTGTTCCTATGATGAGTACGCATGGCCTTCTCACTTGTTCGAATAAAAAAATCCATGTACACAAAATTAAAACATTTAATACAACCCACATTGAAATTATTACAATTGATATAGTATATTTTCACACACATATATGAATAGAAAACATATATTTAAGGCCACTAAGCCCACTAGTGAACATTAGAAAATTCTTAGAAATTGTCACTTCAACTTTACAAACTGATATGTAATTGATTATAGTTAGAGAGTTCAACATTGACATGGCTAAGAGAAAAATGGAAAAAAACAATTGTACAAATCGAAACGAAGCAAAATAACCTTCTCCTATCACCTCACATTGCAACAAGTGATAGTAACACATAAATAGACCATTGTTGGATGAATATGGATATTACGAAGATGGCCATTGAAGTCATCCATATATATTGACTGACCATAATGCACTTTTAATTTCATTTTTGATTTCATAATAGTAATACCCTTATGTATGGAAAGTAAAAATTATTTCCCAATATCTTACTACATTCATCCCGTAATGCAAAACAATAAAGAAAAATACATGCTACAAATGCAATTGCAAATACAAAACACATAGACAACAACCAATATGAACGCAGTGAAAATGGTATTTTTCTTTACGCTTCTATTACATATACAAATGCTGATATAGTTTATCTTATGTACATGATATGTACTATGTAATTTCTATTGTTGCAGCCATTATGGAAGAAGCAACTTTAACTGAACAGGTTTACTCGCTAATACAAAAACCACTAAATAAGTATGCTCCTTGCAAATTGTATTTCCTAATTCCAATTTTTCTACCCATTACTAATTTATTTCCTTCTTCTAATAATGTACAGGCTAAGAAATTAAATCCTCACATTAATATCGATCGATGATGTTAACAACTACAAATTTGGGGAAATCTTTGAGGGTGATTTCATGGCTATCTATAAAAAAATCCTTGAAAAACAACGAGGAAAATAACTACTACACATGGACCTCATAGACATAAAAGGTGAATTAACAATAACAATAAACTTAGTGGCACCTTTCATTAAATCCCACGAACATAAAATAATTCCGAAATATCCATTCGCATAACAAATTTCACCATTGTGCAACATAGTGAGTATGAACATTGTGACTATGATTTTATATTGCTGATGACTGAAACCACAACCATAGAATCTATTGATTCTATTTTCCCTCAGCATATGTTCATCCCAAATTCAAGCATCCATCGGTAATTGACCACTACCGATCACTATGCAACTGCAACTATAACATCCATTTGTACATCAGCCTAATAAATATGTAACCAATTCATCATTGACATTATAGATAGAAACTTGCCCAATAAAAAAGCATGTGTAAGCCTCCCACTCTCTATAGAAACTTTAGAAATACACGCAAATTATTACTAGCATTCTCATTCCAAAATAAGTTGAATGTTACTTGATTTAATGGATGTCAAGTATATATTTTCTAGACACTTGCAATAGAATACCAAATGATTGAAACTAAAATCCTAAGAAAAGAACTTGCTATATACCTCTTCAAAACCTAGAAAAATGGAGCAAAACCATAGAAAAAACATCACAAAGTAAAAATCTACCTTTTTCACCGTTGTAAATGAAAAAAATCGATGGATCACTTACACTCTACTACTGGATACAATAGTGAAGGTACTCTTACTAATTGACAAACACTAAGTTATTCAAATACTTTATTAATTATAAAATTTGATGGAAATTTGCATTCAATGCTGTCAGATTCACCAAAAATTTGTATTTTTGAATTTCAATGGCCTTTTTCTTTTTTATTATTGATTTTTGTTGAAGTTTCATTTCAGTATTTTCAAGTTTGGTTGAGGTTTGCTTCCAATTTTGTGAAGTTTCAAATGAATTTAGATAGAATACATTTACAATGTTAGACAATGTAGCTTAAATTTTCTTTCGTATACCACCAAATTCAACTAAAGTTTTCTTCCTTTCATACCAACCAATATTTTCTCAAATCCTTTTCATATGTTGTTAGATTCAGCCAACACCTCAGTAGAGGAAGAACCCAACCCATGCAAAAAATATAATTCTCTACATGCCTATTCTCTTTAGAATTATGTGTGTGAATCTACATAGAGGAACTACACACCACAAGAGATGAAAAAAACTGAAATCTCTCAACTAAATCTAGAATTAGATATTCAATAGACTAAAAAAAACATTCACAATCCTCAAATTTTAGATTTCTGTACAACTTTGAAGTGGTTAATTTTTTACCAAATTCTACAAAACATCTCTTCATATAAGGAAGAAAATTCACTCCTATATAGCAGGAAACTAAAACCAAGAACATATATACAATTACAATAGGGAGCTTAACGGAAATGAAAACTACAGATTTTACTGTGAAGTTTAAAATATTTGATTTTGTTGTCTTACGTACTTTTTCTTGTCATAACCTTCAAAGATGAGGATATTTGTATGAAAGGGTATTTTTTTTCCAATTCCTTTTTATCATGCCATATTATTATTTTCCTTCCTCATAAATCACATCTGTTGTGGTTGCATCTACTTTTCTTTGAACTTCTAATCCACCAACGAAAAACATCTTCCACAAGTTTACAATCTCGATCTTCTTTTACTAACGTGTAATGTTTTTTCAATTCACCTTTATCTCCTATTCTTGACGTACATTCCCCTTCCAACCAACCTTCAAAGTTAGAATTCATAAAGTATAATGTTATGGAAAAGGTCACATTCTCTACAACTAATTCATCTTCTCTAGCTCTTTCTCTAACCCTTTCATACTCGTATTTAACAAACAAAACATCCAAGTCACTTTGTTCTACTTCTGAAAGCCTTTGTTGTCCTTTAGTTGCATTTTTCATGGCTAGGATTTTTATGAATATATATCGCTGGACTTATACATTACCTATATCCATCTCTTCATTCTAATGATCTTTTTGAGTAATTGCACACATATTAGACTTACTCTCTTCTTGTTTTCCTTCTGGGAATAAACTCAAATTCTACAAGATTTTAAGGTATTATTCCTTTTCCTGAAAAGGAGGGAGGGATATTTCTTTTTCCCATATGTATTTACCTCCTCTTTGATACAATCTATAGCCATGAAAACAAAATTGGCACAATGAATAGCTTGGTCACAAAAAGTCATTTTTTCCACCAACTTCAATTCGATATTGTTCTTACAATTACTTGCAGTTCCATTCACATGAAGATTTTTCATCATATGATATGAATGTGGGTTAAGGATTGTCTCCATATTATCTCTTCAAACTTGCTTTCTCGTTATAAATAACACTCTTGTTCAAAATATCATTCAAGCATGAGTATAATAAGCTCCATTGACCATGATTGCTTTGTTATTCATTACAGAAAATAAATACATAAAAGAAATGAATAAATATAGCTCAAATCAGTAAATGCATTTGCCAATAACTTAAATCATTGAAAATATTTTTTTCCCTTAACTACCACACTTAATCTAGAAAAAATTTTAAAAATCAAACCTACCTACCCAATATCATATTTCAGTAATCTTTGTAAATTTGGTTTATGTTTAACATCTTTTCCAGAAATTTCTTCTTTTCAGTTCTCCTTTCCTAATTCTTACTAATGGTTGCAGCAACTTTGGTTTTTTGGAAATTCTCATTGCTTTGGGAAAAAAGATTGGTTATATGAAATGGAAAACCTAATTATTTATATGACAAAAACTCATACATATAGGTTCTAACAATTAGTAAGGCTAGTCGAAGGGATGGCTCATTCCCACTCCTCAAAGGCTCCCCCAAACCCTAAGGGATCTCCTCCTGCTAGCAAGGCTAGAGGTAGGGGCCATGGAGATGGTAATGCACTAGATGTTTAGCATGCACTGGATGGAGGCGGACTCAGGATTCCTTAAAATATTCATTGGATGTGGGGCTGCAGGAGTAAATGGATATTTGTTTGGGGACAGATCTGAAGCTAGAGCATCCAATGCTATCAAAAACTTGCATGAGGGGGAGAGGTAAGACTTATATCCCTGCTAAAAATGTTACAAACTTGCTAGTTAACATAGAAAATATTGTCTTCTTTGTTAGAGGAATTGTTTCCTCCTTATTTTCTCATTCAAGAGGTCTTTCAAAAGAAAAGGAGACCAACACAATAAATCCTATAAAGAGAAACCCCAAGATAACTTTTGGTGATGAAGTACTCGAAATAGAGTCATTCTATGAAGCTCGTGTATTAATCGGCAGATTCATTAGCCTTGGGACCACCCTCCCCATCCTCTATGACCGGATCTCCAAGCATTGGATCCCCCTTATAGTTGGCATGTTAGATCTCTACCCCGTGCTAAGGGGATTTTATTTTTTTAACCTCTATAGCTGATAAAGACATCATTTCTAAACAAATTTGGGTCTGTAAACAAAATTACCTTATCCTAAAACCATGGTTCTCATCATTCAACCCTCTCACAAAATTGTTTTCACATAAACCAATTTCGATCATGTTACCTCACTTACCCTAGCAATTTTGGGATACTAGTTGTCTGATAGCCATAGGTAATACCTTGGCAGCATCATTAATATTGACTCCCAAACCTATGATTTCACACACACAACCTATGCAAGAATCTTAGTTGAGATTGATATCTCAAAGGATCTTCCAACCCACATTGAGCTTAAAGTTCAAAATCATACTTGGACTCAACCTTTGGACTATTAGGTCATGAATTTTTGATACAAGCATTTTTTTCTCTTTGGGGCATTCTATTGTAGATTGTGAGATGGTAAAACACAAGAATGAAAAGGCTAATTGGTGGAGAAACACCCTCCTAGAACTTTTGGTTTTGAGCCTAAGGTCATCGTTAATACTAAATCTTAGGAGGAATTTTTGGTAGAATCAGTCCCTAAAACCCCTTTGAGAGAAATTACAGATCAAGCAAACAAGGAGTTACCTGGGGATGAAACTCATAGGACCGGTAACACTAAACAAAAAGTGCATGTAGTAGCTAAGGAGAATGATCCTCCTCATTCCCCTTGTTCAAGCAATAATTTTCATCCAATTACATATTTTGAAGTTGTTATTCCTTTTCAAAAATTTCATGATGAGTGGATTATGGTTCGTAACAAGAAGAAACATATGCACACAAAATCCACTCCCACCACATAGACTATGTGGTTCCTTTTTATTGCTAGCTAGTTGTTCCTCTCCTCAAATTATGTAGCTAGAAAGCCATTGCATTGTTGTTCCTTTGCTTTCTAGCAGCTATCTGGCTGTTTTTGTTTATTGTTTTTGTGTTTATTTTTGGCCACTTTTCCTCTGCCTTTATACTCCATTGTCTTTTCTTGCTTCTACACCGTTTTGTTGGGGTGTGGTCCTCACCTGTCAAAAAACCACTTTGGTTGTATTGCTCTATTTGGCTTCGGAGTGGTTCTTTGTTCCATAGGGTATAGTCCCCATCAAAACTTTTTACGAATAATAAAAAAAAGCAAGACTAGTCAAAGAATGATATGAAATAAAGAGAATAATAGATTAGAAAAAGGGGTTCCTTTTCCATATTTATGACCTTCTGTTTTATTTTTAATATTTTTTCACCAACATACTCAAAACACTATGCAATTTATAAAATCATTTACATAAATAATGTAATCAAATATTTACATTCTTGTCTTTCTTCCTCAAGCAACTGATCTGAACGAATAAAATTTTGTAGCCTTGTTCTTGATACATGTGAGTCATCTTGAGATGATCGTGCACAAATTGTTATCATGTTATTTGCATGTTGTCGTCTTTTTAGCATCTAATTCTTTATTCTTTAATTTAGCCTTGTGTTAAGCAAATATTTGTATATCATCATCATTTAGACATTTCCATTATTCCTCTCTTTGTGCATCGATCATTTCTTGTTATCTTCTTCTATGATATTTCTTTTGATATGCTCTTCTTTCCTCTTCATTTTAAAAATTTAATCTTGGTTGAGCCATACCTATAAAGAATTTTCAAAAAATCACAACATACAGATATCAATAACATAACATGTCATCCACACATCAAAATGAAAAGCAACATGATGGAATTGTAGTTTACGAGAACATATACCAAAACATTATGCCAATGATATACAAAATACAATGTTACATTTTTATAAGTTTAACATTTAAAAACCTCATCATCACAAGATGCATATGTTTAACATACATTAGGGGATATCCCTCATTACGTTGCTTTAAAAACCTTATTGAGAACACAGTCTAATGTCCAAATTTGGACGTGCTAGGAGAGCATTAATAGGAAATATCCCATTTGCAAATCCTAGCTCCTGGTATCAAAGAAGGCACATGCAACGCTAAATTCTGAGTTGGAAAAATGTCTACACATGTTCCCCAATGTGAATAAGGAAAATATATATAAACACATACAAACATACAAATAAAATAATGTTGACATTTACAATTTAAAAAAATCACAAATTAATGTACCATTTGTGATAATATATAAAATCCAACATTATTCCTTATGTATCTACGATAAATTTGTGATTATTTTGTAAATAATATTGATTTACTCAATTAACTAAATAATATTTTTTTGGAAATAAAAGACAACGAGGGTGAGGTTGTATAGAACACAATATTGTTGTTCCACGAATGAGAAATATTTGTGAGACTATTTTGGCCTATGCTACTTCGATAAAATGTTCCAAGCTCAATAAATGCTCCGCCTCTGATTGAAGAATAACCACAGCCTATCAACAACAAAAGAAAGAGTTATTACATGAATATGCTCTCTTAAATCATTAATGTATGATACATAAAAAATAATATACTTTAATTCCCAAACTATCAAAATCAAGATTATTAATGTATGATACATCCTAACTGATTAATTCAAATCATCACTAGGATAGTAATTCATTAGTCAAATTTAACAGTCTACGTTATTAAACCGTTCACAATTGTCTAATTAGTTTAATTCTAATAACTTCAAACCTTATATAACTTTAAATATAAAAACATTATTCAATTAATAAATAATAAAATAAAAATTTAATTCAATTCAAAAATTAACAAATAATAAAAATTAAAAGATAAAAAATTAATTCTTATTTAAATTTTTCTTGTTATAAAAATTATTGTTTTTAATAATAAATTCTCTTTTAAAATGAAGAGATCTTACATAACTTAGGTTAATATTTAAATACCAACCAATCTTACTTAAGTCAAAATTCGTATGAGATTATAAAGTACTTGTAAGAGAGGAAAATGGAGAATTAATATTTTAACAAATTACTGGATAGGGTATTTATTGGAATAAGGTGGGAGTTGTCCTTGTTGTGGAAAATCCTGCCATGAATGGTGTGGTATGCTCAAATGGTAGGAAGTGAATTTTTTGAGATGTTTTTAATATTTAATACATATCCAAATAGATATTTAATTAAGTTAAATTATAAATCCTTAAAAAGAATTTAAAAATTATTTGCAAAATCTTTATATCATTCAATATTTCACCGTTTATATATAAATTAATATGATTTTAACAAAATAAGGTGTTGAATTTCTTGACAAGAATATTAAAAGCATTTCCTTGGAAAGACACGGTATTCCTTATATTTGAAATGAATATACAACCACACTTAGTAAACACTTGATCAGACATTTGTACTTATTTGTTTCCCCTTATTCCTAGATTCATCAACCCTCATTCACCAATGTATTGTATATGTATATGTTTCAGAACTACTGCAATTTTGCAGATTTAAATCATGGGCGTCACTTTTTATATAGGTGTATAATACATATTAATTGTTGTTGCGAGGTATGAAGGAAAACCTCAAAATTCAATGTCAAACATCTATAACCAAAATATAAATGACTTATACACTATTAATTTTTCTTTCAAATGCATTTCCTCTACAATTTAATGCGGGGATTGAATGATTTATAGTCAATAAAAAAGAAAAAGACCATATTTTGGAAAATAATTTAGAGAAATTACTAGGCCGTTCCTACAAAATACAAAATGTGAGAAGAGCCTACCATTTTTTTCTTCTTCCCTCTCTTTCTACTACTATTTACTTCTACTTTCAATGAATAAATAAACAAATAAATATGATTCCATACCCATCAGATTCTAATACCCATGGGATTGAAATAAACAATTGAAAAATACAAGAGAAGATATTTTTCCATTTTCCTGAAAAGAGGATTAAAAATAAAATGTACCTAAATACATAAATAGTTGCAAAACTTTTGAATACTAGTGCTTCTATTTATTTTACTACACCAAACTCATTGAGTGGAAATGACGTGGGCTTGCGCTATGTCGGGTCATAGTAATACAACCTCATAATAATTTCATGATAGTTACTTCTTCGTTTTGGTAATTTTTGTTTTTATTTCAGCATACGACGATTACTTCTTCTTTTTTGGTAATAATTATTTTATTTTTTCTCTAATTATTTCAGCATGTCCGCATTACTTATTTCTTTTTTGGTAATTATGGGTTTTTTCCTTTAATTTTTTATTTTGTTTCAAGACACGGGCACGGCATAGACACTTTCACACCATAAATATAAATTTAGATGCCTCTCGGCGTAATTGAGAGTCCATCCTTGTTCCAACAATAATGTATACTAATTCATATATCACTACATCGCATGATACCATGTCCTATCTTAAACTAATAATTCTTTCACATTTGACGCATCTATAATTTTGGGATAAGTGTTTGATTTATGTTCAAGCATGATTTAATTCCTAACAGAGGACTCATAATAACTAATAACACGATCCGTTAATATATTTATCTCAAACAATTTTCTCTTATTGTTCTTCTCTTTGAGATCAACATTATTTCCTTCTTACAAGTATTAGAACACAATACCCTCATAAGAATTTATATTCTTAGAAAACCCTCTTCTATTGAAGAAATCATATAATCATCAATGTACTTTTAGAATTCTAGTTCATCTTTATACAAAGATTCGGTTAGAAGGTTGATATGATTATGGACCAAAAGAATAATTAGCTCCAACTCTTTGCGATGGATTTGAAATACGCTCAAATCGATTCCAAAAAATTCCTCCACATGTATAGCCTGCATTGGTGTGGTGTAGGGTTGTATCTATCCTACATTCTCTGATGCAAAGCTAAGATCAACTAGATAGCTCCATATACCTGTTAGTGTGAAATCACAAAGACCCCCAAATGGCCGTAGTTTGAAATGGGGCATTCAGTGTGATTGCATAACATTGGACCATCTCTCAAGTTGTGGGACTTGCGAGACTTGAGATGGCCCTCCAGAGAAGGTTGGTTCCTACTTCCTAAACTACTTGCCACAAGCTACTCTAGTGCAGGCATAGCTAATCTATCCTAATCTAACCATTCCAAGGAGATAGGGAGAGAGAGAAAGTGAAAGAGAGCCTACACTAAGCGGTGATACACCAAAAAAGGAAAGGGGCGAGATACTCTGCTGAGGGACGATGGAACTGGGGAAAAGGAGATGAAGAGGTCAAACATAAGTGACACAAACCCAGGTCCAAATCCACCATTAAAACTCCATGAAACATAACATCCCGCACCTGTAAACGTGAAATACATGCATAGGAAGCAAACATGAGATGGAGAGGCATAGAGAAATAACAAAACAATGCAAAGGGTTGAAGGACACCACAAAAACATGATTTTATTGCTCTATAAGGTGCACAGACTATTACATTAATGCTCAGAGGCATAAAATCTACTTTTCAGGCATAGGAGAGGGCTTACAACTCAAAATGGAGTTAGGAAACAAATTTTACAGAGTTTCCCCACACCCAGAATGTCTCCCTTCTCAAATGAGAAGTGTTTACAATATATAGACGATGAAAACTAGAGAGAAAGAAGAGAAACTCAATTCTGCTCTTAAATCTCAACCACCAACCATCAATGCCCTATAAATCCACCTACAATCTATCAATTTTGGTTCCCTATGTCTGTTTGGCGTGTTGGAGAAGGAAGAATGGTGGATCAAATCAAATCTAATCTGGTTGTTGAAGTAATCGATCATACATTAATGGCATGAAATACATTTTCCTATTTTTCACCCACCTAACCTTGTCAAAATTAAATTTTCAAGCTTCCATGGTGTAGACGAGGTCGAGATCTTTCCAACGGTACCAAATTTGTTGAATTTTGAGCACTAGATCGAAAGATATGCCCATTTGAATATTTGAATCAAATCCATACAAAAATGGTGAAAAACCTATTTTGC
Organism: Taxus wallichiana var. yunnanensis; assembly: GCA_018340775.1. Lineage (NCBI taxonomy): Eukaryota > Viridiplantae > Streptophyta > Pinopsida > Cupressales > Taxaceae > Taxus > Taxus wallichiana. The sequence goes on along the minus strand of CM031239.1, from coordinate 269,129,250 downwards.
AAAATGGATCTGCAGGCCCGAAATTAAATTTTTTCATTTTGCACAAAAATTACAAAAGTGCAAAACTCCCCGCAGCCCCATAAGCCTGAAATTCACTTTTTCCAAAATTTCTCCACAGCCTTCATGAGACTTCGCAAAAAGAAATCACCCTGGGCCTCTAGCTTGTATTTTCCACTTGGGAATAATTTCCTACGTGGCCTTACAGACCCACTTTTACCTAAAACATGACCATGTGTAGAGCTGGCGCACATTTGGGGATTGCTTTTAGATTTTTTCTTTGAAGTTGCTTTAAAGAGACACGTGGCTCCATATGTGGCTTTGATCTATTTCTTTGTGTTTTGGCTAAGTCCCTTTTGTTTGGTAGGGCCATATGTCTGACCTTGGACATGTGGAGGCTCAGCGCGTATTGGGAGACTACCTTTGAATTTTACTTTTGAAGTTGTGTGGATGAGACACATGGAGGCCTCCATTGATCCTTCTATACTTAGCCGATTTGGGCCTTCTCTACCCCATTCTTTGACTCTAACCACGTGGTAAACCCATGCTCATTTGGGAACCCACTCTTAATTCTTCCTTTGAATTTTCTTTGAGATGACACGTGGAGGCTTCGCTGACCTATCCCGAGCTTAGACTTTTCAACGGCCGATTCTCGCCCTTTATTGACCTCTTATTTTTAGGCCTGGGACATGTGGAAGCTCCGCGCTCATTTAGGGACTTCCTTTTGGGTCCTACCCATGAAGTTACACTGTTGAGGTATGTGGCTCTTTCCCCGGCCTTAGACTTTTCAACAATTGATTCACCTTTTTGAGGTTCGACCATGTGGAGGGTTGGTGATCATTTGGAGGCCCTATTTTGGATGTTCCTATTTGAATTATGTCGGGTTGATAGGTAGCACCCTCTACGAGTCTTTTATTTGGCCACAAGACTCTTATGCAAATAAGTCTAAAAATTCAAGCCTTTCCCCATTTTCCTCCCATGAGCCTCTTGTCTCCTTTGATGCCATTTTCTCCTTCGCCGACTCTGCCCCTTCATTGTTGGATCTAAAATATGGGCTCGCACAACCGAATCGCCCTTCGATTTTGTTCTTTGCGGTGTCGTGTTTGATCAATTTAGTTGGGGTAAAATTGTGATAATACTTTGGCAACTCATAGGGACATCTCGCCACCTAGATGAAGAGACTAGCTACCTTATTGCATCCGTTTGGAATGGAATCTACTTGGTAAACACAAGTCGGATCCCTGAATGGACTCCACACAAGAAACAAAACACCACAACACACACTATGCACAAAAGTGAAAATCATACATGCTCCAAGTGGAACATGCAGAGTGTGCAAAAGCACTTGTTCTACTGAAAGCAAAATCTACTCCTACTCCTACACTAACCCTAACAAAGAAAATCTTAAACAAAGCCTGCCACAAGTAGGGAGAAATAGCTTCCCTTCCTTATAATTGGTAGCCATGTAAATGATTTGGCATTGAATATGGCTATTATTAGGAGTGGAAGGTTAACTGTAAATTTTTTCTTCACTCCATCAAGGTATCAACTAGAAACAAAACAAATACCTCTTCAATCTACTGCTCACTTGGTTCCAAGAGGTATTTTTGTTGATCCTTGGCACTTTGAGGCTCTCCCTCATGCTTAGAAGCAAGCATGATTAGTTTTGCTTCTCCCTTGGCTCTAATGAAGCCAAGTATCTGATTGGGCAAGGTCTGGTCCTTTGAATTTTCCCACTGCTATGATATTTAACTCCAAAAATGGAGTCTTCTTGTAGATCTTCCTGGATGGATGATGTGAGAGGGATGATAGCCTCATACTCTTTCCCTTCCTCTATAGCAGGTGTGGATTTTGGAAGATCAAAATCTTCCAACCTTGATTCAAGAGGCATGTTACAAACTGCAGGTTGTGCTTGCACATTCTCTTCCATGGCAATAGGTTCTTGTGGTTAAAGGATGAATGATGGGGAGAAAAGATTGAAATTTTAACTGGCTCCTCCTTATCAAAACATTATTTTAAGTTTGATAGGAAATCAAACTCTTCACTTTCTTGTTGTAGAAAGGTCTCTCTCTCTTGCATGGCGATATTAAAATATTCATTATTTTCACCATATGAAGATTCATCTTCAAACATGAAGCTAGTGAGTTCAAACTCTTCCAAAAAATGAGACTTTTGGAGAGGTTTAATGGGAGAGGAGTCTACAAACTCTTATGAATCGGCTCATGATTAATTCTCTTTGAATATGTCTTGGCCACCTCCATATTCTCCTTTTCAACCTGGACACAGCTGATTGTTCTTCTTCCTTCATGGATTCATCAATCAAATCAGGCCCTTCAAATGAAAGCAAAAAATATTCAATAATGCTTCCTTCATCAAGTGGCTTCAACTCTGATTTGATCTCTTCCAATTGCTCCTCTTCAGTAGGACTTGGAGTTGATTGTTCTTCTTCCTTCTTGATTGATTGTGTAGCTTGGATTAGATCAACATCCTCTTTAGAAAAAGTTCCATTATGGACATTGCATTTAGAGAAAATAGATTGTTGATCTTCTCCTTCTTGTTCTTGTTCTTCTTCTGCTACAAACTCAGCCTTAGCCACCACTGGCTCTTCAACCTTGACCTCCTCTAGTTGGCTTAACCATCAAGGGGATCTTTGTAATCCAAAATCTGAAGCCCAACTCTTCATATTTTCTATCATTTCTTCTTTGTTGGGTTCCTCTTTTCTTTGTTGTTCTCCTTGATTGGATTCTTGAGTCTCTTCTAGCATGGACTTGGGAAAGTGGGAGTGATAGGTTGGGATTCAACCATTTTTGCTATTGTTTGTGGTGGAGAGGGAAGTGGAACTTCTTGTTTGTTTAGAGGGAATGAATTCTTGGAAGGGAAAAGGGCAGAGGAATTGAGATGAGATGGAAGACTAGGAGATGGAGAAGGGAAAACAACATTTGGGGCAGCAAGTGAGGGGCTTGACTCTTGACCATGCTGAAATGATAGAGTTTGAGAAAGAGAAAATGAAGGAAAAGGAGTTGGTGATTGACTTACCCATTGACAAGGTTATCTTGCACTTTTCTCATATGCCTCAATGTCCTCAATCCACTGTGCAAGGTGAGGAAACATTTCAACCATGAATTCAATCTTCTCCTGAGGGTTGTAATGTCTACAACTTTAGAGATGGGTTGTTGACTAGATGGAGTCACCATATGTGCTTGCATGTGCCTCAAAAGGTTGAATCTTAACAGGAACACACCAACCTGCTAAGATGAAGTGGTGAGGTGCTTGGACTTGTCCCACCAGATGTGCCAAAATCAAGTAGTGTAAAATCACGCATCCTCGAATGGCTCGAGTTTGAAATGGGGCATTCGGTGTGATTGCACAACATTGGACCATCTCTCAAGCTATGGGATTTTCATACTTGTGATGGCCCTCCAAAGAAGGTTGGTTCCTAATTCCTAAACTACCTGCCACAAGTTACTCTAGTGTAGGCATAACTAATCTATCCTAATCTAACTGTTCCAAGGAGACAGAAAGAGAGACTACACTAAGCGGTGATACACCAGAAAAGGAAAGGGGTGAGATACTCTGCTGAGGGAGGATGAAACAAGGGGAAAAGGAGATGTGGACATTAGATAGAAGTGACACAAACCTAGGTCCGAATCCACCATTAAAACTCCATGAAACACAATAACTTGCACCTACAAAAATTAAATACATTCAAAGGTAGCAAACACGAGATTGAGAGGCATAGAAAAACAACAAACCAATGTAAATGGGTGAAAGACACCACAAAAACATGATTTTATTGCTCTATTAGGTGCACATACTATTAGATTAATGCTCAGAGGCATAAAATCTGCTTGTTAGGCGTAGGAGAGGGCTTACAACTCAAAATGGAGTCGAGAAACAAATTTTACAGAGTTTCACCACACCTAGAATATATCCCTTCTCAAATGAGAAGTGTTTACAATATATAGACAATGAAAACCAGAGAGAAAGAAGAGAAACTCGATTCTTCTCTTAAAGCTCAACCACCAACCATCAATGCCTTGCAAATATGCCTACAATCTATCAATTCTTGCTCCCCATGTCTATTTGGCATGTTGGAGAAGGAAGAATGGCAGATCAAATCAAATCTGATCTATTATTAAAGCAATCGAGATCAAACAATAATGGCATGAAAGACATTTTCCTATTTTTCACCCACCTAACCTTGTCAAAATTAAAGTTTCAGGCTTCCATGGCATAGACGAGGTCGAGATATTTCCAACGTTACTAAATTTGTTGAATTTTGAGTACTGGATCGAATGATATGCCCATTTAAATATTTGAATCAAATCCGTACAAAAATAGCAAAAAATAAGTTTTGCAAAGTGAATCATGAGCTGCAGACATTCACTTTTTGCCTTTTGCACAAAAATTACAAAAGTACAAAACTCCCCGCAGCCCTACAAGCCCAAAATTCACTTTTGGAAAAATTTCCTCTGCGGCCCCGTAGACTCGCTTCACAAAAGAAATCATCCTGGGCCCCCGCCCACATTTTCCACTTGGGAAAAATTTCCTCCGCAGCCTTGCAAACCCACTTTTACCTAAAACATGACCACGTGTAGAGTTGGTGCATGTTTGGGGACCGCTTTTGGATTTTTCCTTTCAAGTTTCACCGAAGAGACACGTGGCTCCTTCCGTGGCTTTTCTTTATTTCTTTGTGTTTTGGATAAGTCCCTTTTGATTCGCGGGGCCATATGTATGACCCTGGACATGTGGAGGCTCAACGTGTATTGGGAGACTACCTCCGGATTTTTATTTTGAATTTGCACATATAAGACACGTGGATGCCTTCGTTGATCCTTCTATACTTAGCTGATCTAGGCTTGCTCTGCCTCATTATTTAACCATGACCACATGGTGAACCCACGCTCATTTGGGAACCCGCTCTTGATTCTTCCTTTGAAGTTACACTCGAGAAGACACGTGGAGGCTTCCGTCAATCTATCCCAATCTTAGACTTTTCAATGGCCGATTATGCCCCTTTTGACCTCTTCTTTTCGGGCCTAGGACACGTGGAAGGTCCACGCTCATTTAGGGACTACCTTTTGGGTCCTACCCCTAAAGTTGCACCATTGAGGCATGTGGCTCTTTCCGCTAGCCTTAGACTTTTCAATGGCCGATTCAACCTTTTGAGGCTCGACCACGTGGAAGGCAAGTGCTCATTTGGAGGCCCTATTTTGGATGTACCTTTTGGAATTACGTCGGGCTGACACGTGGTACCTTCTGTGCGTCTGTTGTTTGGCCCCGAGTCAACTCATATGCGGCTAAGTCCAAAAACTTCGAGCCTTTCCCAATTTTCCTCTTGTGAGCCTCTGGTCTCCTTTGACACCATTTTCTCCTTTGCCAACTCTTCCTCTTCATTTTGGATCTTAAATATGGGCTCACATGACCGAATCAACCATTCTGATTTTCTTCTGTGTGGGGTCATGTTTGATCAATTTTTCCAAGGGGAAAAATTGGGATAGTAGTACCCTTCGCATTTTACCATTTTGCTATCAATCATGTCACAGTGCAAAATCAAGGACCAATAGAAATGTTCCATGCCCTTAGGTATTGTTAGACCCTTGTCATCCCTAACTTACACAGTGAAACTTCAACTAATAAGATAACTCCACGGTTCATGGAACTGTCAGTCTTCATCCATAGATGTTGTCATTACGTGAAGCACCACCCAATGGGAAAGCTCCATTTCATTCGCACTTGTCATACTTCTTAGCTTCATGCTTATATTTAATTGGTTGTCACTTTGCATCAAAAACCCGAGCTATGTTAACTTAAATTTTTGGCTCCATTGAAACATATCCATGTGTCCCTACCCTATCTAGTAAATATATGAACTTTGACTTCCTCACGCAAACCGGACACTGGAATTACAAGTTGTGCCTAATTCCACGAATTCACATCCACCGGATATATCTATGAGGATAGATTTCGGAAATATGATATGTGTTTGGTCCTCAACCATCGAGATCTTTTCTATATTGTGCGGATTATCTTCACCTTAATCCCACGGCTTTTATTGGCAATTAAAAATTCAAACAACTAAAAATAAAAATGACCACAAAACAAATTTAAATGTTTTTCATCTAAGGTAGATAGAATATGAGGGGGAAATGGGTTGTAAATATCCACAGGAGGCTCAAGATTAAAGACCATTAATTTTGAAACTCCCCTTTCATTTTGAGCTGAAAAAAATCAAATCAAGGATTGATTTTAAATTCTTGGATATCTACGACACCTAGGCTTGTCCTTAAATGATCAAACATGTCTTTGGGCGAGGTTTGGTAAAAATTTCAGCTAGCTGAAGCTCTGACTTGCAAAACTTAAGCTTGATTTCTCCTTTCTCAACAAGTTCATGAAGGTAGTGATATTTGATTACTATACGCATCTTTCTACCAAGAAAAACTAGATTTTTAGACAATGTAATTGAAGACATGTTATCAAAAAAATAGAACATCCTTGTTCTTCTTCATGCAAATCTGAGAGGATTCTTTTTAACCATATCATTTCACAAGCGGCTGAATTTGTTGTAATATACTCTACTTCAACAATAAATAATGAAACTACTGAATGTTTTTTCAAGCCCATAAAATAGCTCATGAACGTACATTAAACACATATCCAGATGTATTTTTTCTATCATCCAGTTACCTTACCAATCATTATCTATGTATCCAACTAATTACAAATCATTATTAGCAGCATATAGAATTCCAAAATTTCTTATTCCATTCACATACCTTAAAATATGCTTTCCTTCTTTCCATTGTGTTTCCTTTGGTGTCTCTATGAATCTCTAAATCAAAATAACTATATACATTATATCGGGTATATTTGTAGTTAAATACATCAAGATTCCTACTATGCTCTTACATTTTGTAGGATCCACATTACTGCTGCAATAATCCTTTGTTAATTTCAGAATTATCTCTACTAGTGTAGATGTTGGTTTGTAATCTAACATTTTGAATCTTTGCAATATTTCTTTTACATATGTTTCTTGAGACATAAAATAACCCTGCTCCATTTGCTTGATTTCAATTCCATGAAATTACTTCTGCAATCCTAAATCATCCATCTCAAATTCCTTCTTCATGGTTAATTTAAATTCATCTATTTCCTTGCTTGCATTTCCGAAAAAATTAAATCATCTACATATAAAACAACAATTAAAATAACACCATTTTTTTCTTTGATATAGAGTGTTGGTTCATTGCTACTTTTGTTACTGATCATTACTAATAAGATAGGAATCTATACTATTGTACCATGCCCTTGGTGCTTATCTCAATCCATATAAAGATTTCTTGAGCTTTTATAATTTTCTTTCATCCCCTGGTATTTCATAACTAGGTGGATGTACCACATCTGATTCTTGTAATTTCCACTCCTCTTTGATTCTGTTTAAATTTTTTTATCAATTTTGAATTGATTATAATCGTAAACATGGCTATTGTATTCTAGTTAGCATACTAATAAGATGTGTGAGACATCATGATTACTATTGTGTTTTGTTTATCATTATGATCGCATGTCATATTCCGACCCTTTTGTGCATTTAATTTTAAGACAATTGGCTAGAACGCAGTTTGCATGGTTATAATTGATTGTGATATCATTACTCTTTGATATTGTTTTGTTATATTTAATCTAACACTATGACTGAACACATAGACATCATTTCACATTGTACATGTAAATAGTAATAGACGAACGATAGTAACACATTGTGATATGGAAATTGAAGGATAGACATATCTAATCGAACTGATTAACTTATGGTAGACTTTCAGTATGGAAGAAAATGATATGTTGTCAGCTTATATATATATATATATATATATATATATATATATATATATTATATATATATATATATATATATATATATATATATTGATATTTTGAATTTTCTTCATGTTGATTTTTATCATGATGTTCAAAGTTATTTTATGATTTATTGGATATTGAAGAATGGGAGAAATGGGAATAGGTGAAAGTATTGCTTAAACTAAATGATTTAGTTGGGTTATGATCTTATTTGCAAATTGATGTATTAGCGGAATCAAAATGTTGAAAATTGGGGTAATTATCGAATTACTTGGTCTTAGCAATAGCAGTTTTGATCTTTGATGTTGAAATTGATATGTAGATATAAGAATTTTTATTATTTCGATATCACTAATATGGCCACGAGGCCAAAAAGGTATTGTGTGATTTTGCAGGTAATTATTTCACAACAATAAACTACGGGGGTAGGAGACCAACAACGAAGGAATGTGGGGTATTGGCAACTGGTCACCATGGCAACTTGTGTTATGTTGTGTGTGTCTTGTTGTTATTACACAGTTCCCAATGGGGGGACAACCTCAAATTGTGACCAAGGGGTTTGTTTGTTGTTCTTTTATTTTCATTCCTTTATTTAATTTTAGTATATGATTTTATAGTGATGTAATTTCCTTTATTAATTATTTAGTTTGTGTCTAGATTAGTAAATTAATCATGTTACTAAACTAATCATGGATGGGACAAGAAGAATTCATTTATTAGATTAGGTGATTCTTTGGTTTATGTGTTTTAAGTGATATGTATGTGATCTTGAGTGTTGTACACTCTACATCTCCTTAGAAATTCGGATTTGGCCTTAAGGGCCAATTTTGGAGGCTTGTGGGACAAGTTAAACTTGTCCCACACCTCTTAATTTATTATACCAACCCTACCTATGGGTTGGGGGTCAAAAATAGACCCCATTGAGTGTTTTGTAAGGTAAAAGGTGAGATTTGATTTACACTTTCTTTCTTGTGTCTTAAATTTTGTCCTTTGGGGTGTGGGTTGAAGTGGTGTGTGTAAGAGGGTTGTCATACCTCTCAACCACCCATTTATTATGCCTTGGGGTTGAGGTTTGACTTGTGATGTGGAGTTGAGGATGAGTGATGTGGCATCCTACATGGAGCCACCTCACCCTCCTCTTCCCTTTTCCTTTATATGCATGTTTAATTGTTGTTTTAGGGGTTACTTACTCATTTTTCTTTTGGGAGAATGCTTGGAATTTTTGGAGAGCTTGCTTGAGAATGGTGAATGGAACTTGGAGTGGATGGTGTTTTCTTAGGATTTTGGAAGGCTTGGATCTTGTTGTGTATTGACACTCTTCATTTGTAAGGTAGATCTTCACCCTTATTCCTACCTTGTTATTTTTTTGTGCTCATATGTGTTGTTGATGATTGCTTATTGCTCATGACTTTGGGAAATAGATTTGATTCTTAGGTTGTGGGAGAAATGGAAATGGGGGTAAAACTTGAGGGAGGCATAAGAGAAATGTAATGGGTATTTTAGAAGGAGTTGGGTTGGGATGTCCACCTTGTTGATAAATATGAATTGTGTTTATCTTATTTTCTTGAGGGAGGCATAAGAGTGTGTTGATTTCTTGAGGGAGGCATAAGAGTGGTGTATATTTTGGAGGGAGGCATAAGAGTTTTGTGTGTATTGTGATGGATTTTTTGGAGGCTCATAGGTGGACACCCAAGCCCTTGGGAGGCATAAGAAGAACCCCCATGTTCCTTTCTCCTCTATGGCTTTAGTATGAAGCCTTTGTGTTTTGAAATTTGTGGATTTGTTGTAAAATTGGTATTATGTTATTTTATTGAATGACTTGATTGAATGTGTATGTGGAAGCCATTTTTGAGTTGTCATGGTTGTCTAAATATCCCTCATTGCTTCCTTGTTGGGGCTCGGGGGCCAATGAGGAAGAAGGCTTCTCTCCCTCATTGGATATTTTGGTTGGGTGGAGAGTGTTGCCTACTCCCCATTTTTGTTGTGTGCTTGGCTTGATGAAGATGGTGAGATCAATGGAGAAGGTGCTCTTGTTGGAGAAAGGCTTGTAGAGTTACATCTTGTTTTTCTATGTTTCTACAACTTGTAAATGGCACCAATAATATATTGGATGTAATTTGATTCATTGGTTGAATCCTTGTAAATTGGTTATTGTGACCCTCCATTGTTGGCAACCTTGTTGGATGGAAAAAGGAACAATAATGCATTCAAGTCTTGTTTTATTTTCTTTTATCCAAGTGTTTGTACAAGAAAGAAATAATAGAAGCCATTCTACAATTTTAGTTCTTTTCTTTTTTTTGCTATAGAAATTTGCCTAAGTAGGGAAATTTAAGACACAACTAACTATACACTCACAATAATTTTTAAACAATGTTTTATTTGGAATTGTAAGGCATAAATTTACACTCTTCCATAACTATCTAGGTGTTTGTAGATTATTACCCATATAAAATTATTAAGGAAAAATTCACCCTCACACACTAATTTGCAATTCATATATTAATGGAAAGCTTATCCACTAAGTAAATATATATCTTATTATATTACAATGATATATTAAGAATATATATATCATTTATTCTAAAATTATAACATCAATGTATAAATATTATCAATAAAAAGTATTAGATTCTTATTGTTTTACAAACATGAATATATATGTAATTATATAAGTATATTATATATATATATATACCATAATAATGATAACTAAAACTAGAACTAAAAGTGTGACCCTTCTTGAATTAGGTGAGGGATAGTTTTAGTATTTTAATAAATTTTATTAATTAAATAAAGGTTTAGTGTTTCAATGAAATTTATTAAATAAAAGTAAATATTAAAAAAGGAGGATTTGCTTTGAAATCCATGTGATTTGGCCGAGTATAGTTTTGTTTTAATTTTAAATGATATTATTAAGGAGTCATTCGGCCTTTGTTTTCCATGGTTGTAGTGGCATGTATTTTTGTTTGTTTGAAATGGTTGGGGGTAGGGGTACCGACCCCACCCCCAACCCTTATGTTTTGTAAGGGGTGGGGGTGGCGTCGGCCCCCTCCCCAAACTCCATAACCCTTTACCCTAAGCCCCCATGCATACATCTAAACTGCCCCACTAAACCACCCAAACTTTGTAACCCCCTCTCCCTCCACAAGCGGCCAAATAAACTTTGCGGCCTGTGCAATAGCCAAACACAGGGTTTTATCGTTCTACGCTTTTCTCTTCTCGTGACTTTGTATATGTATGTATGTATGTATGTATTTCGTGAGTTTCAGATTTTTAATGAGTTTTGTTTCAACAAATAGAATGTATTGAAATATATTTATACCAACATTTAAATTTATATATGAGTATTTATATATATAGAAATATGTGAGAGAATAAATTACTTGAATTTATTTATACTACCCAAATGGGTATACACACAATATATACACTTTAAATCTACAAGTAAAATATTTTTAATAGAAAAATACAAAAGAGAAAACAATACCCACAAAGGGGAAATGAATAGATCCATGTCTTAAGCACAAGTCTAATCAAGAAGATCTTCCTTGTCTCTAATGGCCTCCATGGCTCCATCTTATCCTCCCTTCTTCCTTAACCTGCAAGTAAAAAAAAAAAAAATGAGAGATTAGGTTTAGAAAATGAATATAAGAAAATCCATAAAGATTTTTATGGTTACTTTTAAAAATCTAAATCTAAGGGCTATGAAATATTAGATCTAAGGGTGTAGGATGAACCCTACATCACTTAAGTGATGGGGTATTTAAATGGGAATGAATTAAATAAAAATATGTGTGTGTAATGTTAAGTGGGGACCAAAAGGGTTAGGCTAAGTTGTGCTCACTTGATCTATTTAAGGAATATACTAACTATTATGTGCATGCCATTAACACTAGAGGATTATTAGCCTTGTCTAATTAAATTTTAAATTTACTAATGGGCATTTAAATAATGAATTTTAAAAAGGGATTAATGGAGTTAAATAATGAAAAGCTAAATAAGGATTATTTAAATAAAATATTTGGGTCTAAAAGAGAAGGAATTAAATTGTAACATCATTTTGAAATTGGGTTAAAAATATTAATCACTATTTTAGTCCCAACCGCCAATTAATAGTTTAAAATTTTGTAATCTGAATTTAATTAAAATCCAAGCTAAGGCCTTGGAACCTTTTAAAAAAATTATTCCATAATTTTTCCCGTTTTGCTTTGTCAGTTCCTCGGGGTTTCTTGTGGGAAATATGTGGGTGTTACACTTGGTATCGAGTTTTGGGTTCAATGCTTGGACCATGGCCCAAATTTGAAACCCACAAACTAGTTAACAAAATTTGAACCTTTTATTAATTAATAATAATAATAAAATTAATAAAATTACTTAAACTACAGATTTATGGGATTGCATCCACCGGGGTATTACCCCTTCCTCCCTCGCATACTCTTGAAATAGACATGGTACAAGATTTTGAATTGCCTAGTAATGATTTTGAATACTTAAGAGCACTAATGATTAAAAATTATGATGGAGGAATCCCTTCTAAGGAGGATAGGAAGTTGTTAATGAATGTTTTGTAGTTGGCCATAAAAAGGAGTATAACACTAGGAGTAAATTTGTCAAAGGGGAAAGGCCTCAGGGAAAAACTAAAAACTCCAGTTCTTGCCAATATCTCAAAAGAAATTCCTAAGAAAGATACATCTGAAAAAGATTTGTGTCCCCAATGCGGAAGCGGTATCCCTATCCATGCTCAAACCATGAAAAATCCTTTGCTTTCAAATGAATTTCTCGAGTCTTACTCCAAATGTTTTCTTGCCCAAATACGTTCCTTATGACATTTCCCAAGTGTTGAGTCAAATCAAGATTTCTATTCCAATTGTTGAACTACTTAGGATTCTTGAGCATAAGAAAAGGGACTTTGAGTATTTGGGATTAAAATAAGAAAATATTACCCAAGGAAGAAATGTAAACAGTATTGAGACTCCTCCTACCATTTCAAAGTTGAAAAAACCCCGAGTGCTTTAGAAGAACTAGATGAGCCACCTGAAGTATATTTGGGAACATCCTTAGTTGAGTCCCAGTTGAATGTAGATCCATTTTTCACCACTTTGATTATTAAGGACAGGTTGTTACATAATTGTATGTTTGATTCTAGAGCATCATGCAATGTTATGCCTCTTGAGGTCATGAATGAATTAGATATCAAAGTGACAACCGCTTATGGGAAGTGCACTACCATGGATTCCAGAGAGGTGTCAATGGTTGGATGTGTCAAGGGTCTGATAGTGCAACTTGTAGCTTACCTAGGCAAGAACTTAAAATTAGATGTTGTTATTGTTTATTGACATACCAAATGGGGAATGTTGTTATCAAGAAAGTGGGCTGCTAGTGTGGGTGGTAGTGTGCAAATGGATATGCCTTTTGCCACTATACCTATTGAGGGCAACATTGTAAATTTGTATGGTGAAATGAAGATGCTACATCTCATTGAGGATCTCAATAATGCTTCCTATGAAGTGTTATACACTGACATTGATGCAAATAACTTTGTTATATTTTTTGATGGTAAAGAGCACAAAATTGATCAATGCAAGTCTCTTAATCAAGTAGGTTCTCCTTGGACTTTGTTGTTTGATGGGGCTTGCTCTAAATTTAGAAATGGTGTTGGTATTGTTTTGATATCTCCAGGACATGAAGAGTTTGTTTTCTCTTTTAAACTCAACTTTGAGTGCACTAACAATATTGTTGAATATGAAGCATTGTTATTGGGTCTAAGAATTACTTGGAAATATGGTATTAGAGACATCATTGTTAAAGGAGATTCAGAGCTAATTATCAAATAGGTTAGAAAATTGTATGCAACAAAAAATCATAGAATGAAGCATTATAAACATGCAGTCTGTGATTTCATTGAGATTTTGACTCATTCAACATAATACATCACGATAGGAAGTGTAATACTCTAGCGAAAAATTGGTCTTATTGGAGTCCAGATTTGAAAATTATACCATATCCCACTATTGTGAGTATAATTTTGAGGTATTGACTAGGCCATATGTTCCTAACAATGTTAAACACTTGAAAGTGTTCGAAGACGATGCCTAGGTGCAAAGGTTTTTGTATAACAAAGGAGAATTTGGTGATCAACATATAGATTGGGAGCCAATGGTTTGTGCGGTTAATGGAAAGGAGACTCTATTTGGCAAGGACATCATTCAGTTAAAGACTAATACTATCCCTAGAGGTTTGGTGGAACTTGAATCAAACTTTGATAATTTTGATTGCATTATCAAAAAACACATGTCAACCTCAAGGGATGTTGAAGAGCACGACCTGGGCATGTAGGATAAACCACGTAAGATCTAGTTAGGTAGCAATCTGAGTAAGGAATAAAATTAGTCGTATGTCCAATTGTTGAAGAAATACCAGGACTTCTTAACATGGTCTTATTCTAAACTTAAAGCATATAGAGAGGATATTTTCCAGCACAAAATTCCCTTAGAAACTTCTTTCAACCCATTTAGGCAAAAACAGAGGCCAATCAATCCACTCCTTTCCTTGAAGATGCAAGAAGAATTGAAAAAATTGAGGGATGGAGGAATCATACAGCCCACAAGATACTCAAAGATGGGTTGCAAACTTGGTACCTGTCAGAAATAAGAACGGAGATATATGGCTGTGTGTGGAATTTAGAAACTTGAATAGAGCATCAATGAAGGATAACTACCCTCTCCCAAATACGGACAATATGTTACAATTGGTTACTAGTTTGGAATTGTTATCCACCTTGGATGGTTTTTCTAGATATAACCATGTAGTTGTGAAGGAATCAGAGTGAATCAAGACTACCCGTACCACTCCTTGGGGAAGCTGTTATCCAAAATTCACCCTCAAGGTAATTTTGATAACATGCATCAAATTATTCACCCTGAGCAAGTAGATTGATTCAGGGCCCGAAATCATGTTTTTGGGGGCCCCTCGGCTTCTCTCTAACTCTCCCATCCAAGAAGAAATCCCAACAGGTTGAGAAAATGGAAGAAATGCAAAAAATAAGGTTGCAGGACTATTTTAAAGCATTTCAGGTCTGAAGGGTTCGGGTCATACTGAGGTTCGTCGTACCAAGCTTGGGGCCAAAAAAACAAGAAAATCGGCTAAGTCGATATTTTTGCCCCAGGCGGTCTGCGGGACAGTTGGGATGTCGGGACGCATGGGATGTGAAAAGCTGAATCGGCCGAAAGAGGGAAAAAAATTCCTAAGTCTTTTGTTTTGCTTGCTTTGGGACAAATGGACCAAAAGTACGCACGAGACGCAGATCAACCGGTTTGGAGCAAGTCGGTCCATTTCGGGCGGTTCGGAGATATTTGTCCCAGACATTTTGGGACATCCGGGCCAAAAGTACACGAAGGACATGAACCGGCCAATTCGGCCGAAATGGGGGACTTTCTTCCTAGACAGTTGGGCCAAAAAAAGTACGCGTGGGACGCGGAAAGCCGAAAGAGCCACCAACGAATGGAATCTCGCCACGTGTCTTCACCTCAAACAGGAACAAGGAAGCCTGAATCGGCCGAAGCAGGAGATTTTCATCCGGGACAGTTGGGACAAAAGTACGCGAGGGACGCAAAAAGCCGAAGTGGCCGAAGGCAAAGAAGAAAAGTCAATGTTTGACCCATGAACTTCAAACGACCATAACTTTTGACTCCGAGCTCCGATTTTCACAAAATTGGACTTTCTGGAACGAGCACGATGTCCTCTACACCACAAAAACTAGATTTATTATTTTTAATGAGGGTAGATATATTTAAATAAAAGAAACATATTCGGCTCCAGTCAGTTAATGCTCATTCCCGTCAAATGACAAAAAACGCCTGCCAGACCCAAAATAGCTATCTCGCACTCAGAAGGCCATAACTTTTGTATTTCTCAACGAAATCACACAAAATTGGTACCTTTGGAATCATGGCTCCGAGCTGATGCATGAAAAATCAAGAAATTATAGATTTGGTGATAGATCGATGGATATTTTTTATAAACGTGGCCGGGTTCATAATAGTGTTTTATTTGGTAGTTGGGAGTGCAATTAAGAGGCATGGTCATCATTCTTTCTCTACTACAGCACATGGGATAGTATGGGGAGCCTTTTTCAAGTAATATATAATCATTTTACTCCATTTAATGCCTCTTACAAGTGGTTGAAGGACAGATTTCAGGATTTCCATTTTCCCTTCTCTCTCTCTTCTCATTTTTCTATAAATTGGAGTGTTGGGCTCATTGTAAGAGGAGGTAGTTTTGTAGCAAAGCTCTGCCAAAATTGATTTTTGAAGTAGGTGTGTTGCAGGCCCTTGTTGTGGACTCCTTGCATGGTGATCCAGGCCCTTACCTTGTAACCGATTGAACTGTGCATCGTGAACAATAAAATATAAGTTTGTGGATGTATCTTCCCCTGCTATGTGTTTTCTTGCATTCTTCTTGCCCCTTCAACCTTGATTACAAGAATATTGTGTCTATTATTATGTTCTTGTAGGGATCCATTATCATTGTGTATGTTTGAGATATTTTTGTGAATGCATTTTGCTAGATTGTGGAGAACTGTCATCACCCCTTCTAGTGTGCATCTTGCTTCTGTATCTCACGCATTTGAAGACTACTCTCACCCCCTCCTTTTCTGGTGTATCACCATTGCTTTAGTGTAGGATTTCATTTTATGCATTCTCTCTCCCTGGTCCCTTGGAAATTTAGATTAGAATAGTTAGTTTCCCTGCATTAGAGTAGATTGTGGCAGGTAGTTTAGGAGCAAGAACCAGCTTTCTCTAGAGGTCTATCTCAAGTAGCAAGTCCCACAACTTGGAGATAGTACCCATGTTATCCAATCACACCGTGAGTTCAAGTATCTGCACTTGTATAAACATAGGGGTGCTATGATTCGGTGATAACAGAACATATGTATATGTCAAAATTCCTTTTGGTCTAATGAATGTTGGAGCCACACAAAGAGCAATGAATGTAGCTTTTTTTGGCTATATTAATAATTTCATTGTTGTATATCAAGATGATGTGACTGTTTTCTCTAGAAAAAGGAGTGACCACCTACAACACTTAGAAAAAATGTTGTTAAGATGTAGGGAGTATGGTATTTCACTAAATCCCAAGAAGTGCCACTTTGGAGTTCAGAAAGAAAAGTTGCTTGGACACATTGTGTCAAAGGAAGGGGTCATGATTGATCCTGAGAGGGTAGAAGCCATCAACAAAGTCCCTATTCCAAGAACTAAGAAGGGAATTCAATCCTTTTTGGGTAGATTAATTTTATTAGGAGATTTATCTCCAACTTTGCTGAACTAACTATCCCAATCACTAGCATGCTAAAGAAAGATCAAAGTATCAAATGGGAAGAAGTAACTATTCAAGATTTTATTAGGATCAAATAAGCATTAAAGAATGCCCCTGTTTTAGCAGCTCTAGATTATAATAAGGCTTTCGAAATGTTTTCTTTTTATTTAGAAAATACTATTGCATCTATATTATTGCAAAAGGATGATGAAGGAGCTAAAAGAACAATTACCTTTTTTAGTAAGGCATTACAAGGAGCTGAGCTAAAATATACTATCATGGAGAAGTAGGAATTTTCTCTCATAAAATAAAAAAAGGTCTTCATGTCATATATTCTGAGTTCCAAAATCATTTCTTATGTTCCCCACACCATGGTGAAAGATATCCTATCAGAAATGGAGGTCTCAAGCAAGATATGCCAATGGGTAAAAAAATTGCAAGATTATGATATGGATATCTAAACAAAAAAATTAGTCGAGGTTTTTGCACGTAAAACTTATGGCGAGAGCAATTTGCGACAATTGAGGTAAATGAATTTGAAGAAGAAAGGTTGAATTTCCTTGCAAAACTGATAAATTCTTAATGGTACAAGGAAATATTTTTAATCTCAAACATCTACAATTGCCTGAACATTTGAGCAAGAATCGAAAAATAGCACTTAATTTGGCTTCCCAAAAATATCTCATTACTAGTTTTGGGTTAGCTTGGAAAACCCCGAGGAGTTCTCTTAAGATGTATTAGTGAAGATGAAGCCCTAATATAATTATTGATCTCCATGGAGGATTTTGTGAGGGGAATTTTTCTAGAAGAGTCACACTCATAAGATCTTAAGGTATGGTTATCGGTGGCCAACTCTCTTCAAGGATACAACTTTGTTGGTGAGAAGATTTTAAAGTTACCAACACTTTTCTGGAAGACTAAAAGATTCAGGCTCCCTTCCTTTGCAGCATGTATTAGTTGAAGCCCCATTTAGGAAATGGGGAATGGATATCATTGGTGAAATTTTTGACCCCTCAAGTGCAAGCCATAAGTGGGTGTTAGTGGCTATAGATTATTTCACTAAGTGGGTGGAAGAAATTCCCACCAAGAAGGAAACTCACCAAATTGTCATGGATTTTATCCTGAATTATATCATCTACAAATTTGGGGTACCTACCAAAATAGTTACTGATAATGCCATGAGCTCTTAAGCTAAACCTTTGGTGGCTATGTGCCATGAATATGGGATCAATTTGACATATGCTTTCAATTATAATCCCCAAGGAAATGGATAAGCAGAGTCCAGGAATAAAAATTTGTTGAAGATAATTAGAAGGACTTTGAGTTAAACAAAAGGAATTGGGGTGAGAAGTTGAAGTTTGTTGGTTGGGCTAGTCAAATCATTGTTAAAAAGTTATTGGAAAACTCCCATTTGAGTTGGTGTATGGAACTCAAGCTCTACTTCCCTACATATGCCATTGTCTTCATTTCAATTTCTTCCACAACTAGAAGATCAAGAGGTTAGTCCCTATGATGCTTGCATGAATCAGATTGTTGAGTTAGATGAATAAATAAGGGCATCCCATCATATGCATGTGAAATCGAGAGAAAATTTGAAGTTTTCTGATAAAAAGTGACTCCAAGAGCTTTTACTTTGGGATATCTTGTGTTATTATGGGATAAGGGAAAACATGGTTAGTTTTATGCATTGTGGATTGGCCCTTATTCAATTAACATTTGAATTGGTGAACATAATTTCTTCTTAAAATAATTAGATGGGGAATTGGTTGAATTACCTATTAATGGCAAGCATTTGAAACATTTCCTTTATTAATTTCTCAAAATCAAGGTATACTCCATTGTATAGTGTACAGTCTTTTGGTTTCTTTCTCGCTTTCGTGTTTTTATATTTTTGTTTTTCCTAGTCCTTGTTGTTGTTTTTGGTTTCTCATTTCATCCTTGGGGGAGTTGGTTATTATTGTTCTACTCTGCAAGCTTGTTCTTTGACTTTGTTTCCCAATGGTTTATTTTTAGCACTTGGTATTCTATTTTTTCTTATGGCACTCACAGGGGTGTCCATCCCCAAGTAAGAGATGATGTTGGTTCTCAATTTAATCTCACCCCATTTGTCCTTGAAATTCTTCAAACTTGCAAGCTTTTTCATCTATTCTATCTCCCTATATTGATGCATGAAAACTTTGTCCTTAACTTGGTTTCTATGATCAATCCCTTCCTTTGGTCAAGGATCACTTTAAATCCAGAATTTTTTTCCATTCCTCTATCCATGTGAAAGAATTTGTAACTTGGGCATAAAATCAGAAGTTTTCCCTTTCTTCCAGCTTTCCCACAGTCCTATTTTGTTTTCCTTGACAATTTTTGTCCCAATACCTATGGAAAATTTTTCCTTTATATTGGATACAGCTCGGTGGATCACATTCGGACCTTATATCATTTACAAATTCTATCCTTAAAGAAAGATTCATTTCCGGGCATAAATGGTGATTTTCCTACATTTTACGGTTTGACAGGTGTGTTTTCCCCATCAAATTTATATCTCAACATCTGTGGAAACATGGCCCTTTCTGGTTGGATGTGGCTCAGCAAGGAACTTTGAAACTCTAAGGCCTGCTTCAACTCAATACTTGTCCACGTGGAGGGTTGGCGCTCATCAAAAATTCACCTTTTGGTTTGACTTTGGAGTTGTGCCAAGGAGACACAAGGAGGTATCTACCGCCTTTCCCAAACTTAGACATTTATTTTTTCATATGGCCGTGCAGCTCTATCAGACCATGGACACATGGAGGTTCGGCGCCCATTTGAGGATGCACCTCGGGGGTCCCACCTTAATAGTTGCGGTGAGGGGACACTTGGTGAGCCTCCACTTGTTTACGGTCTCTAATTTTGGGGACCATCTCAAAGTTGCATTGAGTAGACACATGGAGGATTCCACTAGCTCTTTTTATACTTAAACATTTCAAACAACTTTCTAAAGCCCTGGGACTTGTGGAGGAGCGAGCCTATTTGAGGACTGGACACTAAATTTTATTTTGAAGAAGCATCGGGAGGAAAATTGGAGGCTTCCGCTCACTTTTCCCTTGCTTGGACTTTTCAACAGCCAAGGAAACTGTCTCCCTAGACACATGGTGCCTTCCATTGATCCTTCAACGTTTTGAACAACTCTACCGGATTGCGACATGTGGAAGCTTCAAATGGCTCCTTTTGACCGAGATTTTTTCAAAGGCCAAAAGGCATTTTTCTTAGGCCTAGGGCATGTGGAAGGCCTGTGCTTGCTTTGGAAAATTTCCTTTGTACCTCACTTTTGCAGCTTTCTCTAAGGAAACACGTGGATGGATCTAATCCAAAGTTGAGAAGGGGTAGAATCAATGGTTGATGTGCCTTGCATCTATTTTTCTACCATTTTTTCTCCAAGACTCCTGGAGATGTGAATACGCACTGTTTTTCATCATTTTTAATGAAATTCCTTGTTGTTTTTTCGCAAAGTGCCATTGAATGGATTTAGAACTTAATTTATGAGTCCAAGGATTTTTAAGGTTGATATTTTGAAGTTGGAAATTCTCGGGTGCTTGCAAAAACGTGAATTACCAGAGAAGCTGGATGTGGGATAGAGTTACAAAGGAAAGAGAGGGAAAAGGATGAAATGATGGAGGTTGCAGGTGCAAAGGATGAAAAATGTGTTGCCTTGAGGGTGAAAAGGATTACCTATCAGATCCAACTATACAGAGCCTCCGAAAAATGATTAAAATGGGGATTTATTGCATGAAAAAATAAAGAGAATGATTAGAAGGACTATCAAAAAGTTATGGCATGGCATCCTAGTCATTAGTCAAGGGTCTGGGAAACATGATCAGTTCATGATTTTTCCAACTGGTAACGTTTTGTTGCAAATTTGTTAAACGTCACTTTTTGAGACAAATTGGTAACAAGCAAAGGTCCCTCAAATATTCTTCTTTTTGGGGGGAAAATTTGGGATGAGTGAGCAAGTAAAATGTATAAATGTAATGAGAATACTCTTGCAAATGGTTGGGGGTTGAATTCTTAAGAGAAAATTTGAGAGAGCCTGTCTTCCTAAGAGACCAATCTGAGAAACCTATTAATTTCTTGTTTTTTAGATTTCAATCACGTCAAGTTGGTTGTGAGTGTACAACCATTGAAAATCTCTGATACTTGTTCAAAGAAACTTTCCCTACTGATGAATCTAATCAATTTCAAGTTAATCTTTGTCAATCTTGGAGCAATTTGTGTTTGCTTTATTTCAAAATGTCTACAAGTAGTTTTTCTTATTCCTATTGCAATATTGTGTCTACTTTTATTTCGAATGTTTTCAAATGGCTTTGATGTTCCTATTGCAATCTTGTGTTAAATTCCCTTTGAATCACCCAGGATCTCATTCCTATGATAGTTTAGTAGCATTTAAAATTTCATTTCAAGATGATCCTTCATCTGCATTGAGATAAACAATTTAAAATCGCTTCACCGTCATTTATTGATAAATATTATCTGTAAGCCTTTGAGTGTATCTCAGGTGTGAGGAACTAGGGGTCTTTGATGTTTTATTGAGTCTTTAACTCGATCCTTCATGTTAAATTCTTGGAGATTGTGTGAAACCGTGCAAATATGGGCCTCCTTTGATGCAAACTTTCTATTTGAAGGAATATTTTAGCTATTCCAAATCTTTCTATCATTTATCTTTCTGATTGTTGTGAAGTTTCTCAAATATATGGTATAATCAATTTTATCCTGCTTAATCTCCCACAAAAATTACTCAAAAACAATGAATCCATCCTGAACTACCCCTGTTTTCCCTGTGTTTCCACAAATTTATAAATTCTAATTCTAAAATATGTAGAAGAAATCAAGATTCCATAATGTCTTTAGTAACTTTATCTCTTGTCTAGAAAATATCACCATTCTTTAGAAGTGACAACTCGTGAGAGTTAAATTGTGGTGCATTGATCATATTTTCTTAGGGCCCCCTTTCAGATTTGTGCAAAGAAGGATATCTTCGTTCTCCTTCATCGAAAGAGGTTACAAAATGGGTCCTCTCACCCTAGTCGAAAGGCACAACCTAAAGCAGTGAGGATAGATCAAATCCTTAATGAAGGTGTTATCCATTTCTCCGATGCCCAAGTGACAAAGAGTCGACAAATCCCATCCCCGGCTACAAAATGACTCATAATAAGATCTTTCTATTTCAATGTCTTGCTAAATCTTTTATGTTTCTCGGTTTCCAAGGGAGAATCAATTTGGATACCAACAAGTACCATTGTATATGATGCATCCTAATTTTTTCCTACTATCCCAATTATTCCAAATTAGTTCTGAGTTATGACAATAGAATGTATTCTATTCCCGGAGGACTTTGTATGTAATTGTAAAAATTATCTATAAACATTTGTGAACTATGTTAATTTGATTAGATGATTGTATGATCCCCAAGGAATTAGTGCCCATTAGAGAACATAGGAGCCTAGGTGCCATTTTTTTATGTTGGGCACTAGTGTTTGTGTTGTGATGAGGACCCAAGTCACATTTGGGGTCATTTTTTGATTGTGTTTCTATGTATTTCATGTACTTTACTAACTTTGAACTATAGCTCTAAGTTATATTAGGGTTTATTTTTCACCTAATGTATGCCCTCCCTTATTTGGTGTTCATGCAACAACTATAGGATTTTTCATCCCAAAAGAGAGGACCTAATGTTGTGCTAAAGTGGATACCAATGGGGGTAGGGGATGTGCATTGTAGAAACCAAGGAACATGGAAAAAAAGAGACTAGTATGCTCAAAATAGTCTCACCCTAGTTTGCCTTTGAAAATCTATCGATTTGTGGCCTATGTCACTTTCTTTTTCCCGTGTTGTGCTTGGTTAATCTTTGTTGCCATTTTTAATCTATTCCTGGGTCGTAGATCACTTATGGGTCCATGGTTTTCTCCTTGTTTCTTTGTTTTCTCTAAAAAGGTCTATAATTTGGGTCCCCCATTCTCTGTTTGTCTAAAAACTCGGGTTCTCCCATATTTTCCATTCTCCACGGTCGGATTTGTCTTCCTTTTGTTTCTACCCTAAATACTTGAAGAAAAATGAATGGATGTATCTCTAAGAAACATATTTGAGCCTTATAACATTTCTAAATTCTCTTGTCCTTGGAGAAATTTTCATTTTTGGGCTCGAATGATCATTTTTTTATATTTTACGGTTTGACGAGTGTTTCTCTTAGTCAAATTTGCATCCTTGCATCGACAGGGAACATGGCCTCTTTTGGTTGGATGCGGCTCAGCTTGGGTATTTCAAAAATTTCATGAAAAGCCTCAACTCAAAAATTTCCACATGGAGGAACAACACTCGTTTGAGGATCTACTTTTGGTTTGGCCTAGAGTAGCACCGGAGGACACGTGGAGGTTTTCGCTACTTTTCCTAGACTTAGAAAAAAATTTATGTAGCTAAAAAATGTGGTGGAAAAATGGGGACACGTGGCGAGCCCACACTCATTCAGGGTCTCTACTTTGGGCACCATTTTGAAATTACATGCCATGGAGACACGTGGAGGCTTCCGCTGGGTCTTCCCATACTTAGTCTTTTTCAAAGGGTTTTGGGAGGTCTGGGACATGTGGAGGAACCACGCATGTTTGGGGACCGGCCCTTGAGTTTCATTTTAAAGAAGCACCAGGAGGACACGTGGAGGCCTCCACTCACTTTATATTTTTCTTAGACTTTTCAATGGCCAAAGGAAACTACCTCGGAGCATGACACATGGCACCTTCCACTGAGCTTCAAGCATTCAGACAAACTTTGTCGGGCCAGGACACGTGGTGAGCCCACGCTTGTTCAAGGTATCAAATTTTTGGGACCATCTCAAGGTGTGCCATGGTGACACATGGTGGTTTGAAAAGTCAAAGGGGCGGGGAGGCGGACCATTGGGGGCAATTTGGATTTTTGTCCCTTGACATGCAAATGACTAAAAACATCAAAATGGCCCATAGGCCCGATAAAGGAAAGGTCAAATCTTGCTCGGTCAATGATAGAGGTGTGGACTCTTGGGGGAAATTTGGAAAAATTCCTTTTGGGAGAAAAGAGTTAAAAGTAAAAGGGGAAGCACAGTTCCACTGGAACCACATTAGGACACATGTCGGGCCCATTTTTCAAGGCAGAGCTATGGGGAAAACTTGGAAAATTTTCCTTTTTCCAAAAAGAGGTCAAATGGTAGAATTTATCTACGGTTCCTTTGGGACCCACCTCAGGACACGTGTCAGGCTCATTTCCCAAGGGAGGTGCGGAGAAAAATGGAAATTTTTTCCATTTTTCCAAAAGTTGTAAAAAGTCAGAGGAAGCCCCCGGTCTTTTTTAAGTTTGAATCTTCCATGTGGATGGCCCAAATTCAAAGTAAAGATCAATGGTAGTTGAGAGTCTGAATCTGATTTTCCCCCATTTTATTGAAACACGCCTGGAAGTGTGAGTCTTCATGATTTCTTGGTATTTCCTACATGCCAGAGAGAGGGGAGTTAATGTTGATATCTGAGTTTGGTGGGAAGATCTGGAAGACATCTTTCACCATTAAAATGGTCTTGACTATCATGCTCGATCGATTTTCCATTTTTCTTCTCCCGAGCACGCAAGGAGCCAG
Organism: Taxus wallichiana var. yunnanensis; assembly: GCA_018340775.1. Lineage (NCBI taxonomy): Eukaryota > Viridiplantae > Streptophyta > Pinopsida > Cupressales > Taxaceae > Taxus > Taxus wallichiana. Next base: position 269,104,454 of record CM031239.1, on the reverse strand, counting down.
ATTTGATAGATTAGGGGTGGAAGTGGTTGGAAAATTGAAGAAAGAGTGATCTACCAAAGGAAGGAGTTGAATGCGGGAGATATTTGATGAGATCTTCCCCCTCGAGACACTGCGACTTTTTGCATAGATCTGATTCTGAGAATCATGATTGTGATCATGGCAAGCACTTATAGCACTCAAGGTCTAGATTTTTGGGGGGAAAAGGGTCCCTATTTTAAATGTTATAAATGGCACAATTTTTCATGCAAATGGTTGGAGTGTTAGGGGTGGGACTGATTTTCTAATAGAAAGCTTGATAAAGCCCATATTTTTTAGAAACATTTGAGAAGCTTGTATATCTCTTTTGTGTTAAATCTGATCATGTCAAGGTGGTTGCAAGTGTACAGCCATTGACAAGCTTTGAGACTATTCTAGAAACTTTCCCTGTTGATAGATTTAATCAAATTCGAGTTATTTTGTGTTGTCTTGAGAAAATGTGTTTGTTTTATTTATGAATGTATGCAAGTAGTTTTTCTTGTTTCTGTTGCAATCTTGTATTAAAATATGATTCAATCACATAGGCCTCAATCCTTGTGACAATTTTAGTGGCATCTGTAATTTCATTCCTCGAAGAGCTTTCATCTGGGATTGGAATAAATGATTTAAAATCACTTTTCTTTCATCTATTGACAGAGATTGTTTGTAATCCTTTGGGTGTACCTTAGGCATGATTTGGCTTAGATCTTGATACTTTGTTGGGTTTTCTAACTCAAGCCTTCATGATATAATCTCAAATATTGTGTGAAAAAGTGCTAATCTGGGCCTCCACTGAAGCACATATTCTAGTTAAAGAAACATTATAGTTGTTTTGTGGCATTTTGTTGGTTTAACCTTCCATTTTGTAAGATTCCTCAAGGATCTAGTGAATCAAGTTCATCTTGCCCCACCTCCCACCAAAAAATTCATTTAAAACAACCAATCCTACCCATACTACCCTTTTTTTGTCCTATGTGTGCACAAATGCATAATCTTATGTCACCAAAACATGTAGAAGCAATCAGGGTCCCAAATGTCTTTAGTAACCTTTGCCTTGTTGTGAAAATATCTCCATGATCTGGAAGTGACAACTCGTGAGAGTCATATTTGGTGTGTTGATCATATTTTCCCAAGGTCTTCTCTATAAAATTTATGCAAAAGAAGGATTTATCATTGTTCTTCAATAACAGAGGTTACAAAATAGGTTCTCTTACCTTGGTTGAAAGGCACAACCTAAAATAGTTAGGATCATATCACATCCTTTTAAGGTGCTACCCACTCCTTTCGAAACATGAGTGCTAACAAGTCAGATAGATTGCTTCCCCGGCTACAAAACAACATACATGATTATCTATATGCCTCTGAGTGTCCTGTCAAAAATCCATGATGTTGCTTAGTCTTTGAAGGAGATTAAATTTGGGTACCAACACACTAACGCCATTTTGGGGATTTATTTAAGTTTATGAGACTGTTTTTTTGATTTGTTTCATTTCATATCCATCTAGCCCACCAAAAATATGCTTCTGGTGCCATTTCAGGGAGTTCAGTTCAAAATCAAGACCTTGGTAAAACACTTCTTATATGCTCCAAGTGTTGTGTGCAGTTCTTTCAGTTTTCACACCTAGTGCACTAGCTTTCATGTGATAAATCTGGTAAAGAAAGTTTAGAATCTTTCCATTTCCAGTTTCTAGCATTGACAAACATTTGATAGATCATACTTAGTGCATTTGCACAACTAAGGTGGAAATCCTTAGTGGCGACTCCCTGTTGATCTAATTTTTAATGAGTACCAATGTCTTAGAAACTCTATCAAAGTCAGATTTGTTACTAATATTTGCAAAGCTGAAGGAAGAAGATCTTTCTTTGCTAGGGATCCTACTAGGACATTATTTCTAGAGCTAGGAAAAGCAAAATCAGAAGGAAGAAAATCCTAGAGAGTTGTGGGAGAACAACAGACAAGAAGAGGGATCTCCATTGATGAAAGTGATCGGCCTATCATTGAAGACTACCATTCAAGTGACTCTGAATCAGGTAGCCTCTTTGTGGAATTGAATTCTCCAGCTGGAGAAGGGCCTTCATTTGATTTTGAAAGGTTTTCTTCACATTCTACACCTATCTTTTTTGAGGTTGATAGGGATTTCCAAGAGACAAGGCCTTTGGGGGTATCCATTTTGAAAATTATACTCCTGTGTTCCAAGGACCCTCAGCCCCTTATCAATTTGTCACCCCTCCAGGGTCACCTTCTCGAATCAACATGGCCCAGCCCCCACCCAGACCCCCTTTTGTTGTAAACACCTTTGGACCTATAAATTTTGTGGGAATGGCTGGTTATCCAAATGCAGTGCCTCAAGATGTAAGGAACAGAATGCCAAAGTTCCAAGGAAACAATGCTATTACTAGTGATCAACATCTAAATATTTTTATCAATATGATGGAATATTTTGAGATTGAACATGAAGATGTATATATCAAGTTGTTTATCCATACCTTGGAAGAAGATGCTAGGGATTGGTATAAAGCATTGCCAGATAACTCTATTGATTCTTGGACTGAGATGAGTAATGCATTTAGATTGCAGTATGGTGATAGAACTAACCCTAGGTTTCTTTTGACAGAATTTGAAAACATCAAAAATAATCCTAATGAGTCAATACATGATTTCAACACAAGGTTTAATAAGACCTTGAGGAGATTTCCTATTAGGATAAGGCCTTGTGATGAGTCATGTTTGATCAAATATTCTGATGCATTTGATAAAAAGGTTGCATATTACTTAAGAGACAAGAACCCCACAAATTTGAGGCAAGGCCTTCACCATGGCTCTGCAAATAGAGAACAACATCAAGGCAATTGGAAAGCCTCCAAAAGGGAGGGTGTAAAGTTGGTTAACCTAGAAAATCCTCAAACAAGCAAGGTTTCTTGATTTGGAGGAGGTTGTGAAAACTTTGGCAGGGGCTGTCAAGGAAATTTCCTACAAACTAGCCCGGGATGAGAAGGGAATTGGGTAGAACTCACAAGGTCAACACAAGCAAAAAAGGCCAAGACAGGTTCACAAATCACCAAATATATGATGACAGAGGTAAGGGACCTATTGGATTTGGAAATAGATAGTCCCAAGCTAGGGATAATAGAATGGTACCTAATCCTTTGGCTACTTGTCAGAGTTGTTGTTGTGGAGGAGACAAATGTCATTGATTGGTGTGACAAATGTTTCATGCCTCATGCTCCTTGTGAAGAAGATCAGCAAGAAGAAGAAGAAGTTGATGATAATGATGATGATGTCTGCATGATGGGTTGTTCCACAAGCTTACAACAAGGGGCAACTTCAACTGAGGTGATAAGTGCCCAGACTGCTGCCACTTTTTGGGACTGCATTCATAGGGTACCTATTCTTCCTCCCTCTCATATTTTAGAAGTAGATATTGTACAAGATTTTGAATTTCCCAATAATGACTTTGAATATTTAAGGGCTTTAATGATAAAGAAGTATGATGGAGGAATTCCATCTGAGGAGGATAGACAATTACTGATGAATGTTGTTGTTGCTCAAGAGAAGGAATATAACACAAGAAGTAAGGTTGTCAAAGGGACAGGGCCTCAAGCCAAGCCAAAAGCTCCCTTACTTTCAAACATTCCTAAAGAGGCTCCTAAGAAAGATGCATCTACCAAAATCCCTAGTTCTAAACAAAAATCATATCCCTCCTCATGCCCAAGTTATCAAAAATCTGTACCACCTAATGAGTGTGTTGGCTTTCCTTCCAATACTGCCTTGCCAAGGAATGTCCCATATGATATTTCCCAAGTTTTAAGTCAAATCAAAGTCTTTGTTCCAATTGTTGAGTTGCTTAGGATTCTTGAGCACAAAAAGAGAGCATTTGAATACTTGGGATTGAAAGAAGAGAAGACCCTAGGCAAAAATGTAAATATTGTGGAGACTCCTCCAATCATTCAAGAATTAGAAACACCACCAGCATTGGAGGAACTAGGTGAACCACCTAAGGTCTATTTGGGGACATCCTTGGTGGACTCTCAGATGAATGTGGATCCATTCTTCACCACTTTGATCATTAAGGATAGACTGTTGCACAACTGCATGTTTGACTCAGGGGCATCATGTAATGTCATGCCTCTAGAAGTCATGAATGAGCTGAATATCAAAGTGACAGTAGCATATGGGAAGTGCACTACCATGGATTCCAGAGAAGTGCCATAGTAGTGGGATGTGTGAAGGGTTTGGTGGTGCAGCTTGTAGCTTACCTAGGTAAAAATTTAAAACTTGATGTTGTCATCGTTGACTGCCCAGCCAAGTGGGGCATGCTACTATCAAGAAAATGGGCTAGTGTTGGTGGGAGTGTCCAAATGGATATGTCCTATGCCACCATTCCAATTGAAGGCAGCCTTGTTAGGTTGTATGGAGAAAAGAAAATGTTGCATCTTATTGAGGATCCCAACAATGCATCCTATGAAGTATTGTACACAAATGTTGATGCTGACAACTTTGTAGGATTTGTTGATGGAAAGGAGCACAAGATTGAGGAATGCAGGTGTCTTGAACAAGTGGGCTCTCCTTGGACTCTATTGTTTGATGGAGCTTGCTCCAAGTTTGGGAATGGTGCTGGTGTTGTTCTACTTTCTCTTGGTCAGGAAAAATTTTTTTTCCTTCAAACTCAACTTTGAGTGCACCAACAACATTGCTGAGTATGAGGCATTGTTGTTGGGTTTAATAATTGCTTGGAAATATGGTATCAAGGACATCATTGTCAAAGGAGACTCATAATTAATTGTAAAACAAGTCAGAAAACTATATGCCACAAAGAATCAAGCTGAATGAAATAGTATAAACATGCAGTTTGGGATCTTATTGAGATGTTTGATTCATTCAACATAGTGCATCATGATAGGAAATTCAATGACTTGGTAGAAAAGCTTGTAGTGTTGGGGTCTCGGTTTGACAATTGTACAATGTCCCCATATTGTGAATATGATGTTGAGGTATTGACAAGACCTTCTGTCCTTAACAACATTAAACATTGGTAGGTTTTTGATGATGATGCTCAGATCAGAAGATTTCTACAGAACAAGGGAGAGTTTTTTGATCAATGCATTGATTTGGAGCCAATGGTATGTACAATAGAAGGAAAAGAAACCTTGTTTGGCAAGGGCATCATCCAGCTAAAAACCAATACCATTCCTAGAGGACTGGTTGCTCTTGAGTCCAATTTTGATAATGTTGATCACATTGTTAATAAATGCATGAAAGCCTCGAGGGATATTGAGGAGCATGACCTTGGCACAAAGGAGAAGCCAAGGAAAATTTGGTTAGGCAGCAATCTCAGCAAGGAGGAGAAGTAGTCATACATCCAATTGTTGAAGAAATACCAAGATTGCATGGCTTGGACCTATTCTAAACTAAAAGCATACAGAGAGGACTGTTTTAGCATGAGATTCCCTTGGAGTCTAATGCAAAGCCATTCAAGAAGAAACAGAGGCCAATCAACCCACTCTTATCTCTCAAGATGCAAGAGGAACTGAAGAAGCTAAGAGATGGAGGGATTATTCAGCCCACTAGGTATTCTTCTTGGGTTGCAAACCTAGTACCAGTAAGAAAGAAGAATGGTGATATCAGGTTATGTGTGGACTTCAGAATCTGAACAGAGCATCAATGAAGGATAATTATCCTTTACCAAATATGGAGAACATGTTGCAGTTAGTGACTGGTCTAAATTTCTCTCTACCTTGGATGGTTTCTCTGGTTATAACCAAGTTGTGGTGAAGGAATCAGAAAGGATCAAGACAACCTTTACTACTCCTTGGGGAACATATGTGTATGTCAGGATGCCCTTTGGTCTGATGAATGCTGGAGCCACCTTCCAAAGAGCAATGGATGTTGCTTTTTTGTTACATCAATGAGTTTATTGTTGTCTACCAAGATGATGTGACTATGTTTTCTAGAAAGAGAAGTGACCACTGCTGCACTTGGAGAAGATGTTGATAAGATGTAGAGAATATGGCATCTCACTCAATCCAAAGAAGTGCCATTTTGGAGTGCAGAAGGAAAAGTTTCTTGGTCACATTGTGTCACAAGAAGGAGTGATGATTGATCCAGAAAGAGTAGAGGCCATCAGCAAGGTCCCAATCCCAAGAACCAAGAAGGGAATTCAGTCCTTCTTTGGGTAGATAAACTTCATCAAAAGATTCATATCAAACTTTTTGAGTTGACCATTCCAATCACTTCCATGCTGAAGAAAGACCAGGTCATCAAATGGGAGGAGGCTTCCATCCAAGCTTTTAGTGGAATCAAGGAGGCACTAAAACATGCCCCTGTTTTGGTAGCTCTAGATTATAAGAAGCCTTTCCAACTATTTTCCTTTTCTTCAGAGAACACTATTGCTTTTTTCCTACTACAAGAAGGATGATGAAGGGGCTGAGAGGCCAATTGCCTTTTTCAGTAAGGCCTTGCGGGGGCTGAGCTGAAGTACACTATCATGGAAAAGCAGGCATTTTCCTTGGTAAAAAAAAAAGGGTTTTTAGACCTTACATTCTAAGTTCTAAAGTGGTTGCTTATGTTCCCCACACCATGGTGAAGGACATCTTGTTAGAGATGGAGTCTCAAGAAAAAGATGTAGGTGGGTGAACAAGTTGCAAGAATATGATATGGATATCCAAACCACAAAGTTGGTGAGAGGTTTGGGCTTGGCTAAGCTTATGGCTGAGAGAAACTTGCAAACTATTGAGGTAAATGAGGTAGAAGAAGAAAGGGCAAGGTGTTTTTGAAAGGTTGATGAGTTCTGAGTGGTACAAGGATGTGATTTTCTATCTCAGACACTTATACTACCCTGAGCATTTAAGTAAGAACCAGAAAAGGGCTCTTAAGTTGGCCTCCCAGAAATATGTCATTACTGATTATGGGTTGGCTTGGAAGAACCCAGAGGGAGTCCTCTTAAGATGCATTACTAAAGAAGAAGCCCCCAAGATAATTGTTGATCTCCATGGAGGAGTATGTGGGGACATTTTTCTGCAAGAGTCACAACACACAAGATCTGAGGGCTGGTTATTGGTGGCCAAATCTCTTCAAGGATACAACTCTTTTGGTTAGAAGATGTGAGAGTTTTCAAGTGCTTCTCTAGAAGACTGAAAGCTTTAGGCTCCCTTCCTTTGCATCATGTATCAATTGAAGCTCCATTCAAGCAATGGGGAATGGATTTCATTGGTGAGATTTCAGACCCTTCAAGTGCTTGGCCATAAGTGGATTCTTGTAGCCACTGATTATTTCACCAAGTGGGTGGAAGAAATCCCCACCAAAAGAGCAACACACCAAATTGTCATGGATTTTCTGTTGAACCATATCATTTGCAGGTTTGGGGTGCTAGTCAAGATTGTTGCTGACAATGCCATGAGCTTTAGAGCTAAACCTTTGATGGAAATGTGCAAGGAGTATGGGATCAACTTGACATATGCCTCCAATTACAATCCCCAAGGAAATGGACAAGCTGAGTCCAGTAACAAAAACTTGCTTGAAAGATTATCAGAAGAACCTTGGAGCTAAACAAGAGAAAGTGGGGTGAATAGTTGAAGTTTTTTGTTTGGGAAGATAGGATCACTGTCAAGAGGGTCACTGGAAAGAGTCCATTTGAGTTGGTATATGGGACTCAAGCCCTACTGCCTCTTCATATGCAACTGTCTTCATATCAGTTTATGCAACAAAGCTGAAGATCAAGAGGTAGGTCCTTATGATGCTCACATTAACCAAATTGTTGAGCTTGATGAAGAGAGGAGGGCATCCCACCAGAGGCATGTAAAGTTTAGAGAGAAACTAAAGAAGTTATTTGACAAGAAGGTCACTCCCAGGGCTTTCAATGTTGGAGATCTTGTGTTGCTATGGGATAGCAGACATGAGGATAAGGGCAAAGCATGGAAATTTTGACTCATTATGGATGGGCCCTTACTCCATTGATATCAGGATTGGTGAGCATACCTTCTTCCTTAAGGACTTAGATGGTGAATTTCTTGAGCTTCCTATTAATGGTAGGCATTTGAAGCATTTCTTGGATTGATTCCCTGAAATCAAGGAAAAAATCTTGTGTATAGTGTATAGTTTGTTGTTTGTCTCTTGTCTTTTGTGTTTTGTTCATTTTGGTCCTCGGTGACCTATTTTTGTTGGTTTCTCTATTTCATTTTTGGAGATGGCTCTGTTTCTCTTGCTCTGCAAATTGACTTTGTTTCCCAATGGATATTTTGGCACTTGGTCTACCTTTTTTCTTGTGGCACTCATGGGGAGTGCCCATCCCCGAGTCGAGCCAATGTTGGTGCTCAAAATAGTCTCACCCCAGTTTTCCTTTGAAAATCTATCGATTTGTGGCCTTTGTCACTTTCTTTTTCCCGTGTTGTTCCTGGTTAATCTTTGTTTCCATTTTTAATTTGTTCCTGGGTCATAGATCACTTATGGGTCCATGGTTTTCTCCTTGTTTCTTTGTTCCTCTCCTAAAAAGGTCTATAATTTGGGTCTCCCATTCTTTGTTTGTCTAAAAACTCGGGTTCTCCCATATTTTCCATTCTCCATGGTCGGGATTTGTCTTCCTTGTCATTTCTACCCTAAATACTTGAAGAAAAATGAATGGATGTATCTCTGAGAAACATATTTGAGCCTTGTAACATTTCTAAATTCTCTGTCCTTGGAGAAATTTTCATTTTGGGCTCGAATGATCATTTTTCTATATTTTATGGTTTGATGGGTGTTTCTCCTAGTCAAATTTACATCCTTGCATCGACAGGGGAACGTGGCCTCTTTTGGTTGGATGTGGCTCAACTGGGTATTTCAAAAATTTCATGAAAATCCTCAACTCAAAATTTGTCCACGTGGAGGAACGACGCTCGTTTGAGGATCTACTTTTTGGTTTGGCCTTGGAGTAGCGTCGGGAGGACACATGGAGGTTTCCATTGTTTTTCCCAGGACTTAGAAAAATTTTTATGCAGCTAAAATAGTGTGGCGGAAAATAGGGACACGTGGCGAGCCCACGCTCATTCAGGGTCTCCGCTTTGGGCACCATTTTGAAATTGTGCCATGGAGACACGTGGAGGCTTCCACCGGGTCTTCCCATACTTAGTCTTTTTCAAAGGGTTTTGGGAGGTCTAGGACACATGGAGGAACCATGCATGTTTGGGGACCGGCCCTTGAGTTTCATTTTAAAGAAGCACCAGAGGACACGTGGAGGCCTCCACTCACTTTGCATTTTCTTAGACTTTTCAATGGCCAAAGGAAACTACCTCGAGCATGACACATGGCACCTTCCACTGAGCTTCAAGCATTCAAAAAACTTTTCTAGGCCAGGACATGGCGAGCCCATGCTCATTCAAGGTATCAAATTTTTGGGACCATCTCAAGGTGCGCCATGGTGACACGTGGCGGTTTGAAAATTCAAAGGGGTAGGGAGGCGGACCATCGGGGGCAATTTGGATTTTTTCCCCTTGACATGCAAATGACTAAAAACATCAAAATGGCCCATAGGCCCGATAAAGGAAAGGTCAAAGCTTGCTCCAGTCAATGGTGGAGGTGTGGACTCTCGGGGAAATTTGGAAAAATTTCCTTTTGGGAGAAAAGAGTTAAAAGTAAAAGGGGAAGCATGGTTCCATTGGAACCACATTGGGACACGTGTCGGGCCCATTTTTCAAGGGTGGAGCTGTGGGAAAACTTGGAAAATTTTCCTTTTTCTAAAAAAGAGGGTCAAATGGTAGAATTTATCCATGGTTCCTTTGGGACCCACCTCAGGACACGTGTCGGCTCATTTCCCAAGGGTGGAGGTGTGGAGAAAAATGGAAATTTTTTCCATTTTTCAAAAAGTTGTAAAAAGTCGAGGAAGCCCCAGGTCTATTTTTAAGTTTGAATCTTCCACGTGGATGGCCCAAATTCAAAGTAAAGATCAATGAAAGCTGAGAGTCTGAATCTGATTTTCCCCATTTTACTGAAACACACCTGGAAGTGTGAGTCTTCATGATTTCTTGGTATTTCCTACATGCACCAAGTAGAGAGGGGAGTTAATGTTGATATCTGAGTTTGGTGGGAAGATCTGAAGACATCTTTCACCATTAAAATGGTTTGACTATCATGCTCGATCGATTTTTCATTTTTCTTCTCCCGAGCATGCAAGGAGCCAGATTTGATAGATTAGGGGTGGAAGTGGTTGGAAAATTGAAGAAAGAGTGATCTACCAAAGGAAGGAGTTGAATGCGGGAGATATTCGATGAGATCTGCCCCCTCGAGCACCTGTGACTTTTTTTGCAGATCTGATTCTGAGAATCACGATCGTGATCATGGAAAGCACTGGTAGCACTCAAGGTCTAGATTTTTGGGGGAAAAGGGTCCTGTTGTAAATGTTATAAATGGCATGAATTTTTCATGCAAATGGTTGGAGTGTTAGGGGTCGGGACTGATTTTTCTAATAGAAAGCTTGATAAAGCCCATCTTTTTTAGAAGCATTTGAGAAGCTTGTATATCTCTTTTGTGTTAAATTTGATCATGTCAAGGTGGTTGCAAGTGTACAACCATTGAAAAGCTTTGAGACTATTCTAGAAACTTTCCCTTGATATAGATTTAATCAAATTCGAGTTATTCTGTGTTGTCTTGAGAAAAATGTGTTTGTTTTATTTCTGAATGTATGCAAGTAGTTTTTCTTGTTTCTATTTTAATCTTGTATTAAAATCTGATTCAATCACACAGGTCCTCAATCCTTGTGATATTTTAGTGGCATCTGTAATTTCATTCCTCGAAGAGCTTTCATCTGGGATTGGAATAAATGATTTAAAATCACTTTTCTTTCATCTATTGATAGAGATTGTCTGTAAGCCTTTGGGTGTACCTTAGGTGTGATTTGGCTTAGATCTTGATACTTTGTTGGGTTTCCTAACTCAAGCCTTCATGATAGAATCTCAAAGATTGTGTGAAAAAGTGCTAATTGGGCCTCCATTGAAGCACATATTCTAGTTAAAGAAACATTATAGCTGTTATGTGGCATTTTGTTGGTTCAACCTTCCATTTTGTAAGATTCCTCAAGGATCTGGTGAGTCAAGTTCATCCTACCCCACCTCCCACCAAAAAAATCATTTAAAACAACCAATCCTACCCATACTACCCCTGTTTGTCTTGTGTGTGCACAAATGCATAATCTCTGTTACCAAAACATGCAAAAGCAATCAAGGTCCCAAATGTCTTTAGTAACCTTTGCCTTGTTGTGAAAATATCTCCATGATCTGGAAGTGACAACTCGTGAGAGTCAGATTTGGTGTGTTGATCATATTTTCCCAAGGTCTTCTCTATAAAATTTATGCAAAAGAAGGATTTATCATTGTTCTTCAATAACAGAGGTTACAAAATAGGTTCTCTTACCTTGGTTGAAAGGCACAACCTAAAATAGTTAGGATCAGATCACATCCTTTTAAGGTGTTACCCACTCCTTTCAAAACCTGAGTGCTAACAAGTTAGATAGATTGCTTCCCGACTACAAAATGACATACATGATTATCTATCTACCTCTAGTGTCCTATCAAATCCATGATGCTCGCTTTGAAGGAGATTAAATTTGGGTACCAACAGAAAACATTAATCAAACCAAACATCGGAGATTAAATTTGTGTATGTAGTATAAGCAAGGAAGATTAAGTGCAACAAAGATATGAAAATGTAGTGTATGAGTGTGATGGAATGGTATGCGTGTGTTAAAATGGAAGGAACAACGTGCCCCAAGCGGATGTGTATGAAATGAGATTCATTTATAAAATACCACTCAACAATCAAGAATGAACCATAAAACAAGATTACGTCATCGAGAAAATGGTTTTTAAAATGTGTGTTAGAAAGATAGATAATAAAGCATAGAGTGTGAAAAGTGAATGCAGTGAGGTTCATTTTATATTTATACCCTTAACATTTGAGTATGAATCATGGAACTAAAGTGCGTCATAGGGAAAATGGTTTTAAAAATATGTGCGAGAAAGATAGATCGTGAAGCATAGAGTGTGAAAAGTGAATGCAGTGAGGTTCATTTCAAATGTAGGCCCTCGGCAGTAAAGTATGAACTATGGAACAATATTACATCATAGGGTAAATGGTTTTAAAAATGTGTTCTAGAAATATAGATCATGAATCATAGAGCATGAAAATTTAATGAGGTGAGGTTCATTTCATAATTATACCCTCAATAATCGAGTATGAACCTCAGAACTAGAGTGCGTCATAGGGAAATGATGATACAAGATGTGTATTATGATATCTAAAAGTTCTTAGTAAGATTAATCATGAAGCATGGAGCATGAAGTATGATAGTGAGTTCTAGAGATAACTTCTAGTGATAGAATAGGAGGAGGTACAACAACCCCCAAGTGTGTGAAGAATGGGGATCTATGTGATAACATGGGAGAGAAATTTCCAAGGTAGAAGATTTTGCAATGTGCTAGAGGAAAACATATGGTCATCACAATAGTAGTTAGGAGCAAGATTAGGACCAGGATTAGACTTTAGGTGTAAAGAAGAAGACCTAAAGAGACAATCTAGAGTTTTTTGGTCTTTCTTAGAGATTGGTTTCTGATTTGGAATTTGTAACACCATAGAAGACTTGAGAGACTCGAGGGGATGGACTGATTTTTAGAGGATTTTTTTAGTTATAGATGGTAACCCTATAGAATACGTGAGAGGAGGAGGGGTTGAACTGATTTTTAGAAGAGGTTTCTTAGTTTGAATTGGTAATGTTGTAGTAGACTTGAGAGGAGGATGAGATGAACTGATTCTTAGAGGAAGTTTCTTAGTTTGAATGGGTTGTAAAAACGGCCCTTGAATGATGGGAGGAAGATTTTTTTATAGATAATACTTGGATAAGGCTCCAAGGGCCATGTACATAAGATTTTACAATGAAGCTCACAAAGTTCAAAAAACATCTATCAAAAGGCTTGAGTCAAGAAGAGATTGAATCAAAAATAGTCACAACAATGAGCCAAAACACTAACAAGAAACAACTATAAGAACATTAAATTCAAAGTACAAAAATAAAGTATGGTCGAAAAGAGACAACAAAAGACATCATAAGAACATTTTCCTCTAGTCCTCGAACTCGGGCTTGCATACTCCATCCTGGATATCAAACAACTCGTCTTCCTCTGCGCTACTTATTTCTAACTTTATCCTTTTCCCCTTACCCTCGAAACCGCACCACCGTAAAGCCTCAATGTTGTGACCTAGAACCACAACCTCAACATTAGTGCACCGAGCACTCATGATAAGATTCTGTTTTTGGGCTTAATTTGATTCACCGTGTCCTCCATGGCATAAATATTGTTTTCTAGGAATTTTATCGAAGTATTTTCCCCTAAGAAACCCTCGGAAGGAACCTCATTCATATTTTGCCCCACTAATTTTCGTAGAGTTGTAGCTGCATCCAAGTCTTTTTGGGATTTTTCTTTCATTTTCTTGAGTCTCAGTCTATCTTCCAATATAAGGTAATCTTCCCAATCCTAACCTGAATAGAACCAATAGCCCTAGTTTGAGGGATTGTATTTCCCACTTTCACAAGCAATAAAATAAGCCCCTGATGGAGGGGAACTACAATTTTCTCTTCTTGAAAGTCCATGACAAAAGCTTGACATGATTTGTAAAGAAAAAATGGAATACTCATCTTCTTGTCCCTCCTAAAGTGGTTGAGCAAGCTAGAATGTTACGTGTGAATATTTCTAATCTTCCCATCTAACATTATGGATTTCATCAGATGAAAACATTCCTCATGAAACCTTACAGAAGAGATGAGTGAGCAATGTTGTCCTCCATGTAGCTGATTTTTTCATCATCTCTAAAGAAAGTGTAAACCTCTTACTGAATCTTGGTTCTTTCTTTGAACACCTTACTACCAAAACACTCCATGTCGCCGTAACATTTCCTATGAACTCCTCTAATACCAAAATACTGATACCTCGATTTTCAAAACACCATTGTCCCATTTAGTAGGAAATTCCTTCGATAAGTTCTCACCGTGTTCTTTCAGTTTTTGAAGGAAATTTGTTATCCCCCTTTCATAAAAATATCCCATATGACATATTCATTCTCAATCCCTATGCAAGATGATGGTCCAAATCTGACCTAATCCCTCCCATTGCCATATTTTGACCCCTGAAACCTATAAATATTAGATTATTAAAGCCACAAATAAAAAAACCTTGTGATAAATTAAATGATCTTAAACTTCACACTACACCAAATAATGCGCAGGAGAGCTTGAATCCCCCACACAAGCTTCACAATAAAATTACTTTTCTACATTTAAGAAAGTTTTAGTACTAACAAGTAATTCACCCTCAGTTCGCCATGATGATTTGGAATGGACCCGCACTCTAATATTTTCCAACGTGTCCACACATTGATTGGCCTCTCGATACACATGCCCAATATAAGTTTCCTCAAACTTAGGTAAAATGCCTAAAATATCCTCTATAATATATCTTATACTAACATGATGATTAGTTATTCCCTTCATATAATTGATGATATATAATGATTCCCCCTCAATATGAAGATTTTTATTTTTTGAAAACTATCCCATTTAATTCCTCTAAGAACAACATATGATTCCACATAATTGTTTGTTTTATTACCTATGGGATAAGCATCTACAATTATAAGGGAACCCTCATCATTCCTTATTATGCATCCAAATCCAGAAAAACTATAACTCCTTTTTGAAACTCCATGAAAGTTGAGTTTCATCCAACCCTCCCAAGGTTTTTCCCATTTTACATTGTTCTAAATGTCTTTCTTCCAATTGCAAGTTGGCTAAAAGCTCTAACTTATTCCCAAGGATTAAATTATCTTTGTTTCATAATTTGGGCATCCTTTTAGCTCCTTGAACTTAATAATTGACATGATATTAGCCATAGCCCCTAAAATGGAATTTCCCAATCTGGAAGAGCTTCTCTATTTTTCCTTGAGGATCATATTCTTCACTTCCAACCAAATTCCCCATAAGAAATGAGGGAGAACAATCCTCTATTCCTTAGAAATAAAAAGGGAGGTAAAATGATATGTCCATTACAAATAAAAGTCAGCAAAAGATTCCGGAAAGACCCACGTAAATTGAAAATCTCTCGAGAATATTATACAAAACTCTTTGTGAAAATAACATTGTTGGAAAAGATGTTGAATAGATTCACTTGTCTTTTTACACAATATGCATCTATTCAGGATCATCATACCCTTTTATTTCAAATTTTCAATGGTTAAAATTTTATTTTGAAGCACGCGCCACAAAAATAGATTAACCTTTGAAGTAAGGACTTTGTCCCAAATATTTTTTTGAAAAAAAAATGGGGGAGGATTATTACGAGACAACCCATAACCAGTCCTAACAAAATAATCACCATCCTTACTCAAAGCCTAAACCAAAGCATCCTCCTTTGGAAATGATGATATATGTATTCCACCGAAATCTCAATTCAATATCCTTATTTCCTCCTTTGCATCCTCATCTTGACCTTCCTATTCTATAGATTTCCAAGTCCACCCCATTTTATCTCCACCTATTAATATGTCATAAAGATGCCCGTTGTGGATTTAAAATGAGTGGATAAGACACTACACTTCCTTTCATTAATTATTCGAGCTTATTTGAACCACCAATCATCTCGAAATCTAATCTTAGTATCATCCCCAATATCCCATTTGCTACCTTTCAAATGTAAGATTCTACATTTACAAAACCCATTCTAGAAACATGAACTTTCGTGGAAAATATCTATAGACAAAAAAACACCCCGATTCCTATACAACTATTTTTCCTTACGATGTTTTTCCCCAATCCCTCCTCCTTCATCAACCTCCACCCAACCTTCATTATTAAGGCTTGATTCATACTTCTAATATCCTTTAAACCAAGCCCTCCTACACTATTCGGAAGAGTAACTTTGTCCCAAGCCACTATAGAAATCCTATCCTTAGCTTCCATTCCTGACCATAGGAACCTTCTTTGAATTTGAGTTATAATAGTTCTTATTTTTATGGAATTTTGAAGGCTGACATAAGGTAAACTACTAGAATCTGTAGGGAGCTTTGGAGTAATTGTAATTTTCCAACCTGAGAGAACAAACAACCCTTCCAAGAAGCTAACATTTTATGAAAAATTTTGACTAAACAATTCTAATTATCTACAACCATCCTCCCTTTAAAGAGGGGCATACCCAAATAGGTACTTGGAAGAGATTTAATTGGACAATCCAAAATAACAGTTATTCTATTTTGAAATTAATCATCAACATTTATAAAGAAAATAGAGAATTTTTGGGTAGTTAATAAGATGACTTGTAACATCCTAATAATCTTGGAGGATGTCTCTAAAATATTTTTCTTCCAAGATAGTTGCCTTACCTAGAAGAAAAGTATCATCTACAAACTATTGTAGCTAAATAGGATCCATCCCATTAGAAATTATTATCCCTTTTATTATTTTCTTTTTATTTTGGTTTACACGAAGTTTTACTAAGGTCTCTAACACTAATAGACAAAATTGATGATAGGGGATCTCCCTACCTCAACCTTCTTCCTACATAAAATAAGCCTTCTGAATTACCATTGATCAATATGGAATATTTTGGAGTAGTTATACATTCCATTATCATGTTTATGAAGTGTTTATGGAATCCCAATCTCTCCAGAATGATACTCGAAATCTCCATGACACCCTGTCATATGCTTTGTTCATATCAATTTTTAGCATTATTGTTTCTCTTTTAAAACATCCACTTTGAATAAATAGTTTCATGAATTGTTATGAAATTCTCAAGGATTTGTTTTCCTTCCAAAAATATCCTTGATTTGGAGAAATGAAATTATCCAGCAAAAATTTGATTCTATAAGAAATATTTTTTGTTAGTCTTCTAGACCGTATTATATACGGTGATTGGTCTATACTCAAAGAACCTTCTCAAATTCTCTAGGAATCTTTTGGATCAAGGCTATAAATTTTTTTTTTTTTTTTACCTCTTTAAGAAGTTTTCCATGCATAAATAAATCTTTAACCACATATTTCACATCCTTGTGTACAATTTTCCAACAAACCTGAAAAATGAATGTTGGGAATCCATCTGGGCCTCAGTGATTTATCCCTTTCCAAATCAAAGACAATATCTTGTATTTCCTCCACTGAGGGTATTTTGACCATTTCAACATTTTCCTGATAAGAAATAATAGAATGAAATAAGTTAGCAATTGTTAGATCCTTTGAGGGGTCAAGATCCCTTCCTTTAAAAAAAAATCGAAAAACACTTATGAACTCCTCGAAATCTCAAACCGGTTTTTGTTTTCACACCATTCCTATTAATAATTTGCAAAATTGTATTATTGTTTTTTATGGATTGAAGTTGTTAGATGAAAAAATATGTGTATTTTTGTCTCCCTCCTTAATCCACATAATCATGGAGTTTTGTTTCTAGTAAGCCTCCTCCTTTGCTTCAGTGTTATGATAGTCCGACAAGGAACCTTCTCCTTGACCCTTAACTCTTCACACAAACCCTAATTTTCAATTTGATCCTCAACCTGACTTAATTCATCTATAATATGATATTTTGAGCCAAGCTATTTCCAAAAGAATTCTTATTCCAAATTTTCATTCGAGCCTTTACATTTATTTATGTTTCTACTTGAACATGGCCTTACCTTTCACTTTGACTTGCCAACTTGATGGAATCACCTCCTTGATATTAGGATGCAATAACCACATTTTGAAAAAACTGAAATTTATTCATTGAATACCATCTACAATACCAGATTCTAATCAAATTAGACTATGATTAGACTGATTCTATCCATATCGACAATGATCCACTAAAGGTAAAGAACTAATAATGATTGATGAGAAATCTATACAATTTAATTTGAATGAGGCTATCTCAAACCAAACGATTGGACTAAGTATACTTAGCCCCCTCAACTCAATATCCACCAAATTACAAATAGAAATAAAGTCCAAAAATCCCTCATACTATCACTATAAATGTTGGTACCTCCTTTTTTATCTTCCGTAATTAAAGGAGATTTGAAATACCTATTATGTCAAAATCACAGCACGAGTGATTACTCACAATTGAATGGTTGATATTTTCGGTGTGATTCATCAAAAATGGAGCTATCCTAAAGTGTGGTCCTTTATGATCGGGATATCCCTCTAAAGAAGGTCGGCTTCCTATCCTATCCTAGTACCAACAACTCCAAAGTGCAGAGAGTTACATATCTATCCCTAATCTAATATTTCTAAGGAGACAGAGATATAGAAAATGGATGAAAATTAAAACCTACTCTAAGGGAAGGTGATGCACCAAGAAGAAGAGTTAGATAACTGGTAAATTAAACACAACACAATTTAGAATATTACAATGAAAACAAAGCGGCAAAATAATTTACATGTGATGAAATACTAGAAGAGCTGCATTAAAACACAAAAGGGTGTTTAGAACATCCATGAATCTATTTATATTGCTCCCAAAATTGATACAATACACCAGAATCCAGCTCAAAGGCACATATTTTTCATTACAATATCCATTAGGGAGGTTTGGAATCTCCAAAAAAATCTTATAGACAAGAAGAAGAAGGGAGGGGCATATACAAGGTGTCCAACCTTTTTAAATGATCCCCTCCTTACAATATATATGAAGAAGGAGAGAAATTTAGAGAGAAGGAATTCAAAATATTGCTTTAGCCACCGAAAAATGCATTATATGACTTTCAAAAATGATGTGTTCCACTACAAAACCCATACATCCATGTATCTTTCCTTTTTGGGGAAGGAAGGAAGCCCATACCTTCATCATTTTGATAGGTGATAAATATGGAATATTCCTCTAAAATGATGGACTGTATTTCCTCAATCTGAAATACTTAGTCTTACTGAAATTAAGAAAACACTAAGAGCTTTCCAAAAATCCTATTTTTTGCAAATTCGAGCATCCAGATCAAAAGTTATGACCATCTAAAGATGAGGGTATCATTCTACAATAAATGTTAGTGGTTAATATTCCTTCTTGGATGCAAACCTATGTCACACTCTCTCGAAATATGAAATTTTAGACTTTCTGACTTTCGTGGATTCAAAGCTTTGGGATTTGGAGATGACTGTCACTATTCATCTAACAAGCTTGTGAAACCTCCAAAATATCAAAACCTCGAAGTCCCAAATTTGGACTTTGGGTTTCAAACTTCAAGTCAGGATTTGTGTGCATTGGATATTCAATGTTACTGATATGCCAAAATGTTGAAGTCTAAAATTCAAACTTCTAGTTTCACACCTCTTTCTTTTTGGGGGTTCAGGTTTTGGGTTATAGGGAGTTCTAGTTTCGGAGTTTCGAGAGTTCAATTTTTAGGGTTACGGGAGTTTAGGTTTTTGAGATTTTGGGTTTTGAGGTTTCGGGAGTTTTATTTGCAGGAGTTTGGGTTTCGTGTTTTGTGGAGTTTGGGTTTCGTGTTTTCGGAGTTTTGGTTTCATGGTTTCAAGGTTTTGGGAGTTCTGTTCATCCGCCTAACATGAAACTCCAAAATCTTGAAATCTTGAAGTCTGAATTTTAGACTTTAGGTTTCGAATTCTTTTTCTCCCCATATGACACTATTTACCACTCAACCTTGTTGTTAACTCCGAACTCCCGAATGTTCGAATTCTGAATTTTAGACTTCAGACTTTGATTTCCTTTGGACCTTTTGATTCCACCAATTCAAAAAAAAATTCTGCCAAATCCAAATGCTCCCACATCACTTGAACTCGCTCGGCTCGATCTCGAAATGCAATCTCCCTTGGCCGAATTAATCCTATGATGTTATCTGCGCAAGTCCAATTTTTCCTAAGGGTAAAAATTACATAACACCCCCACTAACCAATCCATATCCTTATATTGTGAATGGAATCTTATAATATCAGCCCAAATATTTCTTCTCCCAACATTTAAATTAGGAGCATATATGTTGGAGCAAATTCATAAGGATCCACTCTCCTTTTCTTTAGAAAAATAACCAGATGATTGGAAGAAGCAACAAACACAGTCCCCTCCCTTTCCCCTTGCAACCAAAAGGTAGCAATACCACCAGAGTCTCCAACAATAGAGACATACTGCATATCAGATCTAAACCACACCTTATTTTTTACAGACTCCCATTTTATCCTTTGTCATCTTAGTTTCTTGAATCATAATAATATTTGGTCTATGATTTATCCTAAAATTACTCGAAAGTGTACTTTGTTTACTTGTGATTATTTAAACCCCTTATATTTCAAGAAATTATCTTCATCTTACTTTATGCGGAGAAATTATCTACTCAATAGAGTTCTTCTTTCCCAAATCAATTTTCTTAGAGGCCACTTTCTCCCTCTTAATTCAATTGGAAGGATTGTCCTCTTTAAAATGGCTTCCCACAATCTAATTTATGGTTTTCCTTCTTTTGAGCACTTCTAGTATTGATTTTATTCCCATCCATAATTTGATTTTTCTTTTCCATATTTAAAGATCTTGGAACAACCTCTTGGTCAAACAATATTTCTTCCATTTTACTATCTTGAGACGTAGATTCATCTTTCTTATCTAAGATCTTCTCCTTAGGGATGATTATTTCTTCATTGATCTCCTCCTCTTTTGAGATCTCATGATTCTAAGTTTATTCCACATAATCCTTCTCATCTTGCTCTTGTTCTAAACTTACCTTCTCTTCCTTTTGAATATCCTCCTCCACATGAATCTCAGTTTCCTAAAATCTCTTTTATATTAAGCACATTAAAGTATAATTTCAGAGATTCATTTTCGAGGAGATAAAAATTCTGCCCCTATTGTTTCTCGAGACACATTATCCTTATTCTCCAAATGCTACTTATTCACATGTTTTCCTTTCTTAACCTCCTTACACTATCTTTTCTCTTGCCTCATTCGGGAAAAATTTTGTCAAAACAAGAGTGAAACTTCATACTCTATCTTCGACTCCAAACCCTAAACTTTGATTGGAGTTTTATTTCCTTTTGAAGTAGATTCCCTACTAGAATATTAACACATAACCTAGCATACATAATCCTTGTTTTGGCTCTTATAACCGGATCATAAACTACCAAGGAACCAATGTCATTCTCTATGGACATTAAAATTTCTTCCACCCAAAATTCCATAGGGAGACCTGGAAGTTTAACCCAAACCCGTAGTCAATCCTATTTCTCATTAAATGGATCAAACCTGAGATACTATTTCTAAACTAATAAACTTGATCTACCCTTAACCAATGTCATCCGACAAGGATCTATTTGTAATCATCATGGTTGGCTAGTTTTATGATAAATATCCCATTCACATAGGATATTATTTCCAAGGATCCTTTCAGATTCCATTTCCTTCTATCCCATTCCTAAAACTACACAAAATTCGGTCTTGATCCATAAAACTTCCCAACCAATGAGTTCTCCATCTGGTTTTTCATTACATGGAAGGAGGAACATTAGTAACTATGGAATTATGCTCATTAGAGATAGAAGGACTGTATTTAGGAGCCCATTGGGATTTAACAATTAAAGATGAGCATGAAGCATAATATTGTGCAAAAAAAAGGATAAAACCTTGATGCTCAAGGTGCTTAATTCTTTGGTTTAAAACATATCGATAGTTTTCATTATGTCCCTTAATTATATGATAATTGCAATATGCAAGACATATGTACTTGGCAAGTCGATAAGGAGGATAACAATGAGTAGTTGGTAAGTTGATCAATTGATGAGTGAGGAACTAAGGAAGAATATCATGTTTATTAGCATTGAAATAAAACTTGAGAGTTTTGGGTAGCTGCAAGACTTGGGGTTCTCTAATATGAGAACATGTAGAATTCATAGCGAAGAGAATGAGAAACATCCTTGAGATGTTGGATTTCAACTTTAAGATATGTAATCGTTGTTTCCATAGCTTGGATTTTTATCTTGAAATAATAGATACAAAGCTTGAATTGACTCTAATTTGGGTGGATATCATGGAGGATTATAACCCATAGAGAAAATAGATAGACGATTGAAGGTGGAACTTACTTGAGACGGTGGCGTATTGTGAGGGAGATACATAATGTCTAGGGATTTTTGGAGAACATATTTGCATGGTGGGTGCATTTCAAGTAAATCATGTAAGGATATTAAAGTATTTTTAGAAGCCATGAGAGAAGAAAAATGAGGATCTAATTATATGACAATGAGTAGGGTTCACCAAATGATTTAATTTAATTTGAATTAAATCTAATATTGCAGAGTAACTACTAAATTAAATGGTTAAGAACAACAATAACACAAGAAAAATAAGATATAAAATATAATACCCTAAGAAATAGATAGAGAAAGGATTACTCAGCTGATATTCGTGAAATCTGGAACTTATCTAAGCATGGAGGATTCATGAACAATATGTAAACAATGTCGTAACTAATCTATATAAATTCTACAACTCATGAAGAATGATGGAAAAGGGCGCCCATGGCGGACAACAGGGTGTTTGGGAATTGGTAAGTTGATCTAGGAACCCATAACCATGAAAATCTTTTAATACTATTGTTATTATATCGTAAATATATGTCACACATAGTATTCATTGATTTCCTCATAGTTTCTCCCCGGATCGCTGATGATACATGTAACCCGCCAAATATTTATTCACCTACACAATCCCAAAAACCACATCAAAAATAAAAAGGAAAATGCAGATCGGCCTCGATAGTCTCCCAAAGAATGAACATATGACTGAGCATTACACTACATCTCCTGGTTCATTTAGTTCTGGTGATTGTGTAGAAATTATTCCCTAGGATGTCATTTTACAAGTTACACTTTATAGCGGGTCATATCTAGAATTTAGCAATATATTAAAATGTGTGGATCAAATATAATGAACTTACCCTTCTTATGTTGTGTATTCAAAAGTATCCATTTGTTATCCCTTGAATCGGTGTTAGATGAATGCATTACATTGATTTTTGTGTATTTTGAATGCAAGCTTAGGTGATGGTAGTATTTCTTAGTGCTTTCTTCCTGATTTTGAACACATAACTATGTATTTATATGATTCCCTTGCTTTAATTTCATAATTGACAACTGGAAGGTTGACCCATTAGTGAAAAACATGTCCAAAGGATAAAAGATACCAAAAGAGAAATTGAGGTAGAAAGGGCCAGGGACACCTACAGGGGGACATGAGCACCTAGAGGCGATTGTTATGGTTTGGCGCTGGTGTCTATAGCCATAAAATATAAATCAAGAAACTCTTGACTGGTCCGTAGGGTGTGTAATACAAAATTGAAAGGAGTAGACAAAGAAAAGAGGCCAAAGATAGTTTTCAACCACTATTTTTCTTTCTTAGGAATCATGTAAATGCTCATATGCTTTTAAGACCTAGAAATATACCCAAGTGCATGATTTTGTGTATAAACATATTAGGAAATAAATTAGTAGGTTTAGGACTATTCAAATTATGTGTGAAAACAACACCAATGCACCAAAACATACATCTTTGTATAAGATACATTATTTAGGGTTGTCATTTTTCCCCTCTCAAGAGGAAGTGCAAGCTTGTGTGTCATTATCATGTCATTCGGAGAATTCTTAAAACTTGGGAGAACTAACTTTTGAGTGTAAGCCCATACTAAAACACTAAACTGGATGTTAAGAAAGCCCCTTGCAATGTTTTAACATATTATAGTCTCTTTCAAGTAGACATGTAAAATTTCTTAGCATTGTGATAGGATTCCCTAAATGCAAGTGGGTCTTAACTCAACTTTCATGTGAGAATAATTCCGCACTAAACCAATTCTTGATGTATTTTCTAGGGATGTTTTGGGTACATGCATGTGTATATATGGGATCATATGGTTTTCCTCCATTGCATCCAGTTAGTGAAAATCATCTGTCGAAGTTCATGAAAAAAAAAATTTATGAATAAAACACTAAATTGGGTGTTAGGAAAGTCCCTTACAATGTTTTGGCATATTATCACCTCTTTCAAGAAGACATGTAAAATTTCTCAAAATTGTTATTGCATTCCCTAAATGCAAGTTGATATCAACTCAACTTTCATGTGAGAATAAGTCCACACCATACCACTTCTTGATGCATTTTTTGGGGGATGTTTATGGGACCTACATGTGTATCGACATGATCATATTGTTTCCTCCATCAGTCCATGTTAGTGAAAAATCATGTCTCAATGTTCATGGAATTGTTTTTATGATTAGATCATCTCTAAAGAATTGATTCTAGATGCATGTAGGTTTTCATTTTATGTGAGTTGCAAGACCATAGAAAGATTTTTATTCTAATTTGAAGACCCTAGGAATGTTCCTACAAATTATATTCCAAAATTAAGTGCTTGGATCAAAATTTGATTTGTTATATGAATGAATCCCCAAATGTTTAATCATTAAAGGCTTGTTCAATTATTAAATAAAACATTGAATTGAGAGTATTTATATCAAATTAACTATAACAAACTATTAAAATAATTAATATGGGAGTTAATAACCCAATGTAATTGATTAAAGAGTATTGGTTAAATCAAAAGGGTGTGGAACCATTGTGTCGGTTCAGAACTACCCATGAAATATTATAAAAAGGAATATGGAAGTGGAAAATAAGGGAGGATTATCGAGTGGAGAAGATAATTACAAGAGAGTTCAAGAAAGAATAAATATTCATATCCAAGATTTCATTCGAATGTTACGGACGGGTAGTGAGCAAGAGAGAGAGCACCGTAAGTGTCATAACTAGCGATACAACATACAATCTTAGATGGTTCATGGAAAGGGAAATGTGAACACACACTTTGGGTGTATAACATTTCCTCTTAGTAGTGTGGCCATAGTCTAGTGTTTGTTACCTCGGTGTGCATTGGAATTTTGTATCAAATTCCTAATCATTTATCTTAGATAAGTTCTCTCTGAAAAACTATGTAATCCATGTTGAAAGTTAATAAAAAAGAAGTGAAATTCTTATGCTTTTTTAGATAAATGTGCATGTGTTCATGTATTTTGTTATTGGATCATGTATATTGACAGAATATGTAATTTTTATACAAATATCAAATAATCGCATAATTTATATATGTATAATTTTATTAATGGTTTATATAAAGTAATGTAGAATAAGGATTGATGTATGTAATTAAATGTAGTTAGTAGATTATCATATTTTTTGTAGTCTTTTTAGATTAGGGAAAAATTGCATTTCATTTGGTATCAGAGAAATTATCCTCATTTGAAACATTCTGTTGTTTTCTTCATCCCTCATTCTGTAGTTATTTTGGAAGTTATGACATGGCATCCTCTTATTTTTCACTATGTTTTCTTCGTGTCTTACGTGTTTTTGTCCTAAGTGATTGTAACTTCCCGACAACATTATTTAAATATTAGTTCATTCCATGAACTTGAGTCCACGAATACCTTTTTGTTATGAGGTGAGAGAAATGTTGACATGTGTCCTTGTTGTAATTAGTTGCAAGGGAAGGGGTAAGCCTGAAATACATTAACATTTGGCTCATTATGGAGACTTGAAGTCCTCCCAGAGCTATCTCTTAAGAAAATGGTGGAATTCTTCCATGTGTCACCTTCAATTGTTAGATCATTTCCAAGTGACACCCTCTAATTTTCTACTTGTCTCTTCCTTCTCGATGACATTTCTTATGTCTCTCCCGCTTCGAACCAGAAATATTTCTTATATAAAACTAATTCCAAGTGTCAAAGTCCACCGCACCCCAAGGTCCTCCAACTTACCTAGAATTCTAGCATGTAGCGCCTTCCTTTGCCATTGAGTTTTTTCCACTTATCCTTGTCCTTCTGCCACTGATCTTCACCACATGTCCTTGTTATGTGAACCCGCTAACCCCTCTGGACCTGAAATTTTTTTCTCTTTGGTTAATTCCGCAAGCCCGGTATCTCGTGGGACAAAATGTTGGAAAACCCAAAGAATCACGATGCATTTCTCCAAATTTCTTTCCACATCGCTTTAAATCCTTAGTTACTTTTAACCTTGGCCCTATAGATTTTTAATTAACCTTTGGTTTATATATTTTTGTTTATATATGTATAATATTAATCAAATATAGTTTGTAATTCGACTTAGCATTTTCGAGTAAGTCTTATATATAATTAAATTGAATAATATTAAATATAAAACATATAAATAACATAAGATTTAATTAAATCTTCAACAATAAATTATTTTTTCTATATAATTGATTCGTAGAAAAAAATGGAGATGACTATAGTATAATTAGTGTAAGGTTTACCAACTTAGGAGAATGTGTGAAATACTCAAGAGATTAAAATTATATTGTTCTTAGTCAAAAATTGTAAAAGGGAAGTAATTAATATTGTGAGTGACATCAGTAAATGAGTAGATTATGGTGTTTTTCTCACTAGAGATAAATTGTGCATACACAAAGTGGAAGCCAAATCAATTTTGGGCGAAATGGAATCTCAAAAAACACGCATTACAATGAAATGGAGCACCGAAACCAACAATTGGGTAGGAAAGTAAATCATTTATCTATACAATTAGAAATGTTGAAAAATAAATTTGCAGAAGCTAAAAGTGAATCTAATAAATTTGATAAATGAGAAAAGAAAATAAACAAGAGAAAATAATCTTCTTCATATGATGATTTTATTTCCTAAAAAAATGATTCTTCTAGTGTTGAGCAAGAAAGTTTAAATAAGAATTATAAGAAAATACAAAACTTTTCTCGAAAATTAAGTTTCTGAATATGCAAGTAGGGAAAATTTTAATGGTCCCTCGGAAAAAAAAGCCCTTAGAAAATATTTGGAAAATTTCAGAAAAACCATTTTCGTATAGATGGCGAATCACATGAAAATTTGTTGTGTGGAATGTGATTTTCTAGAATCATTTTGGGAAAGGTAGGTACCACAAGAGGAACAAGTTTCAGCATGCTACTAGCTAGAAGCATATAGTATGCTACAATCCAACAACATTTTACATGCTACTAGTCGTGGCAGTAGCATTTTGCATGCTACCGCAGTAGGTAGTAGTAGTATTTTACATGCTACCAGTTAAGAGAATTTTCCATGCTACCGGCCAATAGCATACGAGAATACTATTGGCCGATAGCATTTAGAATGCTACTGTCCGGTATGAGTTTACATACTGTCGACCACTATAATTTTTCATGCTACTTGGTTTGTAATATGGAGGATGCTACATGTCGGGAGCATAGAAGTTGTAACCAACTCATAACATTCTCGCATGCTATCGGTCGTAGCTTTCCCCATGCTACCGACCGCTAGCATGGTGAATCCTACCATCCGTAGCGTGTAAAATACTACCAACAAGTAACTTGTAGAATTCTTCTAGCCGGAGCATTCTCTTCCCCAATGTTAGCAACCCGAGCATGGGATCTCTATCGGCCACTAGAATGGTGAATGCTACCATCGATAGCATTCATAATCCTACCAACCATTAGCATGTAGAATTCTTTCGGATGGTAGCATTTTCTATCATATCGGTCGGTAGCATTCTCCATGTCGTCTGTTGGTGGTAGTATAATAAAACTTATAAATACACTAAAAGTAGTTATTTTCACTTTACACAAACAAAAATAGACACATCATAGAAGGAAAAAGTCCCAACAAACAAGGTGATCCGCAGAATCTAGAATCAAGATAGTAAGAAAATAGAAATGATATCTCCAAACAGGAAGCAAGGATTTTATAATAGATTTCAAAATTCCAAGAAGAAAGACAATTTCCACACATCCTAAGAGCGCAATGCGATAATAGCAAGTATGAATAATTTTACATTCAAGAGCTTGGTCTTTCCTAAACTATACACATTTCTCGAAGATCCTACTATGTTTTCCCAATGGATTGAAGCCACTAGTTTCACAGGGCTTGTGTATATGCCCCAATTTCGGATAGACCAAAAACTACTCAACAATATTCTAGCCACTTATGACACTTCCACTTTCACCTTTAATTATCAACTTCCATCTCACGCACAATCATTTGGAATGTCACATGAGGACATTGAGCGTCTGACAAGACTACCACACAAGGATGTTGATCCTGTCATGATGAAGGATATTTTATCAGATGAAGATTACAAGTATTTGGAGTCTCACTTTCAATTATCTATTGATACAATTGTAGTTACTACTGCTCGTAATTTTATTTTCAATTTTACAACATTCTGATTTTGATTATTTTCAATTTTATATATTTTGATTGTGTTTTTTAATTGAGTATTAATAAATTTTATCCTTGCATTTATAGCTTCCCAAAACCCTTCAAAAAGGGGAATTCAACTCAAAGATTTTATTCACCCATTTTTGTAGGTCGTGGTGTAGTTCTTCCAGGTCGAGTTATATTACAAGGTTGATATACAAATATTATGTGGTGGGATTTGGCTTACATCATTCACACCACCCGAATGGGTAGAAATTTGACTAGTGCAGTTTCTTATCCTCCAAGATAAGATCTAATTTGGCTAACATTCATTTGAATGAGAATGTTACTATCAACTCAACAAATTTTATTCTTGGTTTATATTATGAATCTCTTTATAATTTACGTGGCACAACTCCTCTAACATCAATACATGAAAATATATTGGCTTTGTCATTAATAGTTCAAGAGTAGGAGGTGAGTCCCAATTTTTGATTATTTGGTTATTAATTATTATTATTTATTTTTGTAATATTTATCTATTATGTTTGGGATTAATAAGTAGTTTACTATTCAATTATAACAGAAGATAGTTGATGTAGATGTATCATTAAGGGAAGTTGTTATCGAGGTCATTTCGCACCAAGTTCGGGAGATTCATTTACTCTTTCGAGATGATCATCACAAATAGGAGGACAGCCCTCCACACTGTTAAATGAAGGAGGAGTTACTTAAACCAACAAACCGACACATCCACCATTCTCTACCCACTAATCATAGGTATATCAATCTATGATGTATATATGTTTCAAGATGTTTGAAACTAAATGTAATTAATTATTTAAAACTTGTAATCTTGTGTATGTTTAAATATTTCTTAGAACTTATATTCCTTTGTTACATAAACTTGTAGCATAGGATTATATTATCAGGCTCATGGTAGCCCAATTAAAAATGTATATGAATTTGATCAAACACAGGATGTAGAAATATCTTCGGTACCTCAATCTTTGGCTCTAGGTATGAATCTCATTTTTGTATTTTTTTGCTTATATTTTTTAAACAAAAATTCAACAAGCTCATAAATCGTTAATTCTTAATTATATTTTAGATCACACCTACCAGTTCAACTCCCAGACTTTTCAGTCTACTTCTCTACAACCACCACATCAATTGTATAAGCCCAATTTACACCTTAGCTAGAATCCTTTCAACTAAGTAATTTTTATAATCTTATATGAAATAACATTGTATTTATTATTCATTCCTATTATGTTTGTATTTTGAATTTTTTCATATTATTTAAAAAATTACAATTCATTTTTGCAAGGCCTCCATATCCTATTCAAAATCCATCTCCTACTATAAAGAGGAAGATGCCACCTCCACCATCCCCACCAAATAATATCGGACCAGATTTAGTGGAAAGATTATTTCATTTTTTTTATACAGCTTCAAGAATAGGAACCCTAAATCTTGTTGCTGAGTTTCCAATATTTTCATTGGAAAATGTTCCTAATGGGTGGGGTGTTTCGGTTTTGAATGAAAATTATTTGGTTGAGGTATATCTTGGGATTAAAAGTGTACTTCAGGCCCATGGATCTTTCAATCCCCAAGATATAATTCATGGGGCAAGAGTGCCTTCTATAATAAAAGTTGATAGATTAATCACACCTTCTCCAATACATATTGCCTTAAATAATCACGAAATAAACTAATTTTCTACTTAATGCTCTTTTAGATGTCAATTGTGAAGCCAATGTTGATGATTTATTGAAGATGTGGAAAAATTAAAATTGTGGGAGTTTAGGGCTAAAGTTATGATTAAATAAATAAATTCTCATATTAATTATCACTCCCAAAGACGTATATTGTATTCTTCAGTTCAAAACAAGCTAGCAAAGCTTGATATTTTGTTGAATCTTGTTTTCTTTGGTTCTCGTATCTATTTAAAATAATTATTATGATGAATTTTTGGATATTATGTTGAATAGAATTGAGAATTTAAATGTATAAGCACAAGCCTACAACAATATGTGGTCACGAGACAAGGGCCTTGTAGTTATTGCAATGTGAAACAAAATAAGACATTTGTAAGTCTTATTAATTTTTCAAGTATTATTTATAGTTTTTTACAACTTAATTAATTATTTTTCTCTTTTGAAATGCATTCAAAGTACAAAAATTTAAAAAATAAGGCTACAGTGTTTGATGTGCATTTAAAAGTGCTAGGAAAATTTTAAATGTAGCAATTAAATTGAAGCAAAATCTTGTTATCTTAAGCAAGGATAATAATACATAAAAAGGATAATAAAGGAAAATGGAATGGATCCAAATATATTGTTGAAGAAGAAAACAAACTAGTATCCAACGCTTATGTTTATTGGTGATGCAAAAATCTAGAATGAGAAATTCTTTTGAATATCGAAGTTGCAATGAAGGATCTTGTTTAGTCAGGTGTTGTGAAAGAAAGTTTTGTTGCACACAAGACAAAAACACAAAAAAATATTCTTAAGGATAAAGCTGCAAAAATAAATTGTGAAATTGTAATTGTTGTTTTAAAATCTTGTAAAATTGTTTCATATTCAAAGTATAAATATATATACTTTTTAATCAAAATATTGAGTCTCAAATTTCAATCGATGTGGTATTTTACTTTAGTTATATTAGTGCATAAGTTCTTCAAATAGATTTAATGTGATTATTATTCTCAATTGTTTTTGGTATTACTATTACATAATGCATTACTGATTATTATCATTTTCAAATACTTTCTATGGAGAGAACTAGAAGTTACATTTCCAAACACTGAAATTATCTAAAAATATTGGAAAATAAAAAATTATATGGTGTTGTATTTGTACTATATTCATGCGTAAGTTCTCCCAAAAATGGAATGATATTATTTTCATTTATAAAAATAGAAAAAATAAGAATAACATTTCTCCATTAAAAACTCTAAACAATTTACAACATTGAAAATATTATTCAATAAAGAACATGTGTATATCAAAAATAACAAGATACATACATATAATCTGATATGAAATTTGATTTCCAGAATTACAATGTGCATATTGTTATCCTATTTCTCCCTCGTAAGAAATTGGACAAACATGAACTTGCACACTAAGAAATTAGAGGGATCATTTTGCCATGGGAGCTCACATTTTGATTTTGACGGTCATTTTGGAGGCAAGATCGACAATGGAAATGATGTCGGAGGAAATAAATTGAAGGAATGTCAAAGTCAAGATAAGCGAAAAATGGGGCCCAAGTTTGAATTTTGGACTTCGAGGTTTTACAGCCTCAAAGTTTTGGTGGACAAGCAAGGAAAAAAACAACTTAAAGACTTCAAATCCTAAAACCCTAAAGTCCAAAAAGGCTCGGGGTTTTGAGGTAAACTCCCTTTTGGGGTAAATGGCACCATAGCTCAAGGATGGTGGAGTCTCGAACTCAAGTCCAAATTTCAAAATTCTAAGGTTTGGAAATTCGGGACTCGGTGGAAAGGAATGCAAAAAGGGGAGTCAAAATTTTGAAACCCGAAGTCTAAATTCAGATTTTAGGGGTTTTCAAAGGTTTTATGTGCCAAGTGAATAATCTAACCCCGAAATCCCGAAGCCAAAACCCAAAATCCTAAAACCCTAAAATCTTGAAACTCAAGTCCCGAAACTCCCAAAATCCTCGAAAACCCAAACCCCCAAATCCCAAAACCCAAAGTCCTAAAATTCCCGATACCCGAAGTCATGAAACCCCTAAAATCCTAAAATCAAAACCTCGAAAAGGAAAAGGTCCAAAACCCAAAGTCTATATTTTGGAATTCGAGTTTTGGAATTTGGAACTTTTTGCTCCAACGATGAATGTGTGTCATGCGACATGGTTTTGGAGTCTAAACTCTGAAGTCCAAATATTGGACTTCAGAGGTTTGGCATTTTAGAACTCTCAATTTGACTTGAGTGATGAATAGTAACCTAAACTCCGAAATCAAAATGTTCAAAGTTCTGAATCCCGAAAGTCCAAAATTTTAGATTTCGGAGGTTGTGATGTAATTTTAGAGTCTATAAAGAGGTAGATAACCACTCGGTTTATTGTTGTATGGCACCCTCATCTTTAGATGGCCATAACGTTTGAGTGGGAGCTCAGACTTGCACAAAATAAGACTTTTTTGAAAGCTATTAGTGTCCTCAACACAACTATGCCTGGTTTTCTTATTTTTAGTAAGGCTAAGTATTTAAAAATGAATAAATACATTCCGCCATTTTAGAGGGTGTTTCTAGTTTTCACATCTACCCAAATGATGAGGTATGTGTTTCCTTTCTTCTTGAACAAGGAAAAATACAAGGAGGTATGGATTTTTCAATTGCACCCATCATTGTTGCAGGTGATTTTAATGCAGTTTTGGGTGGTTGAAGCAAGATTTCATATCCTTCTCTCTCCCTTCTCTCATTCTTTCTATATATTGTAAGGAGGGGCACATTTCAAAAGGTTGGATAATCTTTCATTGCACCCTCCCTTATTTTCTATTCTCGTATGTGAATTTGTGGATTTTAAACCTCTAATTCAAACTATAAATGCAATTTTTACCTCTTGCCCATCAGTAATGCATTATATCAAATATATGGAGAAATAATATAAGTGAGCGGATGAATTTCAACCCTCTCTTGTGTTCATAGCATCTTTCTGATCTCTTATTACAACTTTTGTTAACTGTATAATTTCGGTTGTGTTACATGTTTTAATAGTTGTGTTTAATGGTGAATGAATTTGTGATAAGAAACCAATTTGTGTTGATGTTCATCCTCTTCAATATTGTTTCACTTTCATTTCCATGTACGGAAAGTTATTCAACATTCCTTTTGGTGCATCACCTCCTGTAGCTTAGTGTAGACACCTAAAATTGGTTACCCAATTTAGTGTCCCCACGTTTGTTTACCTTCTCGGGTAACCTGGGGCACCTTTATATCACCACTTTTCCTTTAGGGTATTAATTAAATATCTAATTAAACATCTATCCTAAGTTTATTATACCCCATTGTATTTTACCCATGGATAATTAAATATTAACTATTTAATTATACTTTTTACATGTATCTTAACCACTTATCTACCCCATATCAATTCCTAACCTCCCATATCAATTCTATCCATCTATCCCCCCTATTTCTCCTCTCCCCAAACCATGCAGTGGGATATTTCCCGTATTTGGGTCGAAGGATAATACTCTTATCTTTCCAATTCATCCTTTTTGGCCATTTTGGGAATCTATTCCCTGATCGCACCGACTAGTACTCGTCGATGCCAATTTTTCAAAATGGTGCCGATTGTACCTTGGTCGGGTGCTGATTATAAATACAGGGCCAGAATTTAGTTCTAGTTAGACAGAAAGAGAGACAGAAAGCTTAAGCCTTGAGCCTTCGAATCGTCAATCGAAGAAGAGATAATTTTGTCCAAATCAATCCCTGAGAGGTGTACCGTTACTCTGCCCTTGCAACATCGACATTGTGAGGATTCCTCAACCTCTTGGTGACTCTATTCCTGCATCTAGCTAAGGTGAAACTCTGTCCACATCTTTGCAGCCCCTGCAGGTGTTCACGATCCAGTCCTCATCAATCATCCATCAAGCTTTCTGTAACTTGCCTCCGGTCGACGCCGACCCATTCCAGTCGACACCAATTTACCCTAATCAACACCGCTTAAAGAAATCGATGCCGATCACAATCTGGTCGACACCGATCAACCTGTAGACAGGTGCCAAGTACAGGTAACATAAGTCTAGCATTATTTTCACAGTTTCTTGTTTGTTGTTTATATTTTTTTGTTGTTTACATTCTATCTTTATTTTTAATCAGAAAATCTAAACATTTACCTACATATTTTATCATGTATGCTTATTTCCTTAATTGAAAACATGGACTGACATCCACCGAGGAAGCTCATCGCTTCCCGAACCCACTTTTCGCAGTCCACCCAAATATCTTTTAACATTGTCTTTTTTTGTCAAGGGTTTGTGCATCACAGTTTCTCGGATCTACTTTGCAGGATTGCTCGTGTGCACCCGTCTTGTCTACATTGGCTTTCCTCCCATCTACGCTTCGATCCCGTCTTAACTATCAGGTATCAATTTCATTTGAGTTTTTCAGGACTTTTGTGTTTAGTTTGGTACATTAACTTGGACAAGTAACAAGCGTGGAAATTCTTGATCTACATTCTGGCACGCTCGGTGGGACATGAACCAAATTATCCTATTGGTAAGTTCATTTCTTTTTCAGTTTTGAGCTTTAGTTCTTTTTCTTCACTGATTTTCATTAGTTTTCTTTAAGCATTTCCTTTCTTCATTTTGGTCTTGTTTCTTTCGTTTATAATTTGCAAAATCAAAATTATTTCTTTCTTGCATATCTAGATTCCCATTTCTATTTCTAAAATTAGTAAATCTTTCATTTGATTTCAAAGTTGCACTTTTGATTTATCTCTTTGTGCAAAATTGTCATTTTCTGGAAAGTTTTCTAGTTTCTTAAATAAAAATTTCTCTTCTACTAGTATCTATTTATCTCGGATATATATTTCAGAATTTGTTTGCAAGTGTATGCTTAACCTTGTCTTGTGGAGCACTTTTCTTATTCACAGATTGTTCGAGGGAAGAGCTCAACAATGAACTTTTTGAAGTCCACACACCTTGAGAGCTAAATCTCACAGTGTATTTCTCTTTACAAAGTGTTTTCTCCTTTTAAAAAAAAAACTTAAAAAGAACTTGTTTGTTTGTTTTATAACACTCAAACACTTCGGTGCAAATTAAATTTTCCTAGTAGCTTTGATTACATCGGGTACTACATTTGAAACCCATTGTGTATAGTCAATAGGTTGATGAAGTTGGTGAAAAGCAAGCGCCGCAACTCTTCTTTAACGAGGAGGATACACGAGGATGCATCTTACGTAGTTTTAAACTAGTTTGACGTCTGGAAGAGTAACAATATCATGGTCCACAATATCGTTACTCTTCAAGACATCAAACCAGTTAAACAAAAAATGCGTAAAATGCATCCTTGTGTAGCCCTCTTCATTAAAGAAGAGTTGCAGCGCTTTCTTTCCGCCAACTTCATCCAACCCATTGACTATCCACAATGGGTTTCAAATGTAGTACCTGTAACCAAAGCTACTAGGAATATTCAAATTTACACCGACTTTCAGGATCTTAATCTTGTTTGTCTGAAAGATTATTTTCCTCTACCTAATATCAACCAACTCGTGGATTTAACAGCAGGTCACGAGATGCTTTCTCTTATACATGATTTCTCTGGGTATAATCAAATTCTCATCACACCGAAGACCAACATAAGACTTCCTTCATAACTCCTTAGGGACTTTTTGTTATCGCGTCATGCCCTTCGGTCTTAAGAATGTAGGAGAAACTTATCAACGTGCAATGACCTACATCTTCCATGATCTCTTACACAAAACTGTGAAAGATTACATCGATGACCTCCTTAGTAAGTCCAAACACCGTCAGGATCATCTTTTCATTCTTGCGCCTCTCTTTGAGAGACTCATTCATTTTTGTCTTCACCTAAATCCATCTAAATGCATGTTTGGCATTCTCACTGGTAAACTCTTAGGCTTTATCATTTCTATTAGGGGCATTGAAGTCGATCCCACAAAAATAAAGGCTATCCTCGAGATGCCTCCCCTTCCAACTTAAAGCAGCTCCGTGGTCTTCAAGGACACCTTCAATCAAGCTGCCTTCAATTAGACCGTTGTCAACATTTTCATCATCTCCTTCCGTAAAATGTTCATTTTGAATGGGATGAGAATTGCCAAAAATCCTTTGATGATCTCAAAGCTTATCTTCTTTCTCAACCTGTGCTCATGCCTCCACGTGAGGGGGAGCCATTCTATCTTTATATTTCTATAATTGACCATGCTCTAGAGCCATAATCTCACATTGGGATGCTAATAATAAAGAATAGGCTATCTATTATATCAGTTGCACTCTTCATGAATATGAAACATGCTATTCAAGCCGAAAAACTATGTTGTGCTCTCTTCTTTGCAAATTTTAAAATTCATCATTACCTCCTTAATCACAAAAATTACATTGTTACAAGTGTCAATCCACTCAAGACAATGCATGTAAAACCATATCACAATGATTGCATCACTCATTGGCTCATGCTCATGACAGAGTTTGATCTCAAGTTCATCTCGCAAAAATCTATCAAGGGTCAAATCATTACTAATCAGCTAGCTGATGCTCCTCTTCTAGATAATCAGGTCCCCCTTGCTCAATTCCCAGATGAGTACATATAACAAATTGATTTCAGTTTGTCTCCATTTAAAGTAAAACTCTTCTTTTATGGGTCCAAATTTTAGCAAGGGGGAGGTGAGGTTTCTTCATGATTCCTCCTTGGGGTGCACCTATCCCTGTCACACACAAGCTTAACTTTGAATGTACCAATAATATGGATGAATATGAAGCTCTCGTCTTAGGTTTTCAAAATGCCATTAATCTCGGTGCTCGCCATATCGACATCTTCAATGACTCTGAACTCATCATTAATCAAGTCACTAGTGTCTACCAGTGCAAAAATGATATCCTTCA
Organism: Taxus wallichiana var. yunnanensis; assembly: GCA_018340775.1. Classification (NCBI taxonomy): domain Eukaryota; kingdom Viridiplantae; phylum Streptophyta; class Pinopsida; order Cupressales; family Taxaceae; genus Taxus; species Taxus wallichiana. The sequence goes on along the minus strand of CM031239.1, from coordinate 269,067,660 downwards.
AAAGTATAGTGATATCATTCTCTTGCAGCCTTCAATCTTTTCATAAATTTACTATCCATGATATTCCTCACACCGCAAAACCAGCCAGAGATATGATGGCCTCTTTAGCCTCGCTTATTCCTCCATTCACTGAGGATTCACGACTTTATGTGGTTGTCCAGTGTTCATCTGGATCAACCATCTCATCTCACGCAGTTGACCTCGATCAACGTAATCACAACTGATACTCAAGATGAGTGGTATCAGCACATCTTTGATTATCTATCTTATTCAGTTCTTCCTCTAGATCTGACTTCCAATGGTAGAAGATATTTTATCTTATGCACTAACCACTATACTATTATGGGCGGAATCCTCTACAAACATGGTTTTGATGGTATTTTTCTTCGATACCTCAAAACCCCTAAATAATCTAAAGCCATTTAGGAGGTCCATGATGGTATCTATGGTGGAAACTTTGGTGGTTTGGCCGTAGCTAAGTGCATCCTATGTTTAGGTTATTATTGGCCTTCTCTTAATCAAGATTGTTGTGACTATGTCAAGAAATGTGTCAAGTGTCAACAACATTTCAATCTTACACATATCCCTAGTCGATTTATAAGCTACAACAGATTTGTGGCATTTTTCACAATGGGGTCTTGATCTCATCGGTCTCATCAATCCCCACTCTTCACAACATCATCACTCTATCATTACTGCCACGTAATACTTCACTAAGTGGGTGGAAGCTATTCCTCTTTCATCAACCAAAGCTAAACCCATTGTTGATTTTGTCTATCAACACATCATTTTTCTCTTGGTGTTCCACACAAACTCATCACAGACAATGGTGAGTCTTTCAAAACATCGATTTACAGAACCTCTATGACGCTTTCAATATCAAACTCAACTTTTCTTCTCCATACTATCCCCAAGCTAATGGCCAAGCTGAGGCTTCCAATAAAACTTTGCGTAATATCCTCACAAAGGTAACTAGTCGAGCTGGTAGGGATTGGAATTTACATATCCCTTTTGCTCTCTGGGCTTATCAGACTAGCATTCATACTCCTACTGGTGCTACTCCCTTCTCTCTCATCTATGGGTCTAGAGGCTGTCCTTCCTTTGGAAGTCCAGATTCCATCTCTTTGCATCTCTCTCAGAGAATTTGTCTCTGATGAGGACTATTGTCAAAACCATCTAGCGCAGCTTGAGTTGCTAGATGAGCGACATCTCAATGCTCTTGAGCATCATCAAGTCTATCTTGAGCGTGTCAAACATGCTTATAACAAGCATTTGTAGCACCGTGACTTCAAATTTGGTGATCTTGTTCTTAAAGAAAACCAAAATGTCACTACACTAGAACGGAGTCAACGTGGTAAGTTTTCTCATAACTTGATGGGTCCGTACATTGTCACTCATAAGTATGGGTGCGGGGCTTATTACCTATCTTCCATGGATGGTGTACCTAAAATGGAACTGTACGATGAAAAAGTGACAAGAAAGCATGGGAATCTACAAGAACTCTTCCTCTCACCCGACCTCTCAAGGTCATGCCGAGACAGCCGGTGGGGATGGATTATGCGTAGGGTATGGGTAAACTAGTTAGGAAATCTTATATCTTTACACATGCACTAATGGAATCTATGAATCTAAGGAAAAGAAGGCCCTCCTAACCTAAACTGGTGTGATAGATCGGTCGGCAAGGATGACTGCTCGAAGGCTCCAATCAATATCGAGCTCTGGTGTGATCCGATCTATAGGTTGTGGGATACGTGGAAAATGACCTGGGATGGTTTCGTGTATGTCTCCAGATAGGGTCATATGATGGATGATGGATATATAGTGGATTCTATGGTCGATTCTCTGGTCTAGTCCATAAGTCTTTAGCTTTGTTAGCTACTATGTCTAACAAGGATAATTGTGCGATGATGATAGGTGGAAGTGGAGTGGATCTAAATATTGATGTGCGTAAGCCAACATCAATGTTAGATTGACCTATAGGCTCGTTGGGTTGTGGGATTTGTGGGTCACAACCATAGATTCATGGTTGTTGTGGACCTGTTATGGTCATGTGTGGAATCAGTCCCTAATCCCTAGTATCCAATAGTCGTATGCCTTTTCGGCCTCTACGTTCAGAATTAACAGTTGTGCAATCTTTTCTAAGTATCTTATAGGTGTTCTTGCAACCTGAATCCTTAAGCTAGTATCTATGTCTGTGAGAGTGTCTCCTGCGTCTGGCTATGGGACCAAAGGATCACAACCAAACATTTTCTCTCTTTCAAGCCCTTCTACAATCATGCGGATATTTACTAGGGTAATCTGTAGTTTGGCTGATTTGACCAAAATGTGTGCGCTTGGTCGTCTTCTATATTTAACCCGCTTAACTGTGAGTTGATCTGTTGTAAGTCTACTATTGTTCGGAAGACTTGGATTCTAAGGTTCTGATCTATATCAGTTATTGCCATAATAAGATTGGGTTGAGGCATGATTGGCTCGAATACGTATTCTCTGGGCTCTCTAGGTCCCGTGATTGTCATACAAAAGCAAATGATATAAAGCTAATTAATGACAAAATAAACTAAACATGCAAGATATATTTACGTATATTTCTAAGTCTGATAGTTATTGATAAGCTACTGAACATAATTTAAAGAGCAATTATCTAATATATCTAAAATTGACAACTAAACTAATAATGCATTTAAAACAAACAAAGCAACCGAGTATAGCTACTTGTCTGTGCAGTTTTTAGATCTATTCTAAATAAATTGATAACTGATCTACTCTATTTGAAAGACTCTCGATCCTACCTCAGAAGTGAGGAGTGAATCATAGTTTCTCAGAAACTATCAATCCCCACAGCTTCCCTAGTAATATCGAAAGTAAAATTTAACTGAAATGAAGTGATTAGCTACTCTATTTGATATGCTTTTAACTAGAACTTTGAAAGCTAGAACCTGGATTCTACAGAATAGTGGCAAATCCGATGGTGTGTGACCTTGTCCCCTCAGTGTGATCTCCTCATTCTTTCGTGCTCACGTGGATCTAGAAAAGCGTGTAATGCTAGCATCAACAAGAGTAGATATTGGAACAAAGGCAACTTAGGATGCAGACTGAATACAATGTGAGTAGGAGAGGGATAGCGCAAGAGTACAGAGCTTGGCTTATTAATTCCTAGTGGGATTTATTGCGAGTCATGCAACATAAAATGTCCAACACCTAAAAATATCCTGTTTGATGAACAAAACCTATAACTTTAATGGCTTCCTATTGAGATGAAACTATCCTACTCCAATTGATTTGGATGAAAAGACAACAACACTTTGCACAAGGAGAATATGTGGCTTTCTGACAGCTAAACAATGCTAACTATGCATCTAAGAAATGAAACTATGAATCCTAAACAAAACTGAAAGGCTAAGCTATTGAAATGAGAAATTCAGAGGCAAATTTGAGGGGCCATTTGCTTGAGCACAAGCCAACTATTTATAGAATCTCATTTACCCAAAGGTAAAAACCAAATTGATCTCTTAAACCATAAACAATGCCAAGACACTATTCCAGGGAACCAGAATCATTAATGCAAGCCAAAGGTGGTGAAAAAAGTTGGTAAACATTGAAATTTACATGAGTCGCGTTAAAAGAGCATTCTAGAAAATGCGTGAAGACCACCACTGAGCGCGGGCGGCGGTTACAGACCGACCGCCCCGACCGGGGGCGATCACAAGACCGTACCTGCCAGGCAAGGTGGTGGTTTCAGTAATCAAGAACAAAATGCAAAGAAAAGAGGGGAAAAGAGAACAACAAAGCATGCAGGGGCTAAGCGGGGCATGTGGGATGTTAATGCATACTTGGGGAGCTTTTCCAAATCCCGAACACCTTGCGAGGAGACCTGTATCATCATTGGGGCACGTGTTATGTTATTCCGGTGGTGCAGTACCTTACAATTTTGGGTACGTACATATTGCCCCCTCGAGAAGCGTTTTAGCCATGAAGAGGCGTAAAATGGTGGGTCCGAGTATGGTGGTCCCGAAATGGGAAGTTAGAAGTCATACCTGATACGTCCATGTGTCGGAATGATGCCATCCGAAATTCCCGCTACCTGCAAAATGAAAAGAGAACTCAAGTGCAGATAGACAAAAGATCAAAAAATAAATACTAAAATATCATGAAATGAGGATGTACCATTTGTGCGGGGATAAGAACTTACCTCCATCGGCGCTCCAAACCCGCAGAAAGGGGCATTCAAAACAAGTCAGGTTGTTATATATGTAAAAGTGGGCCCATTTTCCTATTCATTTGCGCGTGTTGATTTGGTTGATTTTGAGCTCTGGGACCCACGGTGATAGTTTCTCACGAGAGTATAGTCAAAACATCCGGACGAGATCGTGATCATGCCTCCACGAGCGAACACCGACCCACGAGATCACAGGTTAGTTTTTCTCAATTTTCCATTTTTATCCCCAAAATATTAAAATGTTGAAAACTTTGTCATGGGGGATAATTTTTGAAAATGTTAGTTTTAATAGGTTCATCTAGGGGGCGCCTACTGGGTAGGCTTTGTTTTAGTCAAAATAGTCTTTATTTAGTGTTTTTAGGCCTTTTTAGGGCACATGACCCGTGTGGGTTTTCGGGACACGACCGCCGCCCTGTTGTGGGCGGCGGTTACAAACCGCCGCCGCTTTAAGGCGGCGGTTACAAGACCCACCTTTAAGGCGGCGATTACGGAACCGCCGCCCTGCTCAGGGTGGCGGTCCTTCACAAAATGCACAAACAACACCTTTTTGAAGTTAATTTGGCATTTTTAGCATTCTTATGTGTTTTTATGATTTTTCTAATGTCATTTGGATGCTAACTTGTTCTGTTTTGTGTGTTTTTGGGTGTATGCAGGCTGAGGGAGGAGTATATTCGATGGAGCCGAGAGAGAGAGAGTGTGATTGGCTCCCAGCAGTATTAGATGCCCTTTCTCAGGACAAGCAGGACACTCTTCAGAGGGCCGGTATACTGCGTATATCACGGGTTCCACATGTTGCACCATCCAGTCACATACTTTGTGACTTATTTTCATATTGGGATGCTGATCGGAACACTTTCCGATTACCAGGGGTCCGAGGTGAGTGGACCATTACTTTGGAGGACGTTTACCATATCTTGGGGGTCCCGATCATCGGGAGACAACTTACTCTTGAGACAACAGGTTCACGGGCCCAGATAGCACAATGGGCCTCATACATGGGAGATGTAGTTATCTCCACTGGTTCAAGAAGGGGGTGAGGGTCCGATCTATTCCTAGCCTGCCTATCCCCTTGATTCGCCAGGCCATTATGGGGATCCTTGCCTCGAGATTGATCGGGGACAAGGGAGGAGACACTCTACTCTATTGCTGGTCCCCCATCATTGCATAGATTGAGGGACATGGCCGGATTTACACCTGGGAGCCGACATACTCGGGACTACCTATCATGATCTATACAGGTGGTCCATTTATAGGGGCAGTCATTGAGCCATCCGACCCTGGTTATGAGCTGGGTCTATGAGCATTTCATCCCCTATGGTAGAGGTGTAGAGGTGGTAGATCCCGAGCTGTGAGGGCAGCCAGATGGATAGACATGTCGGTGCTCAGAGCACCTCACCAGCCAGTTGCTTCCCTAACCACTGATGACATGGAGGCCACACCGTATCAGGCCATGGCAGGGTTATGGGGCGAGGAGGCTCTTACCTTGATTTCCTGCTCCACCACAGGCAACTTGTTGACAGGGTAGGGAGGGTGGAGATACATCCCTTCGGTCGAGTGCCTCAGCAGTTTGGCCTACCTTACGTGGGTATGCTTCCCCGGTGGTGCCAGTATATAGATCAGTTCGAGAGGCCAGGGGAGGTCCTAGAGGCCGGGTTGGACAGTTGTTACTCCTGAGTCCCCATTGCAGCTAGGCGAGTAGTACGAGCTCGAGGGAGAGCCGGTGCTCCTCAGGCACCCTTACTTCAGATTACCGCCGGTCCCGCTCATAGCAGCGATGACCCTATTGACATAGACTCTGAGTCTGAGGAGTTCACAGGGGGAGAGACGGAGGAGGAGACCGAGGCTGAGGCTAGTGAGTCAGGTGGAGAGGAGGACAGTGATCCTGAGTGGCATGACACTCAGGATATTTTACAGGCAGAGAGGGCGAGCAGAGTGCGGAGAGGGTGACTCTGGTTTTAGAGGAGCCACTCTCTCAGGGCCTTGGCGGAGAGGATGAGTCCATAGCGGGATGCTATGTTGCCCCGCCACAGGAGGAGCACACCACAATGGCGCGGCATCTATGGCAGGTGCCGATCCTAGAGATCCATCTTGGAGGCCCAAAGATCCGAGTGAGTTATCATCCTTTCTTTTTAACATTTGTTTCTAGTTAGGATTTCCTTAATTGCTCTCTCTCTCCTTTGTTTACATTTGTTTTTATCTTTTGATCATTTCTAATTGGCTTTTCACCTTTGCTTGCAGAGACTCCGATGAGTGGCGAGACCTGATTCACCGGGTATGCACCGACACCCTGATGATTCCTATGGAGAAGACCCATGCAGAGCTATCCGTGGATGCAGGGGAGCCTTCAGCAGCTGGTAGGCACACCAACATCTTTTCCCCTATCTGGCATGTGGCCAGGATGGTGTCTACCCTCCGTACCGAGCTGGCAGGGTACAGGACAGACAGAGCGCCTGATGAGGAGTCATTCTCATGGCGAGACCGCAGCTGCTCCTCGTGGGATCGTGAGCCCTCCATGCATTCAGAGCGCGGCATAGCCAGAGTCCTAGACATGGGCATGCACCCTCAGAGGGATCTCATAGGGGTTGAGAAGCCACTTGGCTCTCTTGGACTGTTTTCATGATGTATTTTGTATCTCCCGGGCTCTTTGAGCATTTTGACCATGCTTAGCGCATGATGGCATTGTACAGAAACTTGTTTGTTTATATATATATATATATATATATATTTTTTCTTGGATCAGATGCTTGGTATTAATGTTCTTATGATTCGATTACGCATGTAAATTATAATGTTGTTTTTATATGCTTCTTAGAATGTATGCAATGGAGAACAAATGATACAAATGTTTACTTTCTTTTTGTATTTCGTGATGCTGATATATGATAATGTAGGCACAATGTGACTTCGAACTCTAGCTTCTTATAAGCAATTTTTTGGTACTTCATATTTGTTTTGACAAAATGTGATGATAAACCGGTATGATGAGCAGATAAACTTGCCCCACTCCTAACTCCACGCAACTAGTAAGATGCGAGGGCTCATCACCGAGAGCTAGAAAGGGCACAAGTTATGAAATGTGTTGAAATGATAGTGATGAGAGATAGACAAAGCTTTGGTGGAACCAAATTAGGATGCTACAAGCCTACTCTACTCAAGTGACTCCATAGTTTGGGATGTAACTTGCTTTGCGGTTTATCTAGACTTAGATCCGTAGATGGCCTCATGGTAGACAAAATCTGGGTTTCAGGGCTTTGAATTCTCTTGGAATTTTGGACATCTGATTCATTTGTTTTTGACTCAAAATTTCAAAGGTTTATTTGAATTTGATTGCTGACTACCTTCAATGTTTATTTGTCAAGAGGACTCCCTACACCTTGCCCCATGCTACTAGTAAGAAGCGTGGGCTTATCACCATGGACAAGGTGTAGGTGAGTAAGGGCATTCCCATCCTTTCCCAACCCTACGTCACCAGTAAGAGATGCAAGCTCATCACCAAAGGTTGGTGGGGCAAGGAAATGTGTAAAATTAAAATTTTTGTTTGATCTATATTTGACTTGTTTATTTGAGCAAAATGTCAGTGTATTCTTATTTCCAAAGAGATATACATAGGGATAGATGTGACACGATGAAGCTTCTAGAACATACCATAGGCAAGGCACCTATCCTAGGAAGAAACCAAAGATGAGAACAAGCATGCAGATCTTGGTATGGTTACCGTTAAGGCTTTGTCATATCTAGCTTTATTCGATGAAATGATTCCGAAATAGGTGATGATGTTATAAAATGAAGAAGTATGATTAGAGTGTTTTATGCCAATACCATCAGAAGTTTGTAATGAATTGCTTTGAGAATGAGTTCCTTGATCACAAAATTGTACGAAACAAGTGGACAAAATGAACCTAACTATATGAAGATGCAATGTAGATATATTTATATAAATAGTGTTGGCCGCTTATGCGTAGAATCGTTTAAGGTGTAGGGAATTGACTGTTTCACCAAATTCCTCACCCTCTAGTGTACATAAGAGATATGCACCATTTCCATAGTCTTTCGTGACTTGGTATGGGCCCAACCATTTGGGCCGGAACTTCCTTCCTTCACCGGTCTTTTTATCGATCCGGTTATCTAGCCTTAGAACTAGATCACCTTCATATATGTCTCATTCATAGACCTTCTTGTTATACTACCGGCACATCCGGTCAGCATAGACTCTATGCCGTTGTTCAACATCTAACCTAGCCTCATCTAGGCTTTCTAGCTGGGAGAGACGTGCTTCTCTGTAAGCGTCTTCATCCAGAATCCCTTGTAATGAGACACGGAGACTGGGTATTTCAACCTCAAGTGGGAGAACTACCTCTGCCCCGAATACCAATGAAAAAGGAGTTGCTCCTGTTGGTGTTCTTATTGAGGTTCGGTGGGCCCACAAGGCCGGATATAACTTCAAATGCCAATCTCACTTGTTTTCTTTCACAGTTTTAAGAAGAATGGCTTTTAGTGTTTTGTTTGTCGCTTCAGCCTGTCCATTGGCTTGAGGGTAATACAGGGAGGTTGTATGATGGCTTATTTTAAATTTATTACACAATTCATGAACTTTGTCATTCTTAAAAGAAGTCCCATTATCTGAGATAATGATTTGCGGGACACCGTACCTGCAAATGATTTGGTTCAAAATGAACTTGGCGATTACAGAACCCGGTACAGTAGTAAGAGGCATAGCCTCTACCCATTTGGTAAAATACTCGGTGGCCGTGATTATAAAGTTATGGCCATCTATAGACGAGGGAGAGAACTTCCCTATCAAATCTAGGCCCCACGTAGAAAAGGGCCATGGAGTAGCGATTGGTTGTAGAGCTTGTCTGGCATGTGAATCTCGTGGGAGAATTCTTGGCACTTACGACACCTTCGTACAAACTCTACTGCGTCATGTTCTAGAGTGGGCCAGAAATAGCCCATCCGGTGTATTTTGTGAGTAGTGGCATGACCACCGAAGTGGCCTCCACATATCCCACTATGAGATTCATGGAGAATCTTCTTGGATTCTTCTGTGTCGACACATCTTAGAAGCATTCCATCGAATGCTTTACGATAGAGCACCTACTCTATAATGACGTATTTAGCTACGATAATGCGTAACCACCTTCTTCGTTGTGGTGTAGCACCTTCTGGATACGTATGGTCCATGATATAATTAATAATATCAGTATACCACGGACACTCAGAGATAGGAGGTCTGGTTTCGATGTAGTATATGCATTCATCGGGAAAGTCTAGATCTACTAGATCACCCCCATCTAGTGGGTTATCAGCTAACCAATCCACAATGATTTGTCCTTTAATGGACTTCTTGATTTACAAATGTTAATTTGAATTCCCCCATTAAGGTTATAAAGTGTCCAACCTTTTTAGACAAGGACCCTTGTGTGAGGAAAGTCCGTAAATGGTCTATTTTTACAATGACCCTTGTTTCTTGATTTAGCATGTAATGCCTTAAGCATTTGGTTGCGAAGATTATGGCAAGGCATTCTCGTTCTGCTTGCGTATAACATGTTTCATAGTCGAGCAACATTTGGCTAATAAAATAGATCACACGTTCTCATTTGTCATCATCTTCTTGGGCTAGCATGTAGGCTAGCGAGACATTGGTAGCTCGTGAGTATAAGATTAAAGGGCGGTCTGATTTAGGTGGCATTAGCGTGGGTGGTGACAATAGGAAATGCTTAACTGCGTCAAAAGCTTTGTTGCAGTCTTCGGTCCAATCAATACTATAATCTTTCTTGAGTAGATTGTTGATTGGATGAATGGAAAAACTTAAGTCCGGGATGAATCTCTGGATTGCACCGAGTTTTCCAAGAAATGACCTGATTCCAGATTCATCCGAAGGTGGGATCATTTCGAGAACAACCCATTTTGGCTGGGTCTACATCGATCCCTCGTGATGATATAATGTAACCTAGGAGCTTCCCTCCTGTCACACCAAAGATGCATTTTTCTAGATTTAGCGTGACTCCGTATTCTATTAGATGTGAAAGAATGATGCATGGAGTACTTCCGGATGATCACAACATCTCCTGGCTTTGGCCAATAAGTCATCTACGTAGGTTTCTACAATTTTATGAATAAGATCATGAAATATATACGTCATAGCCCACTGGTATGTAGTGCCAGCGTTCTTGAGACCGAATGGCATAACAACATAGCAATAGGTTCCCCAAGGAGTTATAAACGTGGTTTTAGCTTGGTCTTGTTTGGATATTCTGATCTGATTGTATCCTGAGAATCCATCCATGAGAGACAAAAGCTCAAATCCAGTTGTTGCATCAACAATGACGTCTATGGATGGTAACGGGAAGTCATCCTTAGGACACGCTTTGTTAATGTCCCGAAAGTCTATGCAGATGCGTATCTTCCCATTTTTTAGAACGGGAACGATATTAGATACCCATTGAGAGTAATCGACTGGTTTGATGAATCCTACTTGGAGGAGTTTCATTACTTCTTCTTTCACCATGAGAGCTACCTTGGGTTTCATTGGTCTCGATTTTTGTTTAATCGGCTTTGCGTCTGATTTAGTGATGAGGTTATGTACCACAATGTGTGGTGCAACCCCTGTCATTTCTTTATAATTAAATGCAAAAGCCTTCTGATGTTCCTTGAGGATTCGAGTGTGTATTTCTACTTCTGATGGAGTTAACGAGGATCCTAATTTCAATATCCTTGGTTCATCCTCCATTCCGATGTTAATATCAATTGTTTCTTCGATTAAAGAAGCGTTACCTTCTTCAAACTCAGGCGGGGCCGGAGGTAATTCCAGATCGTCTCCATTCTCTACCGTGTATATGTTGAGCTCCTTTTGTGGGGGAAGCTCTATCATGGGATTTCCAAAGTAAGAAGACGAATGTGGGATTAAGGACAAATCTATCACGTGATGGGTGAGATGTAATGTTGCATAGGTGTTTAAGTAATCCAGAGTGGCTCTATCACTATCAATGTGATCTAGGATAGTAGATTTGTTCTCATCCCTATTTGTTAAAAGAGGGTTTGACATTTTTTTCACCAATGGTTCAGTACGAAGGGATACTATGAAACGAGCATCTTCCAACTCACTGTTTGGGGTGAAGCGTGACGCCGAGGTTGCTATAGAATCGGCGAGAAGATTTTGTTCTCACGGGATTGCTTCAATTGATATGAAGTCAAACTCTTTGCTTAAATCCAATACAACTGTTTTGTAGAGCTGTAAGTGCTCAGCTCTAGTTTCATATACCTCAGAGACTTGGTTTGCTACCAATTGTGAGTCTCCTAATACTCTAATGTTATTAACACCGATCCTCTTAGCTAAGATGAGACCAAGGAGGAGGGCTTCGTACTCAGCGCCATTGTTTGTACATTCAAAATTTAGTTTAAAGGTGAATGGTAGGATTTTTCCCTCGGGAGAAGTAAAGATTACACCTGCCCCAGCTCCATAACAACATCTAGCTCCATCGAAATGGAGAGTCCAATATTTAGCTGGGAATATAGACGTTGGGATATTTGTTGTGTTAACATCTTCTACTTCTACCATGCAGAGATCCTCTGCTGGAAGAGAACCAACACCTAGGGTATATCCCATGCCTACAGAATCAAATGGTAGGAACATCGGTAGATCCTGTTCTAACAACTCGACAATCTTTGCAGTAGTTCCTAACGATATTGTTTCTACAATGTTAGCCTCATCTTTGAGGGTTGGGATAGTCTTGATTAGGCTCATAGTCTCAAGATCTGTTGTAGGTACCAACTTCTCCTCTGTTTTGCATTGGTGGGTTTATTAAGTTGGTTTGTCGGGAGTTCAAACTCCGAGTGAACACCTGGTCTTTTCTTTAAGTCAGCTAGGTGTATATCGAATGGCTTTGGATCCCCCTTGGCTACGAACACTTTTCCTAAATGCAAGAATCTTACTTCTTGAAATAATGTAGAGGGGATTGCCTTCATACGGTGTATCCATGGTCAGCCAAGGATCATATTATAGTTGGTTTCCCGATCTATAATGTAAAACTCAGTCAGGATTGTTTTGGGTCCTAAGGTGACCGGTAGTATTATAGTTCCAATCGATGTGGCTTTAAGGCTATCATAGCCTCTTAATGTATTTCGAGTCGAGGAACAATTTGTTTCTCCATACCCTAGCTTTTGAAGGAAAGAGAAGGGGACTATGTTAACTATTGCCCCATCATCAACCATTGCACATTTAACGTAATTGTTATAAACCCAGACTTGCAAATATAAGGTGGATCACCTCTGCATGTAATCTCAACGTCTGTTGGCATTTTGTTTATTTCGAATATAAACTCGATATCCCTATCCGACTGTCCCGGAGGGTGAATATCAAAGTCTATATGGTTTACCTGTGTTTCGGGAGGTGGAGTGATGTTAATTAAATGACCTAAACCTAATGCCTCCAAAAGAGCAGCCCTGTGGGTAGGAGAATTCTTCAGTAAGTCTAAAAAAGAAATGTGTGAGAAGGTTTTTGTTAGATCATTAATTAAATCATAGGCACCTACGGGTCTTACTAACATTTGTTGGATGTTATCTATCTCCGGTAGGTAACTTGGACTTGGCTGAGAGGAATACTCTCGTGTCCTTGTTACAGCTTCCACGGGTAGTTCGGCATCTAATTCCACTAAACCGACTATCTTGGGTCACGGTTGACTTCCTAATTGTGGTGCAACTAATGGATTTAGTGAAGTCGAGGCTTCATGATCATTGTTTCCTGTTATTATACCCTTATTTGTCCCATTTGGATTTAACCTATTGTTATTGTGATTTGGGAGTGGATCATTAAAGATTTTGAGGGGTGCGTTTTGAGGGGAAACTACCCCTCGTGAAAGTATTTGGTGCCGGTGATGCAGGATCGGCCAAGAACATATCTATGAAAAGTTGTCTTTGTTCCTCTGGAAAACGTTGCATGAATTTATTGTAGTCACGACACGTTCTAGTGTCATGGCCTCGATTTTGTGAAAACCACAATACGAGTTAGGATTGTAATTCCTAGTCTGTTGGTTTGGTGCATATTGTGGCCCAAAACTCGATCAAACCATTTCCTATTAGGATTAAAGTTTTGTGTTTGTTGTTTTTGGTTTTGGTTTTGGTTTTGATATCCAGTTGAGTTTTGGCTTGGACCCTTTGTAAGGTTTTTCCGTTGTTGTTGTTGTTGTTGTTGGGATGATTAAAATCCACTGCATTGATTGTTGGGGTAAAGTTGTTGTTTCGTTGGTTGTTCATTAGTGGTGGAGTATTCACAACATTTACCCTTTTGGCCTGATCAGTTACTCCATCTGTTGTCACTCCATGATTTTTATTAAGGACTTTAGGTCCTTGATTGACATTTGTGGTAGTAGGATAAGCCGTAGTATTCTTGGTTGGAGGTGATTAACCTCCCGTTTGTTCCATACATCTTACGACCACTATCTATTGCCACTTGATCTATTCGGAGAGCACTCTCAAGCACTTCATCGTAAGTCCTTAGTGGGAACTTTTGGACTTCTTCCTTTACTTCTCTACTGAGAGAATGAAGGAATAAATCACATAGTTCCATTTGGTCCATGTTTGGAGCACTTGGCAAGAATAAAGAACTGTACGCCACCTCTTTGGATGAAATGAGCGACAGATTCATTGTGTTCTTGCTTAATGTGCAAGAATTCCCTAATTCCTATTCTCAACAGTTTGTTCATATCAAATGCCTTGATGAACTCAAAAACGAGTTGTTTAAATGAATGGATGGAAGCCTCAGGTATTCTATAATACCAATCGAGGGTGATGCCTTCCAAGGTTTTGGGGAATATTTTGGCAACAACCCCATCCCAAGGAGCAGTTCTCGAATGGTCATGGGCGTAAGCCTTGATATGTGCATTCGGATCTCCCTCACCTTTGTATTTGGGAAAATCGGGAAGAGGTCTTGGAAGCATAACGCTTCGTATGGTGAAGTCTAAGGGTCTTTCAAATATTCTGAATAAGTCCCTATCGCGTAGGTTTCGACCATTGATGGTGCCTACTGAGGGGGTGGTGGTGGAATGGGTTGTTGATATGGCGTAGCGTATGCACTGGTAGGGGCATAAGGAAACCCCTGTGGTTGAGTAAACATGCCAAGAGAGGAGAACATATCCCCTTGTGGTGATTTGGAGTACATGTTTAAGTATGAAGGGGGATTGTCTAGGAATGGATTATTTTGTACTAGACCGGGAGGTATCGGAATGGTGTTAGAAATGGCGGTTCTTGTTGGCATTTGTTGTGAATACTGAGGAGTCATGCCTAACGTGCCCATTCCTATGAGGAGGTCTACTTGGCTAGGATGGTGTGGAGGATTAGAATTTCCTGCCTGTATGAATTGAGAATGGTGATTTTCCTGAGCAATTTCTAACCCCCTAACTTTTTCTACTAAAGTCGAAATGACTTCATTTGGTAAAGTCACGGTATTTTGCCTTAGTGGCATTTGTTGTATATCCTGGTGTTGTATAGGCATGTGATACCCTACTATGAACTGATCGTTACCCTACCAAGTTTCCCCGAGGGCATTTCCTACATGTAGTGGTATGGAGGTATTTTCTTGAAAAGAGACCTCGGGTTGTGCTTGTAAACTTCCTATGGGTGGGTACATACCCCGAGAGCGTTGTTCATTTCTGGCATGACGTACTGAATGTTCATCATCTAAAACCAGGTATGGATCTAATTGTCTACTAATTTTGGTCTAAGCAGCACCTGAGGAGATGAACCAGATTCTCCTGTGAACGTCATATTGTTCGAGCCTGAAGGCTCTGTGTGTTGCATTTGAGCGAGCTGATCCAACTCCTCTGTTTGGAAAGATGAGCCATATCTAGTCCTTGGAGGTGGATTTTGTGTTGATAATTGGTTATTTGAATAGTTTTCACCCCATACTGAGAGTGAGGGTGATGATTATCTATTCAATTGAGCGTAGTATGCTTCAAGACCTAGGAGAGGTCTACCATATGCATCGAATCCCGACATATTCGGGGGGTATATGAATACCCACAGAATAATGGGTAAGAGTGAAGGTGGAAGGAAGAAGTGAAAATAAAAGAGGAAGAACTGTTTGTTTCACGTCGGGTTCACCAATTTTGTATGATGGAAAAGTGACAAGCGAGCGTGGGAATCTACAAGTAACTCTTCCTCACACCCGACCTCTCGAGGTCATGCCGAGACAGCCAGTGGGGATGGATTATGCGTAGGGTATGGGTAAACTAGTTAGGAAATCTTATATCTTCGACACGCACTAATGGAATCTATGAATCTAAGGCAAAGAAGGCCCTCCTAACCTAAACTAGTGATAGATCGGTCGGCAAGGATGACTACTCGAAGGCTCCAATCAATATCGAGCTCTGGCGTGATCCGATCTATAGGTTGTGGGATACGTGGAAAATGACCTGGGATGGTTTCGTGTATGTCTCCAGATAGGGTCATATGATGGATGATGGATATATAGTGGATTCTATGGTCGATTCTCTGGTCTAGTCCAAAATCTTTAGCTTTGTTAGCTGCTATGTCTAACAAGGATAATTGTGTGATGATGATAGGTGGAAGTGGAGTGGATCTAAATATTGATGTGCGTAAGCCAAATCAATGTTAGATTGACCTGTAGGCTCGTTGGGTTGTGGGATTTGTGGGTCACAACCGTAGATTCGTGGTTGTTGTGGACCTGCTATGGTCATGTGTGGAATCAGTCCCTAATCCCTAGTATCCAATAGTCATATGCCTTTTCGGCCTCTACGTTCAGAATTAACAGTTGTGCAATCTTTTCTGAGTATCTTATAGGTGTTCTTGCAACCTGAATCCTTAAGCTAGTATCTATGTCTGTGAGAGTGTCTCCTGCGTCTGGCTATGGGACCAAAGGATCACAACCAACATTTTCTCTCTTTCAAGCCCTTCTACAGTCATGCGGATATTTACCTAGGGTAATATGTAGTTTGGCTGATTTGACCAAAATGTGTGCACTTGGTCGTCTTCTATATTTAACCCGCTTAACTGTGAGCTGATCTGTTGTAAGTCTACTTGTTGTTCAAGACTTGGATTCTAAGGTTCTGATCTATATCAGTTATTGCCATAATAAGATTGGGTTGAGGCATGATTGGCTCAATACGTATTCTCTGGGCTCTCTAGGTCCCGTGATTGTCATACAAAAGCAAACGATATAAAGCTAATTAATGACAGAATAAAATAAACATGCAAGATATATTTACGTATATTTCTAAGTCTGATAGTTATTGATAAGCTACTAAATAGAATTTAAAGAGAAATTATCTAATATATCTAAAATTGACAACTAAACTAATAACGCATTTAAAACAAACAAAGCAACCGAGTATAGCTACTTGTCTGTGCAGTTTTTAGATCTATTCTAAATAAATTGATAACTGATCTACTCTATTTGAAAGACTCTCGATCCTACCTCAGAAGTGAGGAGTGAATCATAGTTTCTCAGAAACTATCAATCCCCACAGCTTCCCTGTAATATCGAAAGTAAAATTTAACTGAAATGAAGTGATTAGCTACTCTATTTGATATGCTTTTAACTAGAACTTTGAAAGCTAGAACCTAGATTCTATAGAATAGTGGCGAATCCGATGGTGTGTGACCTTGTCCCCTCAGTGTGATCTCCTCGTTCTTTCGTGCTCACGTGGATCCAGAAAAGTGTGTAATGCTAGCATCAACAAGAGTAGATATTGAACAAAGGCAACTTAGGATGCAGACTGAATACAATGCGAGTAGGAGAGGGATAGCGCAAGAGTACAGAGCTTGGCTTATGCAATTCCTAGTGGGATTTATTACGAGTCATGCAACATAAAATGTCTAGCACCTGAAAATATCCTGTTTGATGAACAAAACCTGCAACTTTAATGGCTTCCTATTGAGATGAAACTATCCTACTCCAATTGATTTGGATGAAAAGACAACAACACTTTGCACAAGGAGAATATGTGGCTTTCTGACAGCTAAACAATGCTAACTATGCATCTAAGAAATGAAACTATGAATCCTAAACAAAACTGAAAGGCTAAGCTATTGAAATGAGAAATTCAGAGGCAAATTTGAGGGGCCATTTGCTTGAGCACAAGCCAACTATTTATAGAATCTCATTTACCCAAAGGTAAAAACCAAATTGATCTCTTAAACCATAAACAATGCCAAGACACTATTCCAGGGAACCGGAATCATTAATGCAAGCCAAAGGCGGTGAAAAAGCTGGTAAACGTTGAAATTTACGTGAGTTGTGTTAAAAGAGCATTCTAGAAAATGTGAAGGACCTCCACCCTGAGCGAGGGTGGCGGTCTACAGACCACCACCTGCAAGGTGGCGCTTTCAGAATCAAGAACCAAATGCAAAGAAAAGAGGGGAAAAGAGAACAACAAAGCCGCCTATGTGGGGCATGCGGATGTTAATGTATACATACTGGGAGCTTTTCAATCCCAAACACTTTGTGAGGAGACAATCATCATTAGGGCACGTGTTATGTTATTCCAAAGTATAGTGATTCAGAACTATGTGGTACTCCGCATTATTTCTTTCTATACCTTAAATATGAACACTGCGGCTCTGCTCATAGCATTTTTTTTTATGGATTTGTTCCTTCTCATGGTAGGAATACCTTAATCACTACTTCATCTATCCTAATCAAATCCACTTAGGACATGAATACGTGCTTATATATGTTTTCTTTTCCCCCCATCTGATCTATCTGGTCTAAACT
Source organism: Taxus wallichiana var. yunnanensis (assembly GCA_018340775.1). Classification (NCBI taxonomy): domain Eukaryota; kingdom Viridiplantae; phylum Streptophyta; class Pinopsida; order Cupressales; family Taxaceae; genus Taxus; species Taxus wallichiana. The sequence continues at coordinate 269,049,715 of CM031239.1, read as the reverse complement.
CAGCTTCTTCCAAAAAAAAAAGAGATGCTATCCTAATTCCTAAAAAGATAGGTTGATCCCTCGAAGGACAGCTATCCATGCCTTATCAAATAAATCAAAAAGTGTAGACCATTCCCTCGAAGGATGGCTACCATCAAAATCAAAATACAGACCTCTCCCTTGAAGGACGATTGTTTATTTCATGGCATTTTCAGGCTTCTCACATCGATCAGCCTTTTGTAGTAACAAAATTCTCCTTTTGGCCAGTTTGTTCACTTTTTAGCATCTCAGAAAGACTTCCCGTATCGATCAGTCTTTCCATATCTTGCAAACTTCCCGCTTTGATCAGTTTGCTCTTCTATCAGAAAAATCATAAAGCTGAGGTATAAGACCTTTTCCAATCATATGGAGACCCTGTCTAAGCACGTGTTCCATCCTTCGTGTATTGTGGCTCGATACATACTTGCTTCTAGTTTCATCTATCTCCTAGATCTGGTTTGTGACTAACTAGTGTCGAGTTTATTTTAACCTCATCTATGGCCTTGTGTGCATCATTTTTAATTTTCCGTCGAGGTCTCTATTTATGGTCAGTGAGGAGTCTAACTTATCATTCTTTTTCTATCTAGGTGTAGTGCCTTTTTAAGAACATTGCATCTCTTTCTTTATTCTAAATAGACATTTCCCATGTTTATTTGTTGTTCATCTAGTTAAATTGACATTTAACATGTTAATTTACTCAGTCAAAGTCTATCATCTAAATATCATCAAAAAGCATGTATTAAAAACACATGTGCATCCATATATTTATATCATTTTAAATTAACATCTAAAAAAAACATGTTAGTTTAAAATCAACCATTTATCCATGATAAATCACATCTATAACATCTATCTCTATCCATAACATCTATCTATCAAAATCCAAATACAAGAGTCCAATCACATAACACAAAAGGATGAAAATATATATATATATATATATATATATATATATATATATATATATATATATATATATATATATATATATATATATATATACATATATGTCTAAAAAAGTGAATGGCTTCCAATCAAGCCATATACATCATACATCAAAAATTCCTTCAAATCAAGGCTACATCAGTATATCGATACAAAAATAACACATCTAAATTGTGAAGTCAGATAGGTGGAAAACACTATCTCCTCCACCCTCCTCTGGTCTAGGTTGTCTCTCCTGGCCATCTCCTACAGAGCTAGAGACACCTGCTGTCGTGGCCCTACCGCCATCTCGATCTCTCTTAGTGCTCGCACCCTCTGATGCACCACTAGCCACGCGATTTTCGCTGATCTCCTCCTTTCCCCATAACGAGGCACATCGGGGCATGCTGTGTCAGGGCATTCTCATAATATCTCACCTCAGCAAGGAGAGCCTGATAAGTTCTCAGACTCACCATGTCGTGCTCGTAATGGCACTGCTGCTACAGGTGGTGGCCCTCCTACTACCACACCCTATGCCCCTGACTCTGAGGTGGTGCCTGTATCACCATATTTGTCCCTGAGGGCCTCTCTATGTCTATGATAGTGATCTCTCTGCTGTATCATTGTATCCCACTCCTGACGAGCGGTATCTCTCTCTAGTATCAATGCATCCCTCTCCTCCGTCAGAGTCCTGATCTCCTCCAGGGATGCCTGATGTGTCTGTAGCAGAGCGGCATTCTCTCCCTCTAATCTCTCTAACTCTGCAGCTATGTCATCCTCATCTGCATCTACGGATGTTGGGAGGTGTCATGGTAGCTCTGTGTGGTACCATGCCCCATAGCCATCATCCACTCCTACATCATCATCACTATCTATGGGAGGTGGGGCCTCCCTCAGTGGATCTTCTCGGGATCAAAATTGGCAGGTTGGTCTCTCTGTTGTCCCACCTATATGGCACATATGTGGTCGGGACCATCTATACCAAACCAAACTGCCTCATCACCCGTATAAACAGGACTCGCTCTAAAATCTCTGGCCTTGTGGCCCCTAACCACCCTACTCCATCTTAGCTCCACCAGGTGAGCATCCTGACTGCCCATGTTAGGTAGACCCGGTATGGTCTCAATATAACTTGCTCTGGTGTCAGAGTTTTGAATCACTTTGTATACCACTTTGTAGATCTCCCTGTATCTTCGGGGGCCAAGTCGGCACGCCATCATCGTAATCCATACTTGAGGGGCCCTCCGCTCCCGGCATCCATGGGAGCCCTGATGGCCTGATCACTGCTATATGCTCATATGCCCAGCAATGGAGCACAAAGCTGACATCAATACCGTCCATCTACCTATGGTGTACATCCACAGCTCATGATATATCTGTGCTAATAAGGCATCTGCAAACGCGAACACCTACCTAAACTCCAGGATGTCATAGACACAGTCCAGTAAAAGTAGTGGAAATCTCCCACCTCCTGAATCTGGTAGAGCGAAGTAGGAGATCACCATCTAAATCAATGCTATCAATCTACTCCTGGCATCATCCTATCTATAATGTGAGGCTATCCTCACCGCCCCGACACTATCTCTGAATCATCCGCCTGTCTCCATATAATCGTCCCAGGGCCCTCTGCTGCTACTCTCATGGAGTGGTCTCTATTGGGTCCCCTATAATCGGTAGCCTGAGGATCCTATAGATATCCTCGTGGGTGATGGTCATCTCACCCGTCCTGAACTAGAATGTGCATGTCCTGCTGTCCCATCATCGTATCAAGGCTCGCATCAACTCCACGTCTCGAGGCACCTATCGGTAGTAACAGAAGCCCCCAAGCCCGGCTAGCTCCAGGTGATGCCAATCGTCATCTGTCACATCAGGAAGAATAGTCTCCATAAGCTTGGGAATAGCATCCCACATGTGTAAAGCCTCTCATGCCTACATCCACACATCAAAAATAGTGTTAGCTTCTCATTTATTCAAATCGAAACATCAAAAGCACATTTCTCTACTTTCTAAGTCTCATCTATCCAATCGGCACCGATTGAGTTCCAATCGATGTCGATCTAATCTAGTCAACGTCGATCGAAACCCAATCGGCGCTGATTGAACCTAATCGGCACCGATTTTGTCAATCAACACCGATTGAGAGGCCGAGTGTCCAAGACACTCTAGCCTCCCACTTATCCCCACTTTTCCTAAAATCTAGCATCCTAGTATGCTATTTGAGCGATAAACACATACACAAAGCTAAAGTAGATCCACTTACCCCAGGTCGTGTCCTCTTCCACTTCTGACTACTCCTGAGAGGCTTCCATGTTGCTCAAATTCAATTTTTGACTCTTTCTAAATCAATCGTCGCAGTGTAAATAAATCGTTACCGTTTCCCTTTCCCATATTTATAGGGTTTCGGGATGGTCGGTGCCAATTTTTCTGGTCAGCACCGATTGTTTTAGTCGACGTTGATTTTTCTGATCGACGCCAATTGAGGCCAATCGTCACCGATTGGTTACATTCTTGTCTTTTCACATCATATTCTTCCAACGAGAATGTCTCTTCATCTTTTTTTCCAAAGCGTTGATGCTTGGCTTGTTTATCTGATCATTATTATGACCTTAGTGTTGCCTTTTGGCACATATTTTTGATGTTATCACCCATTTCGAGTCTGGTCCCTGTACATGGGTCACTCACATTTGTGGCAGCCTAAGGATAGCGGGTCTGTAGGCACTAACATTGTCTCCTTCGCAGACCGTCTAGTTGTCCCTACCAATGTGTCACTCTTTGGTTGCTACTATTTTGCAGTCCTCCTTCTACTCACGGGTCTGTAGCCACTAACGTCATCTCATACAAAGACCGTCTACCTGCCTATCAATGTGAGTTCCTTAGGTTGCTGCCTTTTTATTGTTTTCATGCATCATCAATGATCAGATCTACTCTAGATATCTAGCTGGGGCATCCTTCATTCTCATCTACCTTTTTCAAACTCGGGATTGGTTGGTCTTTTGAGATTCATCCCATCCCTAGTTTGAGGGGGATCGCATCATCACTTTTCTTCCTTTCTTCCAACTCCTTGTTTTTGTCTTGCAACTTTTCTTATCGCAAGTTACTCGACAAAAAGGGGCAAAATGTAGACACCTAAAATTGGTTACCCAATTTAGTGTCCCCCACATTCGTTTACCTTCTCGGGTAACCTGGGGCACCTTTATATCACCACTTTTCCTTTAGGGTATTAATTAAATATCTAATTAAACATCTATCCTAAGTTTATTATACCCCATTGTATTTTACCCATGGATAATTAAATATTAACTATTTAATTATACTTTTTACATGTATCTTAACCACTTATCTACCCCATATCAATTCCTAACCTCCCATATCAATTCTATCCATCTATCCCCCTATTTCTCCTCTCCCCAAACTATGCAGTGGGATATTTCCTATATTTGGGTTGGAAGGATAATACTCTTATCTTTCCAATTTATTATTTTTGTCCATTTTGGGAATCTATTCCCTCGGTCAGGCCGAATGGTACTCGACCAACGTTGATTTTTTAAAACGGAGCTGATTGTACCTCGGTCGGTGCTAATTATAAACACAGGGCCTGAATTTAGTTTTTTTTAGACAGAAGAGAGAGATTAAAGTTTAATCCTTGAGCCTTCAAATTTTCAATCGGAAGAAGAGAGAATTTTGTCCAAATCAATCCCTGAGAGGTGTACCGTTACTCGCCCTCGCAACATTGACATCATGAGGATTCCTCGACCTCTTGGTGACTCTGTTCCTACATCTAGCTAAGGTGAAACTCTATCTCGCATCTTTGTAGCCCCTGCAGGTGTTCACGATCTAGTCCTCATCAATCATCCATCAAGCTTTCTACAACTTTCCTCCGGTCGACGCCAACCCATTCCAGTTGACATTGATTTACCCTAATCAGCACCACTTAAATAAATTGATGCCGATCACAATCTGGTCGACACCAATCAACCTGCAGATAGGTGCCAAGTACAGGTAACATAAGTCTAGCATTGTTTTCACAGTTTCCTGTTTGTTGTTTATATTTTGTCTGCTTGTTTACATTCTGTCTTTTATTTTTAATCAGAAAATCTAAACATTTACCTACATCTTTTATCATGTATGCTTCTTTCCTTAATTGAAAATGTGGACTGACATCCGCCGAGGAAGCTCATTGCTTCCTGGACCCACTTTTCAGGCAGTCCACCCAAATATCTTTTAACATTGTCTTTTTCTAGCCAAGGGTTTGTGCATCACAGGTTTCTCAGATCTACTTTGTAGGATTGCTTGTGTGCACCCATCTTGTCTACATTGGCTTTCCTCCCATCTACATCTTTAGATCCTATCTCAATTATCAGGTATTGATTTCATTTTAGTGTTTCAGGACTTTTGTGTTTAGTTTGATGCATTAACTTGGACAGGTAACAAGCGCGGAAATTCTTGATCTACACTTAGGTTTAATTTTTTTGCAATCAATCTTGTCTCCTTGGAAACTTAGAGTAGATTTCAGGATAAATCCTATACAATTTTAATGTTTATATTGGCCTTCATCTCAAGAGCCTTCCTGATTGCAAATTCCCACACTTTGAAAAATGGTCTATGTTATGCAATCACACTGGTAGTTTCAATCTATCGAGTTGTAAATAATCAAGGGTGTTGTGATTACGCATCATCACATACATTATTCTTTACTCAATATCAAAAAGTACAAGTAATAAAATAAGGATCATGAGAACAAAAATACCAACAAAAATCCAACTCTTCCACTTCCTCTTCAAGTTCTAAACCTCCTAAATAATGGATCAAATGTGGGTACTATAGTGGCATGAATGATGAAGAAAAATGTTTGAAGAAAAATATTTATCTCCTCATGAGTCTTCTTGAGAAGAACAACATTAGAGTTCTAGATTCTCTCAAATCATCTTCATCAACTCATAAATGTTCTAAGGAAAAAGATAGTGAAAATGGGCAAGTGAAAGAAAAAGAAAAATTAAAAGAATAAACCAAGGAGAAACCAAAGGGAAGATATTTAGTGATATTTTTGCCTCCTACTCCTATATGGATCAGTAATTCAGTGCAACTCATCATATGGCCTCATCAGATATTGAGTTTTCCTCATTGGAGCCATGTGACATGTATTCTATTTAGCTTGGTGACAACATTACTAGACATTTTTCAAGAGACGTTCTATTTAAGTGAGTCATGGTACTTTAAACAATGTTCTTAGTATCCCTTCACTTTCAACTCATCTCCTTTCAGCTTATGAAATTACTCACCATGGACAGTACATGTGGGTTGATTTCACTCCAAATTTAGTTTATGTTAGAGAGCTACACAGTGACACTATTGTTGTAGTTGGTATAGTTGATCATCACACTTGGTTGTACTCCTCTCACTTTTCTCCTCCTTCAAATTATTCATCCGATTCACCTAGACTTGATGATACTTCTAAGCCCACTTCTGATGTTGATGAAATCTCTTCTAGCATAGTTTATTGTCATGGTGATAGGGACCCACCTCCACCATCCACTTATCACTTTCCACATCTTGAGGATTTTTCTCTTGATCCATGTACTTCTAGTCCGTTAAAAAATTTCTGTGGAGCTGGTACTACAATTCAGGACTCATTAGGAATTGGGCACAATTCTTCACAGTTTCAAGACATTCCACTTTCCTTCTTAGCCATTATTTCAATATCACCATTCCTTCATGGAGTAGTTGGAACTTCTACCTCACATGTGGATCATTGTTTCTTTAATTAGAAAAACAAATTATCACTTTGAGGATCTTATTTTTCCTCTTTACTCGGGGTAAGTGCACCATATTGAGGGACAAAAAGTGGAAAAAAACCTGAAAATGAACGAAACACAGTTGCATTTACAATAACTTGATTATGTTATGTTTTTCTAGGCTCATAAATTCACAAACCTAAAATGTGTACGCATTATAACGCAGTCAAGCGTTACGCGTCTATGATCATAAAAAGTGTACGCATTTTTCTCTATGTTAATTTTATAAGGGCTTGATGGTGCCATATTTACTAAAATAAATTTAAGTATAAGAAATAATATGTTAGGTTCACTGCACTGATGGAAGTGGTCCCGTAGCTCTAGGAGTTATAATCTGGAAGATAGTTTTTCAAAATCTAATCTAGTCAGTAATTATTCATTTTCAAGATTTTAGCAATGACCTAAAACTTTTAGGACATATATATTGTAGTCGATCTTTATTTTGGGAAAACATAGTCATTTTGTAGGTTTTTTGACCTTTTGGATTGGATTTTGGCACTACCATTGCTTGAATTTATACCAATTTTAAAATTTGGTCCATAATTCACTTTAGTGACCACGAATCAACTCTATGATGTTTGTCTACTTCTTACTAAAATGAGATCCTCACTTTCTAGATAAAGGATTGCTCCCTGAATGGGATTCTTGTCCTATGGAAAAAATGAGGTGATTGTAATGTGCCTCCTCCTTAAGGTGTGATCACACTACTAGGTGTTGAATGAGTTTTTACAAATAGTACCAAGTGAATTGCATCAAGTGAACTCAGATGATTTTTCATTCTTAGAAACATGGTGCTCCATATAAAGATCATCCCTTCACCTTTCCTGGCTCTAAAATCATCCTTTCATGGAATCAAATTCAAGATTCTCATATGTTTCTTTACTCATATGTATCTCATGGAGATAGACGATGCCTTAATACTTCACACATGATGGTCCTAGATACCTTAGTGGCATGACTAGCTCATTTTAGCTTATTCTTTGGAGAGATTTGGTACAATGAGATGGTTAGGATATGATGATCATCAAGTCACTCCTTGAGCTCCACATTTCACATTTGAATATGATGAATCCTTCATAATTCAATTTATTTACCAAGATGAAACCTGGGTGTAAGCATGCTTATGGTACATGGACACTTTTTTTCTCAAGTTGTTCCTCATGGAAATGGGTTTCCACCTCCGGATAGGGGATGAATCCTTGAATTAAATTTGAGTATGAGTTACATGTTCTTGACCTCCATAATTCAATGAAACAATACAAATCACATTTTATGATCAATGAAACTATTCTAAAAATCTAATTTTTCCTACAACTCAAAATTTAGGTCCTATTTCATTTTAAACTTAGAGCAGCGGTTGAAGAGTTTTGTAGTACCTAAAGAAATATTTAATCCTTAAATGAATTTTGATTATTCCACCTTATATATTATTCTAATATCCTTCCAATTCCTTTTTTTTCATCCTAAGTCTTTCCAAAATAGTAGAATCATCCAAAGAAGTTGAATATTACCATTTTATCTTTCATTCCCTACACCTGAAAACTCGATCTTAAAAAGATTTCTCCTAAATGATATTTTATTTCCTAAAATTTCCTAAATTTACTTAAACATATTCAATTCTCTCTAAAATCACCCTCGTATTTTTGATATTTTCTCTAAGAGCTTGTGAATGGTGTGCGAATTAGCCACGAGAATGGCCAAAATGGCATTTTTAGGCCTTTGAAGGAAGTAGTCTCTCATAAAAACTAAATGAGTTGATCGATCACCTAAAACACTATTCCCTACAAAATAAAACACATTGAATTATATTATTAGGAATCTCATTTAGGTCAGGCTTTATGATTATGGTTTAGGGTTTAGGGCTCAAAGTTTAGGGTTTAGGTTTTTAGGGTTTAGGGCTCAGGGTTTAGGGTTCACAGTTTAGGTTTTATGGTTTAGGGTTTAGATTTTAGGATTTATGGCTCAGGGTTAAGGGTTGAGGGTTTAGGATTTAAGGTTTAGGGTTTAGGGCTCAGGGTTTAGGGTTTAGGTTTCATAGTTTAGGGTTTAGTGTTTAGTGTTTAAGATTTAAGGTTTAAGGTTTAGGGTTTAGGGATTCAATGTTTAGGGTTTAGGGTTTAGGTTTTAGGTCTCAGTGTTTAGGGTTTAGGGTTTAGGTCTCATGGTTTAGGGTTTAAGGTTGAGGGTTTTAGGATAAGGATTTAGGGTATAGGATTTAGTGTTAAGGGTTTAGGGTTTAGGTTTTTAGGCTTGGGGTTTGGGGTTTAGGGTTTAGGGATCATGGCTTAGGGTTTAAGGTTTTTTCTTTAGGGTATAGGTTTCAGAGTTCAAGGTTAAAGGTTAAGATCTAATGGTTTAGGATTAAGGATTTCGGTTTAGAATTTTGGGTTTAGGGTTTAGGGTTCGGGTTTAGGGTTTAGGGTTTATGGTTAGGGTTTAGTGCTTAGGATTTAGGGTTTATGGTTTAGCTTTCAGGGGTTTAGGGTTGAAGATTTAGTGTTTAGGGTTTAGGGTTTAGGGTTTAGGGTTTATGGGTTAGGGTCTATGGTTTAGGATTTAGGGTTTAGGGTTTGGGGTTAGGGTTATAGTTTTGAATTTAGTTTTTAGGGTTTAGGGTTTAGGGTTTAGAATTTAGGAATCATGGTTCATGGTTAAAGGGTTTAGGGCTTAGGGCTTAGGGCTTAGGGCTCAGTGTTTAGGGCTTAAGGTTCAAGGTTTATGGGTTAGGGATCACTGGTAAGGGCTAGATGTTTAAGGTTTATATTTTAGGGCTTATATTTTATAGTTTATGTTTTACAGTTTAGGGATCATGGTTCAGGTTTTTGGGTCTAGGGTTAATGTAACGTCAGCTAAAATGCCTACACGAGACCTAAGAACAACCTAGGTTTAGTTAGAAAAAACATTATGGAATATTTTATTTTTGAAAAGCGTGCCCACAAAGTTTTCGAAAATGAAAGTTTTCCACAGTAATGTCTATAAAGAGATGACTCTAATAAAATAATATTCCATGATAACACAATATTTAAAATCTACATTAAACTTTAATAAATTGATTTGACTAAGCCTATTTAATCTCCCTAAGGATTACTTAAATAATAAAATTAATTCCTACAAAAGTTGAATATTCCCCATGGGGTGTGAAGGGTAAAAATGGCCAATGAAGTTAAATACCAAGGTTATTTAATTTCTACAATGTTGAAACAACTAGCAAGGTCCTATATTAAAATATTGGGTTAGGATAATGAACACTTCCCTACCCCATAAAGTAACCCCTAAAAAGTCAACCCATATTTTGAAATTAAACATTTAAATTAAAAAGGTATTTTCCCACTCACCCACTCTCCACCTATTTTTTGTAGGGATGAATCTCATCCCTTGGATGGATTCAATTTGGGCCCTTGATTAGGAAATAAGCAATCTAACCCTAAAGCATGCTTATGAAGTCCTCTTTCTCATTTCATTTGATACATTATCTCTCTTTTCTTTTTTTGTAGGTTGTTGGAGGAGGGGAAGCCATTGAAGGCCATGTTAGTGTAGAATCATAGCACCCCTGAGTTCCTGCAACTAGGTGAGTTGAGACTCTCAGTGTGATTGCACAACATGGAGCATCTCTCAAAGGGTGGGACCTTGCAAGTTGAGAGAGATCTACAAATTAAGGCCGGTTCATATCCCTCTGTTCAGGTGCACACAAATAAATTCTAGAGGATCTAATCCAAACCTAATCTATCTTACCAAGGAGATAGGGTTGAGAAGATACAAAAAATAAACCTAAACTAACGAGGTAATGTACCAAAGTAATGTTAAACACTCATTTTACAAGCTAACACAGATAATAGAAATGCAATGCAAACACCATGCATAGATAACCAAACTATAATGAGAGATCAAAAGGCAACAATAAACACATGAGAGGGTCGAGAATCATCCATAGACATATATTATTGCTCCAAAATTGATACAGTGCATTACAGTGGCCAAGAGGTAAAATCTTGCATTACAACTTGAATGGGAGGTTTGAAAACTCCACAAATTCACTTATAGACAAGGGAAGAAGGGAGAGTGCAAAATAGAAATGTCCAACCCTTTACAAAGAGCTAAGATTCTTATTTTATAGATGCAACGAAGAGAGAAGAAGAAAAGAGGTGGGAAACTTGATTTGGAACTCAACTACCAGCCATTAATGTCATTGCAAATCCACAAAAATCATCAAGTCCGCCACTCCATATCTACTCTCTACACGTTAAAGAAAGAAGAATGGTGGATCATTTGATCTGGTTATTGGAGAAATTACATCACGTATTAATGGGATGAATAATTTTTCCCATTTTTCACCCACCTAACCTCATCAAAATTAAAGTTTCAGGTTTCCATGGCATAGATGAGGTCGAGACCTTTCTAATGGTGCCAAATTTGTTGAATTTCAAGTTACGGGTTGAAAGATATGTCCATTTGAATGTTTGGGTCGGTCCATACGAAAATGGTGAAAACTAGTTAGCGTAATGTGTCAGTAAACCCAAAATTTATTTTTTCCTTTCTCACACAAAAATACAAAAATGTAAAAATTGCCCCACAGCCCCACAATTTATTTTTGTCAAAAAACCATCATTAGGCCCGCTGGTCCACATTTTCCATTTGGGCAAAAAAATCATTCCAAGGCCCATCGGCCCGCATGTAATTTAGGCCTGACACGTGGCTCCTTGGGCATCAGTGGAGGTGCGGCTCATTTTTATACTTTATGCCTTTTGGAAACAAAGCCAAAAAGTTAAAATTACCTCCGGCGACCCACCATCCCACTTTGACTTGGAATATCACAACATGGAGGGTTGGCGCTCGTTTGGGGGTCGCTTTTGGATTTTTCTTTTGAAGTTGCGTCGGGCTAACACGTGGCTTCTTTCATGGATTTTCTTTGTTCCTTTATGTTTTGACTAAGTCCTTTTGTTTTTCGGGCCATATATCTGACCTAGAACATGTGGAGACTTGGCACTTGTCTAAAAACCCACTTTTAGATTTACCTTTTAAGATGTGTCGAGCTAACACATGGAAGCCTTGCGCTCATTTGAGTCTTTGCTTTGGGCCGCACCTTTGAATATGCACCATTGAGACACTTGGCACCCACTACTGACACTTTCATAATTAACCAATTCACGCCTGCTTTTAGATTTGACCTCTGTTGACCTATGGCAACGTGGAGGGATGTCGTAAGTTTGAGTTTCTACCTTGGGCTCCCATCATGAAATTACACTGAGCTGACATGTGGTTCATTCCACTTGTTTGGAATTTTTCAATGGTTTTCTCTATCCTTTTTTGGGCCTAAGACACGTGGAATCTCCGTGCTCATTTGAATCTACTTTTTGAGTTTAATCTTTGGAGATGCACAAATGAGGCACGTGGAGGCTTCGCTGATTCTCCCATACTTAGCAAATTTTGGGCTCACTTTGAATCATTTGTAGAGCCCAAAGACTTTGATTTTTTCTCCATTTCTTTTCCTTATGGCCTCTGGTTTTCTTTGACATTGTTTTCCTCCTTCCCCGACCCTACTACTCCATTGTAGAGCTCACCGACAACCTATTTATTGGATTTGAAGTGTGGGTTTGTTTGATGAACCGTTTCTTGAATTTCTTCTTGCACATGGTCATGTTTTGATCAATTTTTTTGGGAGAAAAATAGAGAAAAATTTGGCGAATCACAGGGACATCTACCGATAGATGAATATATCAATTTCTCTATCGTATCCATTGGGCACGGAGTCGTGGATGGTATCTTGATGTTGGTCCTTCTCTTAAAGCTTGGGATCGACATTTTTCAGTTGCTCTATATTTGTTCTATTAGAAAAAAAGCAACTATTACATAAACTATGGGTCTCCCTGTTGCAAATGCTGAAGGGGCTGACACATTCACCTAGAGGCATGTTGAACTATATAACAACGTAAACCTGAGCAACAAAAAAACTATGCCACAAAACTTAGGGAAACAAAACCTAAGCTACAACAAAACAATTTGCATATGCACTTAGGGAAATTAAAATTCTATGCTAATATTTACAAGGGTGGAACCTTCCCTTTCAGTAGCAATGTTTAAGATAGATCCCGTTAATTGAGATTTGTAATTATTTTCCATCCAGTTTAGCCAGCTACAAGGCATTGTTGCTTTTGCACCCTATGATCATGTAAGGGCCACTCCAAATGGCATCAAATTTGGAATGCTTTCCTGGATTTTCCCGATCTACATCCCACTTTAAAACCAAGTCCCCTTCTTGAAAGGTCCTCGTTCTTACTTTCTTATCAAAACTATTCTTGATCAATTCTTGATCCTTTTCCATGCTCTCCATTTCATGCTCTCTTGCTTTTCCAACTTCCATCAACTCGGTATACCTCATTTCCATAGGTCCAAACTTTGCTAGCTTCCAAATGCTTCATGAACTCTAAAGTGGGAAACTCCGACAATATGAGAAATGCTACCTCTTTTCCATATACAAACTTGTATGGGGAGCTACATGTGGATCTTTTGGATGTGATCCTATCAGTCCATAGAGATGATTTGAGCTTTGTATGCCAAGTTCTCTAATTTTCATCAAGATTCCTTCTGATGATTCTTAATACGTTCTTGTTTGTGGACTCTTCTTAGCCATTACCTTGAGGATAATATTTTCATGAAGTGATAAGGTACACACAATTATTGACTACCCATTTAGTGATCCTTGTACCAAGGAATGCTAATGCATTATCTGATATAATAGTGGCAGGGACTCCAAACCTAGTGGATATTCCTTCATAGAAATCCAAGATGTTGGATTCATTTACTTCCTTAAGAGCCACTACTTTAGTCCACTTGGTGAAATAGTCTATTGCTATAAGTATCCACTTGTGGCCCGACTTGAATTTGGGTTAATCATCCCAATGAATTCTAGTCCCCATTGCATGGATGGTTGATCTATTGAAATTGGAAAAAGGGGTGGGCTGTTAACTTCTCTTTCCCTGTGAAGAATGCACACTTCTTGCACTTTTTGATCCATGAGTAGCAGTTCTTGAACACTATAGGCCAATAATAACTAGCTTTCATAATCTTGAGAGTTGTTACTCGAGGAGAAAAGTGACCTCCTTCTTCTCCATCATGGAACTCATGCAACACTCTCTCAATTTGTCCTATCCCAATGCACCTCAATAGAACACTATTGATATCCCTTTTAAACAAGACACCACCAACAAGCACATATGGAATGGCTTGTAACCTAAAGTATCTCCAATTTTCTTTGTTCCATTATGGAGGGCACAAACCTATTTAGAGATAATGCACCAAGGCTTGAGTATAACATGGAATAGGGGCATCATTAGTTGGTTGTTCTCTATCATTCTATAGTTATAGGAGGATAGCCTCTTTTTATCCACTAGCTCATTTGTTTCTTGGAGGCGAGATGTTCACACTGCAGACCCTTGCCATGAACCAATTTGGTAACCTTGATCTCAATGTCATATTCCATTACCCAAGTGATCTAACCTGCTCTCTTCTCATTCAATTCCTTTTTAGGAGAAAATATTTGACACCTATATGAGATACTAGCAGTTGAATCTTATTGTTTGAGACCAAGTGTCTGAACTTCTTCAAGCTCCTAATAACGATAAGGACATGTTTTTCAATGAAAGAGTACTTTACCTTGTAGTCCTCCAAGCTCACTTCAAGACGGGCTATGGGTTGTTACAACCTTGCTTGTTGGGCTGGACCAAGATGGTTAAGATGGTGTCTAACCCTCAAAAGCATACAACATGAAGTCTTTTGAAAAGTCTAGGTTAACAAGAGTTGGGGCTCGTGATATTGTGAGCTTTATGGCCTCAAAACTCTCTTTTCCTTCTGCTATCCATTTAAATATAAGACTCTTCTTTAACATCATTGTTAAAGGCTTCACAAGAGTGGTAAAATTAGGTACAAACCTACGAACAAAGTTTATCCTCCACAAGAAGCTTTGGAGAGACTTTTTGTGTTGTGGCAATGGAAGTGTCTGGATGGCTTCAACCCTTTCAGGATCAATGGTTGGCCCTTCTCTTGAGATAATGTGTCCCAAAATATTTCCCTCATGTGCCAACAACACACATTTCTTTGGATTCAAAGACAACCCAACCTTTTACACCTCTGAATCACTTTCCTGAGGTGGAAGAGATGGTCTGCAACATTTTTTTAGAAAATGGTGATATCATCTAGATACATCAGAACTATATTTTTAATCAAGCCTTTGAATGCCATGTCCATAGCTCGGTGAAATGTTTCTTCGGAATTTGATAGTCCAAATGGCATCTTATTATAAACATATGTACCTCGTTTGGTGGTGAAGGTTGTCTTGAATTGATCCTCCTCCTTCACCATTATCCGGTTATATCCTAAGTATCCATCCAACAATGAAAACCTCTCAGAGTCATCTACAACCATTAAGATTTGTTCCATTGATGGAAGTGGATAGTGATCTTTGAGTGATGCTCTGTTCAGATCACGAAAGTCCATACATAGTCTGATTTCTCCACTTCTTTTCTTACAAGAACCAAGTTTGCAACCCAACTTGAGTGCTTGATAGGGAAGATGATGTTGGACTCAATAATCTTATTCAAATCTTTTCTCATAAGAGGCTCTATGTGAGGGTTTACTAGCATTTTCTTCTGTCTAAAAGGCTTAGACCCTAATTCCAACTCGATAGTGTGTTGTGCCAACTTTAGGTTGAGGCCTCTTAAATCTTTGTAAGTCTAGGAAAATACATCTGGTAACTCTTGACAAAGTTGAATGAACTCATATTTTTCTTGTTGAGTGCTTACCTTGTCAATCTGCAACATTTTTTCCTTCTTCTCTAAAAATGGGCTCTGAATCTTCGCCCTTTACCCGAATGTTCACCTTCTCCTTTCGGAATTGTTCATTTGGGTTGAATATTAATTCCAAAGTGATAAGACCCTTTGGTCATTTTTTTGGTTCTTAGCTTTGCACCACTTAATCGCCATATTGTTGCTCCAGTTTGTCTTGGTTCTTAGAGGAGAACCCAACTTCTTCTTGTAGAAAGTTGACAATTTACTGATTATTCTCGAAGACCTACCAAGTCATGTTATTATCAAGGATAGATGCTCTCGCAACCACCTTGATATGGGGCTGAGACTTATCACTCTTGATACTCTCTACAACATCAATTGTTACCCCAACTACTTACAATCTATTTTTGCTTCATTCTTCTTCCTCGGAATGGAATTGATGTTGAATGCTTCAAAATACTCAATGAGGTCTCATACTCGGTTCTTGTAGCTCTTTAACAGATTGTTCTTGGTAGCATTTTTTCCTCAGACTTGATTTATAACTAGCTCACTGTCATCAAACACTTGCAAGTTCTTTATTCCTCTTTCCTTTCCGAATGCATCCATGGAGCAAGGCCTCATACTCTGTTGTGTTGTTTGAATAGGAAAATTGGAAATGGAAAGCTGAGCATTATTTCATACCTTGGGGGAAAACAAGCATAGCTCCTCTTTTGGCTCCTTGTATACTTCTTGAGCCATCAAATAACAATGCCATACCTCATTATTATCTCTATGGTCTAGCTTAATGATGTCAAGAAGAGGATGATTCTCCTTATGAAAATAGTAGACTCCTAGCTCAAACTCCTCCATCTTCTTATAAGGGTCAAAAACATGCCTCTTGTTTTCCCACTCATTGAGATTCAAGTTTGGGATACACCCCACTTTGGTATCAACTTAAAAAGTTCTTGGGAGATCCTCTTGATCAAAGGCTAAACAATTGGCGTTGATCGGGTTGGGTACATAAGATTCAATACAATAATCTGCAATGGGCTCAAATCTTATTGTAGCCTTATCTCCATACCTTATTCTAAACATCATGTGCGATCAATTAGTAGACACATAGCCTACAATATTAGTAGTGAAGTCTCTTGACAAACATAGTGCAAAATGTGGTGACAAGTCTATTACTGATACATTTTGCAATATAGTCACATTGGGGTAGGCGTGCAATGTGAGGATTAAATATTTGATGACTCCAACTATTGTTACCAATGTCCCATCCAATTGCACTATGCCCCTGGAGATGAATTCGTATTGAAGTCCCAACTGATTGGCTATTTGTTTTGAAATTATAGAGCTACTTGCCCCCGAATCAATCATGCAATTATGTACCAATTTTTCTCCAATGATCAATGAAACATAGAATGAAGGGGGCTTTAGATTCTTACCTTGTTGTCCTCCATGGTTTCCCTTAGGCCAAACTACATTGGTAAACACTTTCTCTTGTTAGTTAGGGGCTGATTTGAGCTTGACCAATTGGCCATAGCAGTCTGTAATAGATCTCTCTATCCTAGAATGGCCAATGACTCCCACATTGAAATGTTCACATTTTTATTCTTCATTTGTTCAATGATGTTAAATGAGCTATCCTTTTGTTTCCCCTTCCTGGTAAATTTTTATCTTACACATGGGTTGTTACAACCGATGCCTGAGTGGGTTTGGAAGGTGGCTTGGGTTGACTCTGCATATTGGGAGTTACATTCTGAGTTCCAATACCTTGTGGAGTAATGGAGGGTTGAGGATTACCTAAGTTTTGTGATTGTCCCTCTCCCATATTCCTCTTCTTAGACCATGTATTAGCAGCTACACTTTGAGAAGGGGCTTGATTAATACCACAAAAATATTTAGCTTTGACGATTGACAAGCAAAGTTTCACTTGGAGGTGCCTCTTGCTAAGATTTTTTGTTGCTTATCTTCCTCTTGACTTGACTCTTGGTACACACCAATGGTCTGTACCATCAAGGCCTAGTTTAGTGCACCATTGAAACACATTGATTGGTTGTGAGGCTGATTGCATAGGAAACACCAAGCATATTCTTGTGCCATATTGTTTTGTGTTGGAACAAAGGCCCTTGATGTTGAAGCTATGTTGGGATCATACGAATGGAAAGGCCTAGTAGCTTGAGGTTTTCCTTGGTTTTGGTTCTAATTTGCATCCCGAGCTGGTGGTCTATTTTACTAATATGGGGATCTAGCATGATACTGAGTCTCGAGGATGATATTTCCTAGAACTCTAAGCTTTCTTCCTTTTGATAGTCACTAGCTCATTCCCTAGGTTCTTCAACTATTTCATATTTTCTTGAATCTATTTTCAAGTGCTAGAAGATGAGGTGGAGGCCTCAGCTAAACTCTAATTCCTAGGAGTAGGTATAGGAGCTAATGTGGGTGTCTGACTAGTGCTTGGATCTCCTAGTTCTAGATATAAAGGCATAGGTGGCCTAGGAGAAAAAATTTCATCCTGAATCAGAAAATTTTCGTCTCTAATGGAAATGTTATAGGCTACGGAGTAAGGTGGTTCCTCCTATTGATTGAATCCTTAAATCAATATCAGAGTTTAAAGCTCTAAGAAAGTATAAGAAAGCACCTTCATCTGTGGGCCTTACAGCCAATGGAATCCTATCCCATGTCCTGTGAAATCTGAAGTTGAAATCTTTCAGCTACTCATTAGGGGCCCTCTTGATGGTTTTCAAATGCTCCAAAAATTATAGATTATCTCCCTTCTCTTTGAATTGGTTGTGAAGAGCTTTGCACATATGGTCCCAAGTCTGAATAGAGCCTGCTATTAGACTCCTAAACCATCGTGAAGCTATACCCTTGAGTGAAGAAGCTAACAACTTGACTGCAATGTCCATCTAAGTGATCTCATGAATTATGCAGACATTTGCAATGTATCGAATGTGGTCACTTGAAGAATTCTTGTTCTCTCCAGTGAAATGGAGAATTCTCTTTAATGCTTTATGTAACTGACCGTATTTTTACATTGACAATGAGTGGGCTGCTGCTAGTGAAGTCGACATAGGGGTTGCGTGGTTGTGTCATTATGATTGGCCTAAGAACCCTTATTGATTTAATGAATGGCCTACTAGGTGGAGGTGTTGAAAATGTTTTGTTTGATGGAGATAGAAACCTTTGAGATCTTGTTCCCCTTCTCGCTCTATCTAGGGAAAAGTGCAAGTAGACAAATAATCCTTCCTCTCTAGTGCTTGACCTTGTTTCTATTCCTCTCTCATGAACTTGATAAACTTGGACTGCTGAAACCGGTGGATTCTGATCCTTTGGAATTTCCAAATGTGTAATTTTTCGAGCTTCTTAAAATTTGAAAACTTATAGCAAGTGCACATCAATATTGCTTAAATAAAGATATAGACCTCTTGGTCCCACCGTGTGCCAAAAATGTTAGTGCAAAATCACAAAGCACCCCAGTGCCTCGCAACTAGGTGAGTTGAGACTCTCAATGTGATTTCAAAAATGGAGCATCTCTCAAAGTGTGGGACCTTGCAAGAGTTTAGAGAGCTCTCTCGGATTAAGGCCGTTCCTATTCCTCTGTTGGTGCACACAAATAAATTTCAAAGTATCTACTCGAAACCTACTCTATCTTACCAAAGATACAGGGTTGAGAAGATACAAAAATAAACCTAAACTAATGAGGTGATGCACCAAAGGAATGTTAAACACTCATTTTGCAAGCTAACACAGACCATAAAAATGTAATGCAAATGCCATGCACAGATAACCAAACTGTAATGAGAGATTAGAAGGCAACAATAAACACATGAGAGGGTTGAGAATCATCCATAGACATATATTATTGCTCTAAAAATTGATACAGTGCATTACAGTGGCCAAGAGGAAAAAAATTGCATTACAACTTGAATGGGAGGTTTGAAAACTCCACAATTTTTCTTATAGACAAGGGAAGAAGGGAGAGAGCAAAACAAAAATTTCCAACCCTTTACAAAGAGCTAAGATTCTTCTTTTATAGATGCAACGAAGAGAGAATAAGAAAAGAGTTGGGAAACTTGATTTGGAACTCAACTACCGGCCATTAATGTCACTATAAATCTACCCACAATCTATTGAGTCTGCCGCTCCATGTTTGCTCGGCACGTTAAAGAAAGAAGAATGGCGGATAAAATCAAATTTGATCTAGTTGTTGGAGAAATCAGATCATGTATTAATGGAATGAAGAATTTTTCCCATTTTTCACCCACCTAACCTTATCAAAATTAAAGTTTTAGGTTTCCATGGCATAGACGAGGTCGAGACCTTTCCAATGGTGCCAAATTTGTTGAATTTTGGGCACTGGGTTGAAAGATATGTCCATTTGAATGTTTGGGTCGGGTCCATACAAAAATGGAAAAAACCAGTTAGCAGAACGGGTTCGCGGACCCAAAATTTACTTTGTGCCTTTCGACACAAAAATACAAAAATGCAAAAATTACCCCGCAACCCTGTAATTTAATTTTGTCAAAAAACCATGATCGAGCCAGCCGGTCTGCATTTTCCATTTAGGAAAAAAATCATTCCAAGGCCTGCCAGCCCGCGTGTAATTTAGGCTTGACATGTGGCTCCTTGGGCATCAGCGGAGGTGTGGCTCATTTTTATACTTTATGCCTTTTAGAAATGAAGCCAAAAAGTTAAAATTACCTTCGGTAACCTACCATCCTACTTTGACATGGAATATGGCCACGTGGAGGGCTAACGCTCATTTAGGGACCACCTTTGGATTTTTATTTTTAAGTTGCGTCGGGCTAACACGTGGCTTCTTCCACAGCTTTGCTTTGTTCCTTTATGTTTTGACTAAGTCCTTTTCTTGGCAGGTCGTATATCCGAATGGGACATGTGGAGGCTTGGCACTTGTCTAAGGACCCACTTTTAGATTTACCTTTGAAGATGCATCGGGCTAACACATGGAAGCCTTGCACTCATTTGAGTCTCCACTTTGGGTCGCACCTTTGAATATGCACCATTGAGACACTTGGCGCCTTCCACTTACACTTTCATACTTAACCAATTTGGGCCCACTTTTATATTTGACCTCTATTGACCTCTAGCCACGTGGAGGGTTGGCACAAGTTTGAGTTTCTACCTTGGGCTCCCATCTTAAAATTTCACCAAGCTTACATGTGGTTCCTTCCACTTGTTTGAACTTTTAAAAAACCGGCTCTATCCTTTTTCAGTCCTGAGACACATGGAAGCTTCATGCTCATTTGAGTCTACTTTTTGAGTTTAATCTTTGGAGATGCGCCAATGAGGCACATGGAGGCTTCCGTTGATTCTCCCATACTTAGCCAATTTTGGGCTTGCTTTGAATCATTCGTAGATCTTGAAGACTTTGAGTTTTTCTCCATTTCTTTTCCTTACGGCCTCTGGTTTTCTTTGACATTGTTTTCCTCCTTCCCCGACCCTACTACTCCATTGTAGAGCCCACGTGTAACTTGTTTGTTGGATTTGAAAAGTGGTTCATTTGACATAACCTTTTCTTGAATTTCTTCCTACACAGGGTCATGTTTTGATCAATTTTGTCGGGGAAAAATTGAGATAACAAGCGATTCCAATATTTTTGAGGAGCTTACAAGTTTCATTTAATTTCTTATTTTGTTTACACCTCTCCTGGGTTTTCAAGAGTTTGTAAATTTTATTTAGCTCATTTTTGTTTGGGTTTGCCCCAAAAGAATTTGTGGTTAATTTCCTATTTTGTTGATATCATTGGGTTTGATCTATATTTTCATTTAAGCATATACAAAAAAATGTGTATTTATGTATATACATATATACCTATATATACATATGTGTGTGTGTGTACCTATTTCTCTTATTGGGTAAACTGAAATGTGTTGATAAAGAGAACAAGATTTAATACCTATGCATTTAATTGTATATGCAAATATCTGTGTGTGTGTGTGTGTGTGTGTGTGTGTGTGTGTGTGTGTGTGTGTGTGTGTGTGTGTGTGTGTGTGTGTGTGTGTGTGTGTGTGTGTGTGTGTGTGTAAGAAAATAAAATCAGTTCAGCCATGACCACTTAACACAGTGCGCGGGATGAGGGATGCGCTTGTGATCAAGAAAAAATTGTAGGTATCCCTATGTGGTTCAGTGCAATAAAACTATTAGTGGGTGGGCGACCCCACCCACCCCCAACCTTTTTTACCACGTGTGTGTGTGTGTGTGTGTGTGTGTGTGTGTGTGTGTGTGTGGATATATTTTATTATATAAATATTTTAGATGTTTAAGTATATTAATATATTAAAAATTATTATTAATATCAATATTAATAATAATTTAATATCAATATTGTTGTAGTTAGGTCATATTGTTTTTCTATTATTAATAGCAATAATGGTTCTAGATCTTATACTTAGACTTGTCATTTTTGTTAAAACAATTTTGATAATATTTTGATGAAAATTTAGAATCAAAATCAAATTTCACTTGTTGCTACTTTAGTTTACATGGGATTTAAAAGTAAGTCCCTAATAACTCTATAGTGAAATTTTACATACTCCCAATAAGGCTATGGTCTAAGTTATAGCAAACAATTTCTTTACTCCAATAGACTTGGGAAATTTACCTATTTTTTAAAAAAATATGTAAATGACAATTACAATTCAACTTATTTCCATCTAAGCATACATAGTCTTGCCTTCTTTCAATAATGCAAGTAAAATAACAACTAAGCTAACTTTTCCTTTACATGCTTTCAAGTATCACAATGAGGTTTAATATTTCTTAATACAATTTCCCAACACTCCACAAGAGAGTTTACAACAACATTTCCATTAATATATTTTAAAACAAGAGCAAGAACAACACACTTAATGAAGGTTGTCATTCCACTAAAAGAGTAACAAGCTATTTTCCAAATCACCCTTTTATTGCATCAACTAGCTTCACTAAGAGAGCCTTTCATTTCCACATACATTACAACAAAAACTAACTCTACAAAGACAAATATTTCCTTCCCCTTTTCACATACAATGTAATTTTAATGTCCAAGAATCAACACAAATTTTTATTACAATTACTAATACAATGTCCTCCACTTTAAGTGGGAAATTTATACAAGAATGTAGCTAAAATGAAATGCAATAGTACAAGTTTCTCCACTCTAAGTGGGAATAACAAAAATGGCTTCTCACAAGAATGAATTTCTTAAGGATTCCAACAAAAGCTCCAAGCTTCACAACACCAACAAGAGAGATCCTTCATGATTTTCTTGATCCACAACAAAAATGGGGGAGAGACAACACTCTCCACCCAACCAGAATATCCAATGAGGGGAGAATCCATCCTCCTCATTTTCCCCCCGATCCCCATTCACATTACAATGAGAGGTGATTCCAACACATGGCAACAACAAGCTTCCACATCACAAACCAAGTATTTCACAACCATTCCAAATTCACATTCAACTCAAACTAAAAACACAAGAAGGAGAAACAAAAATATACAAGGCTTCTAAATGAAGAGCCAAAGGAGCAAGAACCTATGGGGAGGCCTCTTATGCCTCACAATGGGAAATGGGTTCTAACCTTGATCCTCCAATGCAAATACCAAATCCCCTACATACTCTTATTCCTCCCTCAAGTACCTCTTATGCCTCCCACATACTCTTATGCCTCACTCATTCTCGTATGCCTCCCTCATACAAGATAAAGTAAGAAAAGCAATAATTCCTTATCCAAGGTGGGGCACCCAACCCAAACTCCCTCCAAACATGAAATAACTCTTATGCCTCCCTACATGAATTCTCCCCATAGTCCCCTCCTACACCACACTTAGGAAATCTACCCAAGCACCCAACAAGCATTCCAAACACTCAACAAAACAAGCACACAAACACAAAATAAAGGAATAACATAAGCAAAAGTAAAGCTCCTACCTTTCCATAGTAGAGCTTGTTCCAAGATTCAAACTCCAAGCTCCTTCAAACCCAAGAAATCACCAACAAGCTTCCCCAAGATAATAAGTTCTCCAAAATCCTCTAACTCCAAGAAAATGAAAGAGCACAAAATAATGAAGTAAGACCCCAAAAAGTAAAAGAACTTGAATAAATAGAAAAGGGAGAGAGGAGGGTGAGGTGGCTCCATGTAGGATGCCACATCACTCATCCTCAACTCCACCTCACAATTCAAACTTCAAACTCCAAAGCACAATTAATAAGTGGTTGAAGAAATGACATTTTACTTACACACATAATCCATGCCCACACCCCTTAAGGACCAAAAGTAATTACATGTAAGAAGGTGCAATAAAGACTTACAATTTGTCTTCCCAAAACACATAATGGGGTCTAATTTTGACCCCCCAACCCATAGGTAGGGTTGGCATAGAAATTTAAGAGGTGTGGGACAAGTTTAACTTGTCCCACAAGCCTTCAAAATTGTCCCTTAAGGCCAAATTCGAATTTTCATGAGGGGGTAGAGTGTACAACACTCAAGATCACAAGCACTCAATCTTACAACACAAAACCCAAGAGCCATCTAGTCTAATAAATGAAGACTTTTGGTCACATCCACAATTAATTAATAACAAGATTAATTAACTTAAATAGGACACTAAAATCTATTAATATAAAGGGGAAGAATACATCATTTTCTAAATAATTAAAAACAAGGAAATTACATCACTAAAATCACATACTACATTAAGTAAAGGAAACTAAAAAAATACAACACATAACCCCTTGGTCATAGTTTCCCCTAACAATAATTCAAACACACACAAACAAACACATGTTTCCATAGTGACCCTTGTTGAATTCACCTAGAATTCCAATGTGGTTGGTCTCCAATCCCCCCGATGTTTATTGTTACATGTTTACCTGCAAAACATATAACACCTCCTTTAGCCCCATGGCCGCATTAAAAACATCTAGGATAAAATATACAATATAAATACACAATCATCTATATATAAATCAAATATTATCTAGGCAAATACGATATCATTTACAATTTCTAGAAACATTTCTATTCTACATCTCATCCATGTCAAAATGATCACAACATTAGTTCAATTATCAAAGGTCTACTCAATATGACAAAATATCACTGTCCAATATATATATATATATATATATATATATATATATATATATATATATATATATATATATATATATATATATATATAACCATGTCAACAACATATCAACATTAATATAAAATGTCCCTAATAATCCACATGCATCATATATGAATCGAAATCAACAACAGTTTGTGATCTCTAACATCTAACATCATGCCAAATCAAAAACTACAATAATATCCATAAGTATAGTCGACAATATCATAATCAATAACAAAAAAGATGTCAAAGGGAAGTGGGCACTACGATTAAGGGCTCAAGGTTTAGGGTTTAGGGTTAAGGTTTAGGGCCTAGGGTTTAGGGTTTAGGGTTTAGGGTTTTGATTGTAGAATTTAAACGCTAAAATATTTAGGCTGAATGCTGAAATCTTGAAAATTACCTATGTATTGACAAGATTATATTATAAAAATTTATTTTCTAAACTGTGTTAGATTGAGCTATAAGACTAGTTTCATAAGCTACGAGTGACCCTAACATCTTATATTTACTAAAATAAATTTGAAGTATAAGAAATAATAAAATATAAATAATAATAAATGAAAAACCACATATCATATGCGTATACTCTTAGGAACACGTACACATTATAGTGTGTACATGTTATGTTTGTTTACTTTTCCAAGCCATGCCTCAAGGCTTGGGGATCCGGTTTGGATCCCCAAACCTGAGGCATGGACCTATAAAAACACAACAAACAACACATTTTTGTAGGAAAATGAAAAAATCTCTCTTCCGCCATCATAAATCGACATAAAATGATCAATTCATTTAAAAAAATTATACCACAACGTAGAGCAGAGTTTCTACTTTCTAAAAATATAATTTTTCAAATTTTCTGACTAATATAAGGTTTCCATATTATTTATTTTCTAAAAATGCCTTTTTATAGCTATTTTTAAAGTTTAAACATGTCTATATTTTGGCTCATTGAAATTGAAAAAAATTATACTAGCCCAAACTAGGCGTAATTCTATACACATTCAAAAATATATATAATTTTTGGTATATTTTAAGGTAGTTAGGGGAAAAATAGTGAGAGATCTGTTATTTTTCACAATTTAAAATTTTTGTCTTGGAAAAATCATAAAAATAAATATACTTGCTAAAAATTCTATAAAAATGGAGCCCAAACTAGATGCTCCTAGTTATCTTTTTATTAAAGGGTTTTAAAAAATACTAAATTGTGCACAACAAATGGTGGGGCACATGAAATTCAATTTGTTATGTTTTTGTCAAAAAAAATACCCCTATTGGTATTTTAGTTATTTGACCCACTTAAACTTATCTATTTTCAATAAAATTTAGTAGCTTAGAAACTAGACTCAAAATGCTACGATTCTTGTTTATACAACATCTTCCAATTTTGAGTGTAACTATTTCAAAAAACTCGTACAAGTTGAAGTTTTTTTTTCATAAAAATGCGTCCACTTAAGACCCCCTTTTAGCCCCCAAATTGGCATGCACTTACCCTCAAGTACAGGGTGGCTTGTCTCGGGTTCATATTCTTGGGATGATGGATAACACTTCTTCTCTACTTACACTTATTAATTATTTAGGGATTTTTTTATCTCTTAGAATTGGATGTTTTTTCCCACTGGGTTTTCCTTCACTACTTGACATTCTCATTGTGAATGGGTACCTCAATAGGCTAAGTCATCGGGACATAGTTTTCATTCTCTGTATGTTGTTCTTACTATTCTTGCCTCATCCTAGATTACAATGAAGAGGTGGTGTTGGTGTGAGTGGTATTTTCCATATTTTATTCATTTATTAGATGTATTACCACCTCACTAGGTGAGTCATCTCACTTAGGTGGGAGCATGGATCATAGGTGTCATATTAGTTATGATAGATTTTTCATGGAATCTTTCATATGTGTAAGTTTGTGTAATAAGAGTTAATTTCCTTTTTGGAGTTAACTCCTCTTCTCCATAATTAGATATGCATGGGAGTTACTCAAAACTCCCCTATATGTACACCTCTCTTCTTGATCTATGAGAATGGAGTCTTGTTTCCCTTAATTCATACACATTTTTCATGGTTGAGTTATTATTTGAATCTTGAAGCTACTTCATCTCTCGGTTGAGTGCAACTCCTTGATGTGCATGGATTCCCTTTAGATCTTTTTCCTTTATTTCTCCCTCCATCAAAATGGATGCTAGATGAATACCTTAGAGAGTTTTAGGTTCCTTTGGAATGCAAGCCTAGGTGATCATAGTAATGCTTAGTGTTTGGCCCTTTATTTTGAACATACAACTATGTATTTAAATGATTCCCTTGTTTGAATTTTTGTAATTAACAAATAGAAGGCTGGCCCGTACGTGAAAATAATTCCCAAGAGATAAAAGAGACCCAAAAGAAGTGAGTAAGGTTAGAAAGGGTCAGGTGGTGCCCGGAAGGGACAGGGGCACCTATATGTTTGGTGTATGAATCATGAGAGATAAATATATAAAGTTTCGACTCTTTGGTAGGGTGTGTAAGACCAAATGCAAAACAAGATACAAATAAAATAGGCCTAAGATAGTCATCAATTACTATTTTTCTTTCTTAGGAATCATGTAAATGCTAATATTCTTTTAGGACCTAGAAATGTACCCAAGTTTGTGATTTAGTGTCTACATTTTCCCCACTTTATGTTGTTTAGTGAATACTTGATAACATAAAATAGATAAGAGATGTGTACCTTATGATCCTATAGAGCATCTAGCGAATAATGTCTCAAGTGGAAAAGTGAAGCGTGGAGACTAGGAAAGGAAAGTGAACCTAGGGGTGAAGCATATGCGTTGATCATACTGATTTTTTTGTTTTTATGTTCTATTGTAGGTTGTTTCTTGTGTATTAAGGATGGACCTGTAAAAGAAGAGAAAAAGAGTATTCAAAGTCCTATATATGAAAAATCTGAGCAAAGTATTCAAAAGTATTTAAATTTTTGTAAAAGTAGTAATAAAGGAAAGTGTGCACCTGATGAAAAATAGTGTAAGGGATAGAAATGTGTCCTAAAATGTTGTGAAGAGTGATTTTTTTGGGCAATCTCATGTCGATACCTAATTGTTTGGGTGATCTCATGCCTAGTGCGATTTTTTTGGGCGATCTCATTCCAAGTGCTATTTTTTTGGGAGATATCATGCAAAATAGCAAGTGTTTGGAAAAGAGGTCTAGTGTTACTATCTATCCATAACTCTTCCAGATAATCACCACTGCAGATGGTGCATCGTGATTTTTTCTAGTTGTCTTGATTGTTCTGAATTAGTTCCAAGTTGTACTGATTGAAGGAGATATAATGCATTATATAACTTGAAGGGATATGCCTGTAACCATAGAACTGATCTAAAGGATTCTTTGAAGTGTGATGATATGAAAAAATGACTGTATTTTCCTAAAGGACATTAGCGCCTAGGGCGTACACTAGTGCCTGGTGTTAATTTTTGCTACTAGGTTTTGGAATTTGTGCTATGTTGAGGACCCAAGTCAGATTCTAGGTCATTTTTTTACCGTGTTTGTGTGTTTTCCCTTTACTTTACAAATTTGTATTGTAGCTCTGAGCTACTATAGGGATAATTTTTTCATCCAATGTATGCCTGCTTGTTTGGGGTGCATACAACAAGCGTAGGAGTGTGTGTGCTATGTACCTTTGGATTTGATATTATAACGTATATGGGTTTATAGAGATGCCAACATGTGGCACACATCTAAATTAGTTATCTATATGTTTATAATATATGGGATCACATAGGAATTAGTTAGAATGGGTAATGAGTCTACTTACATTGGTAAAGAATGTGAGTATCATTATGAGAGGTGAGGAATGTATGAGTTGAGTCTTATACTTAGTAAAGGTATATTGCAGGTTTACCCTCGAAGTGGATTCCCATTTTGGGATATTGTGGAGTTACTCCTTCCTTAAGGAGCATTGTATGGTGTTGCCCTACCTTAAGGGTATTATTTTACATATATTAAATTTTTGGGAATCTTGGCCCATCAATACCTCTTGTGTTGTGTTATCTTCTGTAGATTATTCATTTATTATATGTAAATATATTATCAATTGGTATTAGAGCATCGATCTAGGCAATTTGTGGGATGAAACCTTAATGTTGGTGATTCGCCTATATTTGGAGATCGACTTGGAAATTTTCAGATATTTTTGTGGGGAGTGGATACATCGTTCAAGTGATCTTCCCCCAAATGTCAGATTTTAGAGCTATTGTGTGAAATATATGTATGTTTTGGGGTTGAAACCCTAATTTTAAGGTTTCATCAATATCTTCTTAATTATGACAAGACAGGTTTGTAAACGTTTTGGGTTTATTTAGGTACATTCCACGGTGATACCCCTAAAATTGTGGAAACTTTGCATCTGTTTTGTGATATTTATTTTAGTTTCATGGTTTTTAAAAATGTTACTCCACAAGTTGCAATATTAGGAATATTTTTTATTTATTTACATTTTTGATAGGGTTAGAACAAGTTTTGATCAAAAGGGTCTATTCCTAAAACCCTAGTTTTGTGGATCATGGAGATGAGAATTTTTTATGGAGATGGAAAGATTGATGCTAGAGAATGGTGGATTCAGTTTAAGGAACATCATTTATCATCTATAATACCACGTATTTTCTTACAAAATCAGCTAGGTGGTCTAGCTCTAACTTGGTGGTATCAAGTGCAACAAAAGCGTCTCAATTGGTCTTGGGAGGCAATTGAACAAGTTTTCTTAGATCGATGGGCCAAAGAAGATGAAGAAGAAGAGGATGTTACTAATGAGGGTGTTTTAGATAAGGATGAGAAAGAAGAAGAATAAGAAAAAGAATTTTACAATGAAGAAGAATCCAATGTTGATGATGAAGAGGTTACACATGATTCGAAGAGAGAGACAACAAATCAAGGTACGAGTTCAAATAGTGCATATCCAAGGAAGGAAGCTTCAATATTTTAATTTGAAGGGTGCATTCAAAGGAAAAGGTAATTGTTTCTATAAAACCTAGCAACAAATATAAATTCATCAATATGGATGTAGCTCAACATCTACATGTTCAAGAAAAGCATAACAAGGAATCTCAAGTGGATGTTAAGCAGATTCAAGTTTTTGAAGATTTAACGCTTTCTATGGATAAATATGTTTTGCATTCAAATTTTTATGCTTTATATTTGGATGGTATGGATATTGTTCTTGGATATCCTTGGTTAGAGACATTGGGAACAATTAATATTAATGTGCAAAAGAAATTCATGAAATTATGGTACAAGAGAAAGGAAATTGCAATGCAAGATATCACACTTAGCAAGGAAAAGTTAATGTAAAAATGGAACATGAAGAAGACTTTGAAGATGGTGAAGAAGGGAATAAGGATGTGTAGACACCAAAATTTAGCGTCGCTACCCTTTTCTCCCGCATTTGTTTCTTCTAGACCCCTTTTATTTTAATTCTATTTTTTATTAAAATTTACATCTTTTCCATATATTATCCTATCCAATCTAATTTATTACTAATTTTCATTATTTAAATAATCCTATTCAACCCAAATTTCTCTTCTCTAGGTTATTTATCATCCCCTGAACTACCTAGATGTTCATCCCTAGGATCCCCTTAGCCATTATTTGCTCCATTTTATCCCACCTAACAATCTTACTTCCCTATGTAACCATAACTGCCTAAGCCTTTCAAAACCCTAATCCTGCATCAAATGGGCTTGATGCCTCGAGCTAGGCATCATCCCACTGCTCAAATGGATGGTTCTCCACAGTTGGAAATGACACACCAAGTTTTTCATCTACCCTATCAAGCCACATTCCCTCATCCAAAGGATGCATCATCAGAGCTTTAATGCAATTTGCAACCTTGCCTTCATACTTGATCTTCTCTACGAGTTGTTTCAATCTACTTGGAGTACCTTTGAGCTTGCTTGCATCATTTTTAGATAATTTAAGGATTTTATCTTTCCCTTTTGTTGATTTATTCTATTGTTACATCATTGTTATTACTATTATCGATTACTAACGTTTAATAGGTCAAGATGCCATCGAGTTTCGAGATCCATCCTTTCATTCATCCATTTTGTGTGCAAGTTATCAATCCATCCCATACACCTTCATCCTTTCCTAGATCATCTCGGGTCCCCGTCAACCCTATCTAGTTGCCATAGACCCTACCCTGTTTGTTAATTGTTATGCCATCCAAATCCATAGCAGCTTGTTGTTTTGTTTTTACCAAAGCATATATAGTTCATAGATCCATCATTTTTCCACTCTGTCGAATCCAAATCCACTTTGCTAGTCTTCGATCACCACCAAGTCACCATTGACCCAAGCCATATTTCCATCCTACCCATCCAAATCCTTGTTTTCTTGCATTCTTTCTATTTCCCTTGTTTCATATCTTTTATGTAGGTTATTATCAAACTTCTACATGCCTTCAATTTCTTCATATTTGCATACGAGTTGTTCGGATCTGCATTTTTGTACTGTGTTCGATCCATCTACCTCGATCACCGAAAATCTGGATCTCTGCAGCTCGGATCATCATCAAACCAACAAGGTATATTTCATTTTGTGTTTATCTAGATCCGATTTGCACTTTCACTTTAGTTCTACATGTTATTCAATCCTCTATCATTTACTTTATCCTCTTTTATCAAATATGAGGCTTGACATCTGCATAAGAAATCCTACACTTCTTAGAGCTGAATTCATCGGTAAACCCCCTCATCTACCATCTAATCCATTTTCCTTCTAGTTATCTTTATTGTGCAGATCCATCAAGCTTGCAACAAGGCATCTACTTTGTGCATGTTCACTTGTTATCATCTTATTCCAAGGTACCTTAAACCCTTGCATGTCTTTAGTTGTTTCCTTTTATTTAGTATCTATTCCACTAATTTTAACATAAAAGAGAAAAAATTGTCCAACATTATGGCACACCCAAATTGGACCACCCTTTTAGGTAAGTCTCTTGCATTTTGTTTCATTTTACATATTTCTTCTATCTTCTACTAACATTGCAAGTAGAGGTTTTTCTTTTTCTTTTTCATGTTGGGCTTTTAGAATGTTTGGATTTTTCTCTTCCATCTCTTTGTTTTTAATATCATATAAAAAGGAAAAGTGAAAATTAGTTATTCCTTTTTTTCTTATTTTCTCATTTTGCATCACATATTCCATTCCATGTGTGGTTGATCTCATCGAATCTCCATATTTCTTTTGGAATTAAAACGAACCTCTTGCATTCTTTCTTGCAAATCCAAAGTATAGGTAGGGGTTTAATTTGTTGCATTTCTCATTTCTTCACACACATCCAAATGCACTAATCAAATTCACGCATCAAAACAATCCCATACCAAGTGGACCTAATATGGATTTCATGACCCAAAAGGAAATTGGCAGCGGTGTTCACCGTGTTATAAATGTTTCACGATTAGGGCAAGGACTCCCATCCAAAACTACCTCGAAACTAGTCTTAAATTACCATCTCATATGTGCCCTCATTATCCACTCCCCTTTTTATTTTTCACATTTTCTAAATTAATCAAGATAAAGAAAACATTGCATGCTTGACTTGTTTTCCTTAATTAGTATAACTATTTTTTTCTTATTTTGTTTCATTTTTGTTATCATATACTCTTTAGCTAGGAAAATGGAACAAAATCTTGCATCAAACAATTCCATCGCTTCATCCCAACAAACTTATGTTATGACCATTATCTCATCCATGCCTTTGGTTACCTCTTCCATGGTCACCCAACCTTTAATCCTCAATATGCCTCATCAAGGATCTCTTGTTCAAACCACCACCCATGATGAGACCAATCCTTTCCTACATCATCAATCCATTCCATCTAGGCTGGACCATGCCTCAATCTGTTACATCGATCAAATATTTTGGGCCTCCCATTATCCCTTGTGGTAGTGTGGAGTTCCAAGAGCTCTTTGATGCTAATATCATGACCTCGATGATTACCCTCTTAGGAATTCAACTCAACTTCCCATTGATGGGCCACCTATCCAAAAAATCTATGATTATCATTCCAATCCTGAAACAACCTCGATTATTTCTTTGCAACTTGCTGTGTTTTTCTAGACCCATGAATGAGCTCACTAGGGCCCAAAATGAGCTTAATCCATCTTCTTCTACAAACATTCAACCTCATCAAACCACCCAACTAGTCACACCCATTCCCCCTAATGTAGCCCCCATTAATACAAACTATCGTACCTCTATTCCTATCACTTCATAATCCACTATCATCACTAGTGTCCCCATCGATCCTTTCAAAAATCCCAAATATTGCATCCCATATCTAAACAACATAATCACTCTTTACCTCTCACATCACACATTCATGCAAATGTCATCACCTCCCAACATCCTCCTATAAGTGTTTTTCATTACATGGTGTTTACATCACCTCCCCAACAATCTCAACCTATCATTACTCATATCCGCACTCAACATATACCTCAATAAGTCCATATCCCCATCTCTCAACAACTAACCCAATCTCAACAATCACATCGCATCCATATCTCTCAACATCAACCATTGCAACAACCCATACAATATCAACCAATGACCTACATTCATCCTCATCAAGAAATTCCTCAAACACCCACTCATTCACAAGCCTACCAACAACCTTATCAAGCTACTTCTCATGTCATACAACCACAACCATTACTTCTCATCCAACCACTTCAAATGACCCCATACATGCCTTGATGAATAGGTTGGCTAGCCTTGAAACCACTACCTTATGACCCAAGGTCACGTTCTCTTATGATCAAATTTGCAATGAACATATCCATCCATTGGTCCCAATCAAACCCTACCCTCATTATTTGAAGCTACCCCAAATTCAAAAAAATAACATATGGAGGATCCCCAACAACACCTTCGTGCATTCAAGAATGCATGCTATCTCATTTTCTATTATCAAGACCTCATGCTTTGCAGTGTTCCTATGTTCTTGGTCGGTCCCACATTGGATTGGTACAATGGAATCCCCCAATACTCTTTGTTCTCATCTACCCAACTTACACAGATCTTCTTAGAACACTTCTCTATTAACATTGTGTGCAAGATCACCATTATAGAATTATATGCCATTTGACAATTCCATGACAAGTCTATCACAGACTTTGTCACATGATGGCATGGAATCATAAATAAATTATCATTTTCCCTTCCACAGACAGATCTCATTGAATTATTTTCATGCTCTTGTGTAAATCATATCTCATCCACCTTACAAATATAATCATTTTAGACATTTGAAGAAGCCTTCACTATGGCTTGTAAACTTGAGACTCATGCCCTTGAGCAAGGCCAACTTAAACTTAAATAAAACAAGCCAAAACCAAGTTTACTAAACCATCTACACATAATGACAAATCTAAGAGTACAACCAATGTCGTGGTGGTTAAGTCTTCTTCTACACCCACCTCTAACACATGGCCTCAACAAAGAGCTCCTAGACTACCACCTAACTACACTCCTCTCGGAGAGTTATTTAGCAAATTATTTGATAATTTTATGGTGGTCCATCTCATCACACTTCCCCCCATTCAACCATTTGATGAATCAAAACCTAAGCCAGCTTGGTATCGTGAGGATCACTATTGAAAATACCACCAAGTTTGCGGACATGATATAGAGAAATGTTGAACCTTTAAAGATCTTGTCCAAAAACTCATTGACCAAGGTGACCTTCAAGTGGATAACCCTAATGCACCTCCTAACCAACCACTTGATGTTTTCAAGCAACCATTTCCTAATCATGTGCCAAAAATCAAACCACTCCTACCATCTCAACCACCCAATGCTCACACCATTAACACCATCAACACTACCGACACCATTGATCAAGATCTTACCTCATCAACAACTCCACCTACTTCACCAACTATTACATCTACTTCTTCTTTGGACATTGTCCCTATATCTACAATTCCACCAACACTTATCCCCATCTCTACACCAATCATATCCACATCTACATCAACATCTACCATTGATCCTACACCTACATCTACTTCATCACTTGCCACATCTACTTCATCAAATTTGACCATACCCACTACCTCACCTACATCTATTCCACCCCCACTTATTATATCAGATCCATCCTTAGCATCTATCTCAATTCCTCTTTCTACACTTTTACCCACACCAATCACATTAACTATTATGACCACATCTACACCATCTTCTCCTCCTACATCACTCTCATCATTTGAAGATTTTTTGAAATCACTCCAAATCATTATAACTTAGAGTGATGTTCCCACCTCATCTACCAAATCAGAAACTTCCACCTCAACCAAATCTTCACTTTCTTTAGATCTCATTAAAAAAAATCTACTCCCTCCACCAATATCAACCTTAACAACACAACCTTCAGACTCTCCAGTTGATATCATTTTCATTCCTCCCAAGGGTACTTCTTCATAATCAAAATCTAAGACCCTTGGCATGCTTCCTCAAAGGTCCATTTCACATCCTCATAAAAAGATAGCCATCCCTCTACCTAATATTAAACAATCCAATTCCACAACATCTATCTTAGAACCACCTCTATCTCTCCTAGGGCATGCCCCTTCATCCAAAAGACCACAACCCACTAATCAATCTAAATCAAAATAATCCAACACTTCTCTAAAACTTGATCCTTCTTCTAGAACATCAACCATCACTAAACCTAAATCCAAAACATAAAAACCTCGAAATGCTAAGACTCAACCTTCAATATGCAAATCATCTTAAAATCATACATCCCAAACATCCACCTCTTCTTCTCAATCAAAAATTCTCACAAATACAAGGAACCTCTCAATACCTTAGTTAAATCATACGCGGAGGTTCTTCAACACTTGCTTCAAATTTCCGCCATCACACTCCCTCCTATCAATGCCTTTGATCCACATAGTAAGAAGCTATCATGGTTTTACTCTAATCAAATTTGAGTTTATCATTTCACCCTGGACATGACATAGAACATTGTAAATCCCTTCAAACCATCATTCACAACATTATTGAGGAGGATGAATTTCTTCTTGAAAAAATCAATCTCCTCCTTCTACCTCCTCGTATATTACCACTACATCATCAACATCATCCACAAAAATAGATAAATCCCATCATTCATCATGGAATTTTATTTCCATCCCACCACCAAGTGAGGATTCTTCTAAGGATGGTCCCCCTTATTCATCAATGTTGTTCGGATAACTACTCAATCTGGTCCACATGACTCTAAACCAATATCCCAATCAAAATCGAAGACCTTTGTCACCATCCCTCCTCCTAAGGAGTTTACCTCATCCACACCCCCATCAAAACCTAAGGTTTTGATTACTGCTCCTTCTAGTGATCCCACTTCATCTCCATCCCCATCATCATCAAAACCTAAGGTTTTTATCTTATCTACCCCTCGGCCTATTGACAAAGAATATTAAAAAAACTTCATCGGCCCCGATTAATATGTTACTTTATGATCTCATCCAAATCTCTCCAGACCATAGGCAGGCTCTCATTGAAGCCTTAAAACATATCCCAACATCTAGTGATGAGACTCAGCCTTTTGCATCTCTTGTAGGAGCACTTGCGGCTTCTACTTCCATCTCATTTTATGATGTTGAGATCCCAAGTATCCCACCTAAGGACATTGACCTTCCACTTTTCATCATGGTTATAATCAATGATACCTTCATTCGATGATCCATGATTGATAATGGGCCAAGTATTAACATCATCCCATCACATACCTTTAATAATCTCAAGATCCCTAAAAACACTGTCACCCAAACACCCACAATCCTTTGTGCATTCAATAATGTTATCGATCCTACCTTGGGAACAGTTGTCATTCCTATTCGCGTCAGTTAAAAGATCCTCCATAGATTCTTCCATATCATAGAAGGGGATTTTCAATATAATTTCCTTCTTGGATGACAATGGATTCGTGACAAGAAATTTTTCCCTTCCACACATCATCATTCCATCAGGTATGAACATAAGGGAAAAATCTTGACACTTCTCGGTGATGCTCCTCCCTTCCAAGTATGAAACTTGACCTATCGACCTAATGATGTCCTCATTCCCAAAAATGACCCGTCTCAACCATCCACTATGTCATCCATCCATTCATCTAAGCTTCCCGAGGACGAATC
This sequence comes from Taxus wallichiana var. yunnanensis, assembly GCA_018340775.1. NCBI lineage: Eukaryota > Viridiplantae > Streptophyta > Pinopsida > Cupressales > Taxaceae > Taxus > Taxus wallichiana. The sequence goes on along the minus strand of CM031239.1, from coordinate 269,012,919 downwards.
CTTAGATAAAGTAATAGAAAAACTTACGTTGGTTGATTATCATCTTCTCATGCTCAACAACTTCCTATTTTTCATCTGGAAATGATAGAAGAGGATTCTTCTACCATTGAATTTTTCATTGTCTTTGACTAAAATTCCATTATTTCCCACATGGGGGTAGAAGATTATTATCTTCATAAGACCTTACCATCTAACTCACCCACTCTTCTTAACGAAGCCACCATCAACATCAACAAAGTGGGACTCCTCGGTAGCCTCACATCTTCTAAGTGATTTAATCCCTTGATCCACAAGAACTTGTGGCTTTCACCACATTCCTCTCTAGTCATAGTCGGGACTTCACTTGATCATATCTCGGATCTCGAGTCTTGATATTTTTATCTTTGTTCATAACATTGTCACATTTCCCAATGCTAAGCTAGTTAAGTAGAATCTTTCCCGCATGCATCCTCGAGTTTCCCTCCTTGTCAAAGAGGAGTTGCAACACCTTCTTTCCGCTAACTTCATCATCCCCATTGATTATCCCTAATGGATTTCTAATATCATCGTTTATGTTGCAAAAGAGTCTAGAAATCTTTGTATATGAACAAATTTTTGAGATCGAAATCTCATTTTCCTGAAGATGACTTCCCCTTCCTAACATCAATAATTTTTTTGATATTACTATAGGCCTTGAGATGATTTATTTTATAGATGGTTTCTCTAATTATAATTAGATTTTCATCGCACTAGAAGGCCCACATAATACCTCCTTCATCACTCCTTGGGGACCTTTTTCTACTTGTGTCATGCCCTTCATCGAAAATGTCGAGCCACCTATCATTTGGGCCGTGAATTACATTCTTCATGACCTCATCCATAAGACAATAAGTGATTATGTTGATGACCTCTTCAAGAAATCTAAACATCGACATGATCATCTTGTTTTCCTCGAATTCCTTTTCGAGTGCCTTATTTGTTTCTTCCTTCAACTTAATCTAGTCAAGTGTGTATTTGGAGTTGGAAAAATACTTGGTTTTATCATATCCATCATGGGTATTGAAGTTAACCATGTAAAAACAAAGGATATCCTTGAGATGCCTTCTCCTTCTAGTCTTAAGTTGATTAACTAAAAAATGAATAACTATGTCGTAAGGGAAGAGTTAATCTAAGATATGAATAGTTGTAACAAAGTAAATAAATTCAGTAAAATGAAGTATTTAAATGATCTAAATAAGTATCTAAAAGGAAATGCTATCCCCGATGTGCAAGAAGAAAGAGGAAAAACTAAGCTTATACGATAAAGTAATCTGGACTGTGTCACAGTGTGTGACTGGAAAATCGTAACATAGGAACGGCCATGCAAAATTCTCAAAAGGGTGGATTGGAGGATCTAGATGGACTAAAGATCCTAGAGGAGTACTAGGGCACTTGTGGGCACTTTGGTCTCAAATTTAGGAACCCCGGATTATGAAATAACTCGGGCCGATCTTCACTGTTTCAGCATGGTCTCAAACCCTCATTGTTTTTCACGCCAACTTCTTTGTGCTCCTTCATATGTCTCCAATAATCTAAGATGAAAGAAATACATGCAAGACCCCAAAATAAGCATCAAACCCTAAAAATAAGAATACATAAGGAGGGGTCAGATTGACCTCAGCTTTCATAATGGTGGACTTACTAAGTGTTGCACTACATCTCATACCCCATGTAGCTCTATATGTAAGTGTGTGTGAACATGCCCTAGCTTGCTCTTGTGTTAGTCACACTTTGAGAAGTAACGAGCAATAACTATGTGTAGAAAATGTAATAGAATGTGTGCATGGAATAAAATAGAATCCCTCCCCATATGAAGTGTGATGTATATGTCCTAGCCTTGTGCCTTGATGATGGAGCTATGTGGATGCAAGTGAAATCCAATGCAATAGATGGATGAAACTCTAGATGGAGGATAGTAGCAAATGATGTGAGGTCCTCATTATAACCTCATAACTCTATATTTATAGGGTTTTCTTGATTTAATTTCATAATTAACCCCGAAAAGGCTGACCACAAGAAAGATAAAGATGTAAAATGGATAGAAAGAGCCAAAATAATGAAAACTAGTGGACTAGGGCACCCCGATTGAGGCTAAAATAATGAAAACTAAACAAAAAGGTTGGGCATGTGGATGTAAAAGGTTAGTAATGATGAAATAAAATAAAACAAGATGGCCAAAAGATGGGGATTAATTAGTACTTTATTCACTCAAGAACCTTCTAAATAGTAGTATGAGACCAGGATAAATAATTCTAAAGTGCATGATTTTGTGACTACATTTTACCCCCAATTTATGTTGGTGAGTGGAAATCTCGGTAACATAAAGTAGATAGAGATGCGTACTGATGTCCATGAAGAGTGTAGTATAAACACACGAAGGACTAGAAAAAGTGTGGAATGACAAAAATATGGAGGAGCGTGGAAACTATATATGAAAAATACACAAAGAAAATATGATGAAAGTGAACCTAGGGTGGAATGCGTGTGTAGCTACTATGGTGTGTAATGTACCTACATAGTTAGTAAAGTGTGTGTCATTCACGAAGTGTTGTTGTTCTATGTTATTGTTTGTTGTTTCCCTCAAGTGGTCGGACTGTAAGGAGAAAACAATCAAGTGGTCAAAATGTATGTATGTATGTGTAAAACCATAATGTAAAAGACGCATGCAAAAGTGTGTAAATGTAAAATACGTAAATGGAAGAGTTTAAATGGAGCATGTGCATTTGATCAATGTCGAGAAAGAGAGTGTAGAAGGATATCCTGTAATGCAAGTTTTTGGGAAATTTCATGCCACCACGCCAAAGAATTGTAGGAGAAATCTTCATTATTTTCCTTCATGTAACTATTTCCTTGAATGTGTGTGAAGATATCTTTATATCGTCTTAGTTTTTGGGTGATCCGACACCACTGGATGAAGTAGTGTAGAGAGGCACACCCACTGTAACCTCTAAGCCTGTAACTACTTCCTAGAATGCTAAGGACATCATGTTCTATAAAATTTGTTGTGTATGGAGTTCGTAGACTAGTCTTAACCCACTCATTGTATATAACTAAAATAAACCGGTGTAGAATCTCTTTGTTAGTATGTAAAAACCCCAAATGATGCCCCCTCTTTGGGTGCACATGCGATGTCACTGATAGGAGAATGTGGCCCCAAAAGAGGACTAATCGCATGTATTTTGTAACTCTTCCCTGTATGGGGAGGGAATGCGCTTAGTAGAAACCACTTGGCATGCCAAACAAGGATGGCTAGCCAAAGACATGTGTTACTACAAAAACACATGTATGTAAGAAGATAATGTGTAGTCTATGCAAACATTGTAAAAATTACCAAGAAAAGTAGTGTAAACATGCAAGAAGATAAGTAAGCACAAATCGGGTCGGAAACATGGGACATCAATCATGATGTCGCAAGACATCTGAAGGCCATCATGGCCGTAAAAAAAAAGTGTGCACACTAAATATAAGTAAAATCCTACATACAAGAAGTAGACAATGACAGATATAAGAAAAGAATTGGTCGTGGAAACATGTAATTCTTCAAAATAAGTGTTACACATAGAACACCCGTTAGCATGTTATAGAAATAAACAATATGTCAAAGCGTGAATAACCAAGTAATATAAAGTGATATGTACAAAATGAAATAATAAAGCAACCGGTGTAGGAAGGGTAGAAGGCAAGCATCAATGTTGCATGTAAAATATCTATATTTTTTATCACAACTAAAAAAAAGACATGAATGCGCATGTGTGGATGGTATAGATAATGACATATAAGACATCAATCTAACATGTGTAGTAAATTGATCATGTAAAACACTAGTAAACAAGAGTAGACTCCCCAAAAACAATACAATATGTTGTGGATGGATGGAATGAAATTCAAGATGGAATGATAGGACTCGTCTACCCACCCCCAAGTGAATGGAAATGTATGCAATGAGGTTCATTTTTTCCCCTGAGCAATAAAGAATTATCCGTAAATGACATTGCATCATCGGAAATGGTCAAGTAGTGTGTGTTGTGATGAATGTGTAAGTTTAGTGATGAGATGCAACCTAACGATGTGTGCGTGAACCGTATAGGCGAAGCCTATATCATGACTAGATAACCGTGTAAGTGATGATTTATCCTAAGTGTATATCACTATAAGATGAATGGATGAGTGATGATTTAGCCCTAAGCGTATATAATTAAAAGATGAAAGAAGGGAGTGGTGATGTAACCTAAGGTGTATACCTAAAGCTTATGTCACTATCCTAATATTGTTGCATGATGAAAGGTGGAATGATTCATGTTCAATGAAGAGAAGTTCCATTTGATTTGTAAACCCTTAGTAATCGAGTATGGACCTAGGAACTAAAGTGTATCATATGGCAATAAGTGCAATGCATAGAAGATGTTATAGTATAGGTGATGACCATGTAATGAGTAGAATGTGTAAATACATTGTGTAGAATGCAAATGCAATATGTAGTGTATAAAGTGGCATGTAATGTATGTAGATAGACTAGTAGTGTAGTATGTAGAAAATGTATGTCATGAAGAGACTCAATGTATGATGTATGGTATATGGCTATGTATGGGATATGAGGTAATATACCTAAATATCCTAATAGTGTGTGTAATTCATAAGATGAATAATGTATGATAGTAATCGTGTGGATTATATAAGTAGGTTTTATGTAAGATGAAGACTAGTGTGATGTGTGATGTGAAAATGTGAAATTTTTTGTAAAATGTTGAATTTTAAGTGTATGATGTGTGAGGAATGAGGAAACGCAATGTATAATGCCTATAGTGCAGTGTATGGGGGGTTCAATTTAGTAATCCCTTAACAATCAAGTGTGAACCAAAGCACAAGATTGCTTTATAGGGTGATGATGATGCTAAAACGTATGATGAAAAATGCCTATCCGAAAATCCAAAGATAACAGACGTTATGATGAAATAAGGGGAGGGAAGATGCATTAGGTACTATTATCCCCAAGTATATAGAAATGAGTAAACTAACCAATGATAGTGAAGGATGAAGGTCCTCCACTCGATGTCTGTGAGGATGAAAGCGTAGGACAATGGTTGAATAGTGGTGGTATGGTAGATAAATGTTGTGCTGGTGAATGATGTTTATATGCGTGCGAGGATGAATATAGGATGAATTTCGTGGCGTAGTAAAATGTGTCAATGATGGAGATCTATGTGATGTTGAGTGTGAAGGTGATGAATATCTATGTGGAATAAAACAAAGCAACAATCGACATTGAGATGCGATGACTGTCCTAGGAATGGGCCTATTCCAATGTGTAGGACTAGCGTATCGATGTGGTCACATAGTCGATGCTTGAGTAGGTGAGCTAGGGGTAGATTTTTCTTTGAGAAACATAGAATGTGATGTCCTAGAAGAGGTAGGTGGTTGCTTGCTTAAGACACTCTTGAGTAGATGAATAAATCACACTAGACATAGTAGGATGATGCTCAATAGATGCAGAAGGATTAGTATTTGGATCCCATTTTTATGTAGAATTTGGACATGGGTATGCAATAGAATGTTGTGTAGTGCATGAGATAAAGTCCTGATGTAAAGTAGGTAGGTATTCATAAGTAACTCGAGGGCCATTGAGTATGAAATGACAAAGGAAAGCATCTTTCATGTCACATTAAGTACTAATGGACCCAAAGGGGAGATGAGTGTAACACTACAATACCTCCCAACGGTAAGACTATGTCGAAAGGCCTTGAGTAATAATCTATAATTAGAATAAGAGGTCATAGCCATATGACAATGTAGAAGATGAGAATGAGGATCACCAATACCATCAAAGCAAGTGAATTTAGGAAATTTCAAATTATGAATCTTCTTAGGAATAGGGTTACCATGTAATGAGTTATTATCAATAGAAGCATAGTAAATTATTTTTGCAAGAGTAAGAGATTGGACCTAAGATTGTGGCTGACTTATGGCATGCATGAGAGGGATAATATCCTATGAAGGAATAGTGGAAGATCACAATAATGTATTAAGAGGTTGCAAATTCTCATGGTGAGTGATCATAGGAATGTCAAGAGATGATAGAGGAGATTCTGATGTTAAAGGCACACTAGGAGTAGGTGCCAAGAAGCTATAGTAAATGATGTAGGTGGAATATCCATAGTGATGGTAGGACTAGCATCGAAACATCCTTAGGCAATGAGGTGACTGATGGAGATATAAATATGGGAGAAGATGAACTAATAGGCATGAATGATGGAATGAGAGGAGATGAAATAGTAGGAGAAGAATAATTGATAGATGGGGGTGACTCATGGACAGTGCTAGTAAAAATATCATGCGGAGATGAAAGTGGAGGAGAAAGTCCTCCATCATCCAAATGAGAAGAAAGTGAAGCATCAATATCTTGTGGCTCTACAAGTATCAGATAAAGATGTAGGAACAAAGATTACATCAAGAGGATCATCAACATGCAATGCCGGAGAAATAACATGTGAGGTTGAGTGAGAATCATCTGGAAATTCAGTAGGAGTTGGAAATGTAACTATATGATCAAATTGAGTAAATTTTTCTTGTATAGCCTCATCTAGGATTTGTGATAAAATAGTAGGATCGATGGTACACATATAAGAAACAATAGAGTCACCTAGAACTTCATGATCTATGTCAAAATATGGAAAATGAATAAGTGAAGGGAAAGGTTGATAACTAGAAAAATCAGTTGGAGTGTCAACAAAGGAACAACACAAACTATCAAACTACAAAATTAATGGAGATAGAAAAGAAGTATCTTTATCCATGAGAGTTTGTAGTGTATCATAAGGACAAATATTCTAAAGGAAAGGTTCACTAAAATGATTAACTATAAATGGACTAACTATGTAGTAAGGGAATAATTAATCTAAGCTATGAACAACTGTAATAAAGTAAATAAATGCAGTAAAAGGAAGTATGTAAATGATATAACTAACTATGAAAAAGGAAATGATAACCCTAATGTGTAATAAATAAGAGGAAAGAACTCAATTGATTTGACAAAGTGACGAGACTATGTCGCAGGTGTGACTAGAAAATCCAAACATAGGAATGAATGTGCGAAGTCCCGAAAAGGGTGGATCTAGAGGATCTCGATCGATTGGAGCACCTGGAGGAGGACTAGGGAACCTCGGACACTCTATTTTGTAATACGGGTGCCTTGGTTTGTGCAAAAGTATGGGCTCGGTAACTATTTCGGTAAATGGTCCGAAACCCTCACTATTTTTCACATGAACTTTGATGTGCTACCTCGAGATGTTTCCAATAATCTAAGATATAAGAAATACCCACAAGACCCAAAAACAAACATCAAACGCTAAAAAAGAAGACTACATATGGAGTGGTCGATGACCTCGGTTGCCACAATGGTAGACTTACTAATCGAGCGTTACACTACATCTCAAGCTCGATGTAGTTCTATGTGCAAGTGTGTGTTAACATGCCTGGTTGCTCTTATTCCAGGTTGCACTTTGTGAAGTAGCCAACAATAACTATGTGTAGAAAATGTAATAGAATGTGTGCATGGAATATAATAGAATCCTTCCCCTATGAAGTGTGATGCAAATGTCATAGCCTTGTGCCTTTATGATGGAACTATGTAGATGCAAGTGATCTCCAATGCAATATATGGATGCAAATCTAGATGGATGATAGTATCAAGTGATGTTAGGTCCCTCATTATGGTCTCATAAGTTTATATTTAGAGGGTTCTCTTGATCTAATTTCGTAATTAACCCCTAAAAGGCCGACCACAACAAAGATAAAGATGTAAAACTGCTAGAAAGAGCCCAAAAAGTGGCGGTAAAGTGAAAAAGTGACCGGGAGCCCTGGTGGGACAAGGCACCCGAGAGCACCCATGTACTAGTCTGGTGCCCCATTTGAGGCTAAAATAAAGGAAAATGACCGAAATAGGCTGGGCATGTGGATGTAAAACATTGGTAGTGATGAAATAAAATAAAAAAAGATGGCCAAAATATGAGGTTTAATTAGTACTTTCATCACTCAAGAACCTTATAAATAGTAATATGAGACCAGGATAAATAATTCTAAAGTACATGATTTTTTGACTACATAAGAAAATTCACAGTCTTCAAGGCCAACTTAGATCATTTTGACGTTTCATCTCACAAATTTATGACTGTTTCCAACCCTTTCATCATCTTCTTTGTAAATACATAGACTTCAATTGGGACATCAACTGTCAGAAATATTTTGATGATCTTAAGCAGTATCTCTTGTCCCCACCAATGCTTACACCTCCACACGAGGGGGAGCCCTTTTATCTATATGTCTCTACCACTAATCATGCTCTAGGAGCTATGTTAGCACATCATGATGACCAGGTCGTGAGCAAGTTGTTTATTATATTATTTGTACCCTTCACAATTGTTAAAATTGCTACATTGAAGATGAAATGATGTGTTTCACCCTATTATTTACCACTTCTAATTTTTGACGGTATCTTCTCAATCACAAGACTTATGTCATCACTAGTTTTCATCTTCTCAAAATGATGCATTCTAAGCCATATCACAATGACCGCATCACTCGATGGTACATGCTCATGAAAAATTTGACCTCAAGTTCATATCTCAAAATTATATCAAGGGCCAAGCCATCGTGGACCAATTAGTTTAAGCACCTCTTCCTAGTGTGTATATTGCTCATGAATAGTTTCCAGATGAATTCATGAATCAATTCCATCATGAGTATTCAACCCTTAATATGACCCTCTTTTTTATGGTTCTAAGTGTTAGGAAGGGGGAGGAAGTGTCATTATCATTCCTCCTTGTGATACTCTTATTCCCCTCACTGAAAATATTGATTTTGAGTGTAAAAACCATATTGTGTAGTATGAAGCCCTTACCTTAGGTCTTAAAATTACTTTATTTTTATGTGTTCATATTTATGACATTTACATGGAGATTATGAGCTTATCATCAAACAAGTTACACGTGAGTATCAATGTAAAAATTATACCCTTCGAAAAATAGAGATATTGTCCTTCTCCTCCTTGAGGCATTCGATTCTTACACTCTCTAAGTTGTTCCTCGATCATCCAACCATTTTGCTTACACAATGGCTTCTCTTACATCTCTCATCCCATGGATAACAAATGAATCCAAACTTCTTATTTTTTCATCATTGTGATCGGTCATCTCTTGAATTACCTCACATTAATCTTGTTGAATCCAAGTTTCAGATCTTTGGTATTCTAAGATCTTTGATTATCTATCCAAATCTATCATTCCTTGGATCTATATAAGAATGGAATGAGGTCATTTATTCAATGTCCTAACCACTATGTCATCCTTGGTGGCATCATTTATAAGCATGGATTTGATGGTATTCTCCTTTAATTCCTTAAATCCCATGAGTCTTCTCACACTATCCAAGAAGTCCACAACAAAGTTTGTGGTGGACACTTTAGTGGCTTTGTTGTTGTTAAGCATGTTATTTTTTATTATTATTATTGGCCTTCTCTCAATCATGACTGTTGTGAGTATGTTAAGAAATGTGTCAAGTGTCAAAAAATTCCAAATTCATCTATATTCCTAGCCAACCCATACAGTCCACTCGGGACCTTTGGCCATTCTCACAGTGGGGCCTTGATCTCATCGGTACCATAAATCCTCGATATTCACAATAGCATAATTATATAATCATTGTAACCAAATATTTCACAAATTGGGTGGAAGAAATTCAACTCACCTCAGCCAAAGCCAATCCAATTATTAACTTCATCTATTAGCATATCATTTTTCTCGCTTCGGCATTCCTCACAAAATCATCACATAAAAATGAAATTCCTTCAAAAAAAAATATCTCAAGAAGCTTTATGACTCATTCAATATCAATCTTAGCTTCTCCTCTCCTTACTATCCTCAAGCTAATAGCCTAGTAGAAATGATTACAAAAATCTTCATAACATTCTTGCCAAGACTATTGATCAAACAGGTCGTAATTGTCATCTTCATATCCTTTTTTCTCTTTAGGCTTATCGGACTAGAATTCATACTTTCACGAGTGCTACACACTTCTCTCTTGTTTACAACTCTAAATCCATTCTTCCCCTTGAATTTCAAATTCCATCCTTTCACGTATCTCTTCGCGACTTCAACTCGATGAATATTATTACAAAAATTTCTAGCACATCTCGAATTGTTAGATGAACACCACCTTCTCTCTCTTGAGCATCATCATATTTATCAAGATCGTATCAAGTGTGCTTACAATAAACACCTCAAAGAATGTGACTTTAATGTTGGTGACCTTATCTTTAAAAAAATTAGAATGTTACTACTCTAGAAAGGAGACAACATGGAAAGTTTTCCCCTAACTACATTGGAACTTACGTTATCACGCATAAGAATGGATTGGAAGCCCATTCGTTTGGCCTCCTTGATGGTAAACCAACATTGGAATCACTTAATGCATTGCACTTGACCATTCTATTGTTAGCATACTTACTAGTGAGCACTTAGTCATATCCTTAGATCATTCCTCCATCATTAGCCTCTTCCATATATCATTGTAATGATTTGGAATTATGTGGTCTCTTTGTCACTTTCCTAGACATGACCTTAAATATGAGCACCACAACTTTTCTCATAGCATTTTCCTTATGGATAGGTTCTCCCTTCTTGGTGAGAACTCCACAATCATTACATCCATCACCCTCTTGTTTACCTATTGGAACCACGCTAAGGGACCAAAGGTTTCACTTGTACATTCATCATCCCCTTCTAGGTGGTCTACCTAGCTATTCCCAACTCTTCCCCATGTAAATTCAAAATTCATGGATGCTCTTATAAAAATTCAAAGTTATCAAAAATAGACTGCTCCCTCAAAGGAAATTTGTTCATGTTAACAAAAAGTAAAAAGAAAAAGAAAGGAAGTCAAATAAATAGACCGATCCCTCGAAGGACGGCTATCATGTATATCATTCTTTCCATCAAAATCCTAAAATGTATAAAGTATACCATACCCTCGAAGGATGGATACTCTCTTATATCATGGTAGAAAAGGATTCCCACATTGATTAACCTTCTATCTTATCAACATCCTAAGAAATCTTCCCGCATTGATCAACTTTCTCATAGAAAAATTCCCGCATTGATCAATTTCCTTTTTCCCTAGCCAAAACTAGGCCATAGATATAGGGAACACCACTTATGGAAAATCCTCTTCCCACATACAAGGTTGCATCACAAACCCCTTTTTCATGTTGACATTCGGTTCATAAAATCGTTCCATCCATATTTCCTTCATGGTCTTTTGGTATAACTAACTATCGTTGGTTATGTGTTAACACATGCTTTGGTTGGATGTGTATTGTGTTACTTGGATCCCCTTCTTGTTTACCTCCTGTTATCACCAAATCACAACACCCTCTGATTTTCACAAGTGTGTGTGCTCAAGCTCATGGTGTGACTAGGTAACATGGGTGCTATCTTCAAGTTGTGGGACTTGCTATGCTTGAGATAGACCTCCAGAGAAAGTTGGTTCTTACTCCTAAACTACTTACCACAATCTACTCTAATGCAAGAAAAACTATCTTATCCTAATCTAACTTTCCAAGGGACTAGGGAGAGAGAGTGCATGAAAACAAATCCTACACTAAAGCGGTGATACACCAGAAAAGGAGGGAATGAGAATAGCTTTCCAATGTGTAAAAATGAAAGCAAAGTACATACTAGAGAGGGTGATAACAGTTCTCCATAGTCTAGCAACTACATTCAAAAAAATATTTCATACACACACAATGATAATGAATCCCTACAAGAGCATAAGATAGACACAATATATTTGCAATGAGGTTGAAAGGGCAAGAAGAATGAAAACAAACATAGCAAGGAAGATAAATCCACAAACTTGCATCTATTGCTTCATTGATATGCACAGTTCAATCTATTACAAAGTAAAGGCCTCAATCACCATGAAAGGAGTCCACTACAAGATCTTATAGCACATTGGCTTCACAAAACCAAAATGAAAAATTTTTGCTACCAAAAAACTATCTTGCTCTACAATGAGCCCAAACTTCAATTTATAGAATTTGGAAGAGAGAGGATTGAAATCCCAAAATATTCCTTTCAACCACTTGCAAGAGGTAATAAATGAAGTGAAATGATGGTATGTTTCTTGTAAAAGGATCCCCATATTGTCCCATGACTTACAGCAATGAAAAATGTCTACCCATGCTTCATTAAATGTATCTCCAACCACTAATTAAATAATTGTTCAAAAACTTGGCACGTTTTCCTTAGAATCATCATCAAAAATTCATCAATTTCTGTAATTCTTGATTTTTGTGAAATGGGCTCGAGTCATAATTCCAACGAGACCAATTTTGTATGATTTTGTTGAGAAATGCAAAATATATGGCATTTTGAGTGTGAGCAACTATTTTGAATTTGCTAGGGATTTCTTACATTTTATGGGAATGAGCTCTTAATTTGTTTGAGCTGGATATGTTTCTTTTATTTTCACCAACATACACTCATTAAAAATAATAAATCCAGTTTTTTGGCATAGAGGATGTCATTCCCTTTCCGAAAAGTCAAATTTTGTGAAAATCGAGTTCTGAGTCAAAAGTTATGACCATTTGAAGTTCGGGGTCGACGTTCCACTTTCCCTTTGTATTGTGGGTATTGTGGGTTTTCGGGAACTCATGTCCCTATGGTACATGTACCATGTGGGCATAATTTCTCTACATCACCCGATTTGGGATTTTCTATCCTTGCACGTCCGTGCCGTTGACCGGGCCAGGTGGGTCATTGATTTGTCGACTTCTTTGCATCACTCGCCGCGGTATTTCAGCTATTTCGGTCCGTGTGTCCCAACTATCTCAGAAATTTTTCTCCACCATCTCCACACTTCACTAGCTATGGCTATTTCAGATTTTGGGGCCCATGCGTACTTTCATCCCAACTATCCCTCAAACCGCTTAGGACATTTTTCTCCACCTTTTCGCATTGTATGCTTGACCCACACTTTGATGAGCTACTTCAGAATTTTGGGCCTAACTATCGTAGACAATTTTTTCCACCCAACCCATATTGCACTTGGTTTCTTTGTTGATCAGCTACTTTGGCTTTGTAGAGAACTCACAACCGAAGAGAACGTGTGTTGCTTGGGACACATCGACCCGACTTAGCCACAATGATACACTGCCTCCTTAAAATTTTGGGCCCAAACTAGGTACGACAAACCCCGATACGATCCGTATTGACTCGATCCACAGCCTTCAAACCCGATTTGCACTAAAATAGGCCCTTGACTTCATTTTTTCAATTTTTACAAATTTTCACTAACTCCTTGGATTTTTCTTTGGATAGGGAAGTTAGAGAAAAGCCAAGGGATCCCTCAAAACCTGATTTTGGGCCTCAAACCATTTCTTCTTGCTCAAGCCTGAAGAAATTGTGCAAGTTATCAAAATTACCTTGGGGTGAATTTTGGATAACACCTCCAATGCGGTTGGAGGCATAATTTCCTCGCGCGTTCCTTGATATGGCATAGCATCATTCATACCCCAATCATCGAGTTGTGTTTTTATTCTAGTTTTCCACATATATATTTTATTTTACAATAACATCTATTTTATCTAAAAAATCAACATGTTATCTTTCAAAAATATCACATCTAATTTCATATTCTTATGTGTCATCATCTCAGTATCTTGTCTAAAGTCCACTTTTGTGGCCATATTTTTGTTCTCTCTTAGGGCATCATCTCACATATTTTTATATTTTGCCTCTTTCACTAGTTTCTTACCCTTTTTGGGGAATCTTTATTTCCATCCTCATCCTTTGTGGACACATAGCTTTCATTGATTCCTCATGTATGAAGGATTTCAAATTACTATCACATTTGGCTATGCATAATTTTGATGTGTGTCTTTGACTGTTGGTCACCATGGATTTCATTTATTTGAGTGGTTTCCCATTTGATTCCCTCTATTTCGCAATTATTTTCACCAACTCACGAGCCCGTAGGACATTTTCATCGTCTCCCTGCAGACCGTGACCTTTTTTTCCTTCTGAAGTGATTCCTAAAATCACCGCCACATTTTTAATATTTTTTAATCCTAATTTTTTGGGGAATACTTCCTCGTCTTATCATTTTTTCCACCCACCCTTTTTCATCTATCTCTTTCAACCTCATGATCAATTCCACTATGTGTCATCAATCCATAGTTTAAGGGGGATCTTATCATCAATCCTTTGTCATCCTTCATCCTACCCTTTGTTTCTCATTATTTTTGTCTCATGGCTTGCTTGCGCAAACCACTTGATAAAAAGGGGCAAATGTAGACATGAAAATTTGGTATCGCCCCACATTTGCTTCTTCTAGACCCCTTTTATTTTAATTCTAATTTTTATTAAAATTCCCATATTTTCCATCTATTATCCTATCCATTCTAATTTATTACTAATTCTCATTAATTATCCCCTAATCCTCATCTCATTATTTAATTAATCCTAATCAACCCCAATTTCTCTTCTCTAGGTTGTTTATCATCCCTAAACTACCTAGTTGCTCATCCCTAGGCTCCCCTTAGCCTTTATTTACTCCATTTTACCCCTCACCTACCCATTTCACTTCCCTATGTAGCCCTAACCTACCTAAGCCTTTCAAAACCTTAATCCCACTTTTAATGGGCTTGATGCCTCGAGTTAGGCATCCTCCCACCGTCCAAATAAATGGTTCCCTGCAATTGAAGGCTGACCCACCCAGTCATTTTGACCCTATAAAGCCACATTCCCCCATCCAAACAATGTATCATCAGGGTATTCATGTATTTTTGACCTTTCCTTCGTACTTGAGCTTCTCTACAAGTATTTTAGTCTTCTTGGAGTCTCTTTGAGCTTGCTTACATCATTTGTGGAGACTTTAGGGAGTTTATCTTGCCCTTGTATTGATTTATTCCATTTTTACATCATTATTTTACTATTATCCGTTACCAACATTTTGCAGGTCTTGTTGCCATCGAGCTTCGATCCAACATTTCATTCATCAATTTTGTGTGTAAGTTGTCAATCCAACCTAATCACCTTCACCTTTCCTAGATCATCCCAGTCTCCATCAAACCTACCTTTGTTTTTCACTTGTTCTACCATCCAAATCCATAACAATCTATTTTTTTGTTTTTGCCACCACATACACTCCCGTATCCATCATTTTGCCACTCTATCAGTCCAGATCCACTCTGTTATTCTTCATTCACTTTGCCCGACTTAGCCAAGTTTCCATCGACCCGAGCCATATTTCCATCCTAGCCATCCAAATCCTTGTTTTATTCCATCCTTTTTGTTTTCCCGCCATTCATATCTTTTCTACGGTTCTTACTATCACTTCTACAGGGCCTTCGGTATCATAATATCTACATTTTTGTTATTGTTTTGATCCATCTACTCTAGTTACCATCGAATGGACCTTTGTAACCGGGGTCTCTATCAACCCAATCAAGTATATTTCATTTTTGTTGATCTAGATCATATTTGCACTTTCACTTCAGTTCTTCAATTTCATATTTTGTTTAAGTTCAGATTCTACATGTTATTCAGTCCTTTATCATTTATTTTATCCTCTTTTATACAATACAGGGGTTAACATTCACATAAGGAAGCCAACACTTCTTTGAACTGACTTTTTAAGGAAACCCCCTCATCTAAAATCTAATCCATTTTCCTTCTAGTTATCTTTGTTGTGTAGATCTATCAAGCTTGTAACAAGGCATCTACTTTGTGCTCATTCATTTGTTATCATCTTATTCCAAGGTACCTTAAACCCTTGCATGTTTTGAGTTGCTTCATTTTCTTTAGTATCTAGTTCACTAATCTAAACAAGAAAGAGAAAAATTAGTCCAACAAGATGCTTTATAAGGATAGGATGAAGAACATGATGAAAAAGTCAAAAATAATTCCTCTGTTCAAGAGAAAAAAGAAATAGCAAACAAGGTGTAAGAGGAAAATAAATTTGAGGAAAAGGTTGATAAGGTTAAGGATACTAAGGTTCCACCATATAGACACCCACACCATCATGAGAGGAAAAAATCATGGAGACATGCTAGGACACATGAGGGTAGCAATCTATATGGATATACATGGAATTAGAGGAGAAACAATTTTAGTTATACATGGAATCAATGGAGTAATAATTATAGGACATGAAATCACAAAAATAATTATTATCGATATACATGGATGCTTTGAGGAACGTATATGGACCAAGATGGAATCGGATGAGTGAAATGGAATATGGAATCAGGTTTGGAGCAACATCACCCATGAGGATTTCATATGGGTGATTGGATGATCGAGCATTAGTGTTAAGTGTGCAATGATTTAAAGAAAACTCATTATATGGCTTCTTTTTATGTTACGAGGACAAAACATGTAAAAGAGGAAGGGAATGGTATGTAACATTAGATATGATATTAAAATATATATGGGTTAAAGAAGATGTCAAAATGCTACACACATCCTCCTTAGTTTGTTATATGTTTATAATATATGGGGTCCCATAGGAATTAGTTATAATGGGTAATGAGTCGTCTTACATTGGGATTAGGTGTTACCCATCCATTAAGAGTAATGTATGTCTACATAAATAATCTAAGTATCATTATGAGAGGTGATGAATGTATGAGTTGAGTCTTCTTCTTTGTAAAGGTATATTGGAGGTGTCCCCCTCAAAGTGGATTCCCATTTTGGGAGATTGTGGAGTTACTCCTTCCTTAAGGAGTATTATATGGTGTTTCCTACCTTAAGGGTATTATTATGCACATATTGAATATTTGGGCATCTTGGCCCACCAATACCTCTTGTGTTGTGTTATCTTCTGTAGATTATTCCTTTATTACATGCAAATATCTTATCGGTGCAAACCAAAAGAGAGGACCCGATCCGTATTTGATGCTAATACTTGTAGGGGTAGGGGATGTGTATAGTAGAAACTAGGGAACATGTAAAAAAGTTTCTAGAAACATTTGTTAGTAGAAAAACTAGCAAGATTGCAACATAAGTCAATGTAACAAGAAAGTGTTCAAACAAATTGGACCGCAAAAAGTGGGTTTCGGACATGGGATATCTTTCATAATGTCATGAGATAATCATGTCGAAGAAGCCAAAAGAAAGAAAATAGTGATCAAACAAGATATAGTGCATATCCCACAAACAATTTCATACAATAGAAAACAATGGCAAGAAAAATGTATCGAGAAAACAATGATGGCATATAATATTGTAAATAAAGTGTTATATATGAAGCACTCGTTATCATGTTAGAAATATTAAAAGTATGTCATGACATGTATGTAGAAATGGAAAGTATTGTTCTAGTAATAATAGGAAGTACTAAATTATGAAATAATAACACCCGTAATGTGTGAGAGTAGGAAAGCTAGATTCTCCCAAGATCCTCGGTGGAACTGGAAAAGGGTTCAATGCCAAGCATCATTACAATGTGTGGAAATTTATATGAGATTTTCAATTCACTCCAAAATACCAATCGAACATGCATGTTTGTATATGGAAATTTAATGACAAACGGAATATTGGACTAGCATAATAATCAATGTGTATCATGTATTTTTATAAGCAAACAAGAGTAAGCATAACCAAGATATGTAAATGCAATGTATGAGTGTGATGGAATGATATGCAATGTGTGAATGTGATAGGAGTAGCGTGCCACCTCGCGGATATGTATGAGATGAGGTTCATTTATAAACAACCCCTTAACAATCAAGAATGAACCATTGAACAAGAGTGCATTATCTAGAAATGGTTGGAGAATGTTTGATAGAAATATAGATCATAGAGCAAAGAGTGTACAAAGTGATTGTGGTGAGGTTCATTTAAGATTTAAACCCTCAGTAGTCAAGTATGAACCATGGAACTAGAGTGTGTCATAGGGTAATGATGATAAAATGTGTGTATAAAATCATTTGAAAGTACGTAGAAAGATGATTCATGAAGCGCAGATTGTTAAGTGTGATAGTAGATACTAAAGACAACTTGCAGCGGTGGAAGGGGGCACGCACAATACCTCCCCAAGTGTATCGATGATGGAGAGCTATGTGACGATGAAAGAAATACATTGTGATGGTGATGGGGCCTAAAATATATCATAAGAAAGCATATTTTCATCACAATGGTAGGTAGGAGAAAGAGTAGAACTAAGGTTGGATTTTGGGTTGACAATAAGTAGTTTAAAGAGGTTATCTAGAGTTTGTTTTTTTGCTTAGAAATTGGTTGTTGATTTGGAATTGGTAATGTTGTAGAAGACTTGAGAGGAGGGGGTGGACTTATTTTTAGAGGAGGTTTCTTAGTTGGAGTTGGTAATGTTGTAGAAGACTTGAGAGGAGGAGGGGATGGAATGATTTTGAGAGGAGGTTTCTTAGTTGGAGTTGGTAACGTTGTAGAAGACTTCAAAATAGGAGAGGATGGACTGATTTTGAGTGGAGGTTTCCTAGTTGGAATGGATTGGACATAAGGATCTTGACTGGATGAAAGAGGAACATTAGTAACTATGGAATGATTCTCATTAGACATAGAAGGACCAGATTTAGGAGCCCATTTGGATTTAGCAATTGAAGATGTATAAGGATATTGTGAAGCAAATTAAATAAAACACTAATGCTCAAGGTGTTTGATTCTTCGTTTTAAAGCATAGGAATCATTATCATGATGTCCATTAATTATTTGATAATTGCAAAGGGTAGACCTTGTTATTTGGCAAGACGATAAGGAGGGTAGTAATTAGTAGATCGAAAGTTGATCAATTGGTGATTGAGAAGCTCAAGAAGAATATCATGTTTCTTAGCATTTGAATCAAACTTGAGAGGTGTTAGTAGTGGTATGACTTGGGGTTCACTTATATGAGCACATGTAGAAGACATATAAGTATAATGAGATGTAGAAAGAGAACTAGCATGGGATTGAGAAACATCCTTAAGATGTTGGATTTCAGCTTTAAGATATGTAATCATTGTTTCCATAGCTTGAATTTTGTCTTGAAATAAACAATGTAAAGCTTGAATTGACTCTAAGATGGGTTGATTGGATGGAGGATTAGGACCGATAGAGTCATCAAATAGACGATCAAAAATGACACTTACTTGAGTGGGTGGCATACTTGTGGGGAGATACATAGTGTCTAGGGATTTTTAGAGAACATATTTGCATGTTGAGTGCATTTGAAGTAAGTAATGCAAGGAGATTAGAGGATTTTTAGGATCCATGAAATAAGATTAATTAGAATAGGCAAAATGAGGATCCAAATGTTTGATCATGAGTGGGGTTCACTAAATGATTTAATTTAAATAGAATAAAATCTAATTGCGGGGTAACTACTGAAATAATTGATGTACAAATGATGAAATATAATAATGACATAAGAAAAATAAGATGTAAAGTATGAAACCCTAAGCAATAACACATAATAGATGTACTTATCTGATTTTTGAATGAATAGGAAGTGATCTAGGCAATGAGATGTGATGAACAGGATGTTAATAGTGTTGTAACTAACCTCTATAAATTTTAGATCTCACGATCAACGCTGGAAAAGGGTGCTTACAAAGAGAACAGGGGGAACCTAGGCACTAATGACTGGATCTGGGTGCCCATGATATCCTAAAATCTTTGGATCTTATTTCTTTTATGTCTTGAGGTTATCCCATGATGCTGATTTGAGCTTGGTATGCCATGTCCTTTGATTTTCATCTAGAGTCATGTTGATCCTTAGCAAATTCTTATTTGTGGACTCTGCTTGCCCATTACCCTGTGGGTAATAATTTGAAGAGGTTCTCAAGTAGATCCCATTCTTGACATCCCATTCTGTGATCTTGGAACCTAGGAATGCCAATGCATTGTCTGATATGATAGTGGCCAGTACTCAAACCTAGTCACTATCCCTTCATAAAATTCTAGTATGCTAGACTCATTTTCTTCTTTGAGTGCTACTGCCTCGGTCCACTTGGTGAAATAGTCTGTTGCTTTGTGAGAATCCACTTGTGGCCTTGGCTTGAGTTTGGATTGATGACCCCAATGAAGTCCAATCCCCATTGCATGAATGGCTGGTCAACTGAAATTGGGTGCAATAAGTGCTGCTAATCTTTCCTTGCCTATGAAGAATGCACATTTCTTACATTTTTTGATCCATGTGTAGCAGTCATTGAACACTATGGGCCAATAATATCCCACCTTCATTATCTTGAGAGTTGTTACCCACAGAGAAAAATGACCTCCGGATTCTCCATCGTGAAACTCTTGTAACACCTTCTTGATTTGACTTGTTCCGATGCATCTCAGTAGAACACCATTGATGTCCCTTTTGAAAAAAACACCATCAATAAGAACATATGGAATGGCTTGTAATATGAAGTATCTCCTCTTTGCTTTTCTCATTTCTGGAGGGCATAGGCCTGTTTGCAAGAAGTGCATCATATTCTGAGTCCAACAAGGAATAGACACATTATCATTTGCTTGCCCTTGATCGTCTTGTAGTACCATAATAGCTTCCTCTTCATCATCTGCTTTAGCTTGTTGACTTGACACCAGTTGTTCACATAACCCCTTTCTACGGACCAGCTTAGTGACTTTAATATCAATGTCATATTCCATGACACGAGTGATCCATCTTGCATGTTTCTCATTTAGATCCTTGTTCAAAATTAAGTCCTTGACTCCCGCATAAGAGACCAATAACTGAACTTTGTTGTTTGAGACAAGGTGCTTGAACTTGTTCAAGCTCCTGATTATTGCAAGGACATGATTTTTGATAAAGGATTATCTCACTTCATAGTCCTCCAAACATTGACTAAAGAAGGCAACCGGTTGTTCAGGTCCCTCTTTGTTTTGTTGCACCAGGATTGTAGAAATCATGTTGCCACTACCGAGGCATAGAGCGTAAAGTCCTTGGAGAAGTATGGATTGGCAAGAGTTGGAGCTTGGGATATAGCCTCTTTGATTGCTTCAAAGCTCACTTTTCCTTCAGTTATCCACCTAAATGCCACACTCTTCTTCAACATTAGCATTATTGGTTTCACAAGAGTAGAAAATTTTGGCACAAACTTGTGATGGGTGTCATTATTCCCTTCATTTAATCAACTTCTTGTTGATGTCATATCAAACTAGGGGTCTGTCTAAAGCTATATGCAATAAGAGTAATCCTATTGATCTAGTAGTTGATTGTAGTTGTTTTTGTATTTTCTAGGGGATCTTTTCAATGTCTTAAGGACTTCTTGGTAAAACCTTATTTAAATCATACTATGAAAACTTTGTTGAAAGGAAACACACTTTGTAGAATGGAAATAAACACACTTGCTTTTGGAAATAAACACACTTTCTTCTAAAAGTAAACACACTTGCTTTTGGAAATAAACACACACAACTTAGAATGCTTGAAAATGATTGCAAGAAAAATAAGAATCTATCTAGACACCTGCAGGAACAAGTATACAACAGATTTTAACTAGAAGAATTAAAAGCGATACAAAATTAACATATCTAAACTATTTTCTTAAGAAATATAAATACCAAATAGACAAATATCCTGGTCCTTGGGGGAGTGGGCCCTTGCTCCTCCTTGAATCAGGATTTAACAACTTAGAATTCTCTCAAACAGGAATGGCTATTTTATTGATAAAACATTTGGTATTACAAAACGTCTGGATCTGTGTACTTATTCTATATCTATCTTCTATGTTATATCTCTATTTCATCATATATTTATCTACTGCAGGTCTGATTTTATATACATTTACAATCATAGTTGTCTCTATGATTCTGATGAAATCGAATCATGCCTAGAATAGATGTTGAGTCAGATTGTGGCTGATCAGACAAGCTGTAAGATAACTATCCCTGGATCTACATTTAGAAATCTTCTCATCCTTTCCTAATTGAAAGGGTCATTGATGAAAAATCTTCGGATGTGGTTAGAATAGATAAACTTCCATCGGTTCTAGAACTTCAGAGAAGTTTCGAACCATAGGAAATCGTTAAGGATCAAAACTGTGAGAGTTTCGAGCTATACTGCGCTTCGGAACTAAGTCTCAAATTTCCAGAACTAAATCTTTGGAGTTACGGAACTAAATACTGGAGTTCCGGAACTAAGTCTGAAAGTTCCAGAACTAGATGATGACTATGTAATGGAGTTCTAGAACTAGCTTGGAAGTTTTGGAACTAAGTCAGTGTTGGAATAGATGCTACCAAAAACATATTGACGCTACATACTTCATTTCTTCGACTGATTAGACTTGCTTTATTACAAAACTAAATTTCAAACACACACTTTGTCAAGAATTTTAGAGCTTTTAAACATTAGAATCACAATCAATCAAAAGACAGAAAATTACATCCTAACTCATATCAGATCAAATAAAAGTCACAAAATGCAATCAAACTTAATAAAATGAGAGTAAGATGAGATCATATATTATACATTAATCGGGAATATTCCAGCCTCATCAACCTACAAACAAAATTGATCCTTCCCGAAAGGTCTCAAGAGCCTTTTTATGACTTGGAAATGGTAATGCTCGGATTGCTTCAACTCTTTCCGGGTCGATCATCAATCCTTCCTTTGACACAATATTTCATAGGAGCTTGCCTTCGTGAGCTAGGAATATGCATTTTTGGGATTCAATGATACCCCAAATTCCTACATCTTTGAAATACCTTTCTCAGATGAAAGAGGTGATCGGTTGCATTTTTGGAGAACACAGTGATATTGTCAAGATATATTAGCACTATTTTTTTATCAACCCCTTGAATTCCATGTCCATCACCCTTTGAAAAGTGGCTCCGACATTAGACAATCTAAATGGAATCTTCCTATAGGCATAGGTGCCCCACTTAGTGGTGAAAGTCATTTTGAACTGATCATCTTCTTTTACCATTATTTAATTATACCCCGAGTAGCCATCAAGGAGGGAAAATCTTTCCGAGCCTAGATACCACTTGTAAGATTTGTTCCATTGAAGGAAGTGGGTAATGGTCCTTGAGAGATGCCATGTTCAAGTCTTGAAAGTCCACGCACAACCTGATTTCTCCATTCTTCTTCCTAACCGATACCAAGTTTGCAACCCAGCTTGAATGTTTGATTGGAAATATAATGCTTGCCTCTATTAGTTTGTTCAACTCTTTCTTCATAAGAGGCTCAATGTGTGGGTTGACTAGTCTTTGCTTCTTCTTGATGGGCTCAGCATTTGGATCCAACTCTATTGTATGTTGTACCAAATTTGTATTGAACCCTCGTAGGTCCTCATAACTCCAAGCGAAGACATCTGGAAACTCTTGGCAAAGTCGTATGAACTCATATCTCTCTTGCTCAGTGGCCACCTTACCAATTTGGAGTGTTTTTCCTTCCCTAACTGAAATTGGCTCTGAATTTTCTCCCTTGACCTGTAGGTTGGATTTTTCTTTATGGAACTGGTCATTCGGGTTGAAGATATATTCCAATGTTACCAAACCCTTTGGAATCTTGTTTGTCTGCCGTAGCTGCACTACTTGGTCCCCGTATTGCTGCTCTAATTTGTCTTGGTTCCTAGCTGAGAATTCAACCTCTTCTTGTAAGAAATTGATGATCTATTGATCATTCTCAAACACCTGTCAACTTATGTTATTGTCTAGAACTGTTGGCCTTACAATCACATGGACATGTGGTTGTGTTTTGTCTCTTTTGATACTATCAACCACATCAAATGTTGCTCCAACTGCTACAAGTCTATCTATAGCTTCATTCTTCTTCTTGGGTATGGACACAATGTTGAAAGCTTCAAATTCTTCAATTAGGTCCCATACCCTATTCTTAGTAGCTCTTGAGTAGGTCATTCTTTGCAAAATTTTGTCCTCTGACTTGATTCACAATTAGCTCACTATCACCAAATACTTGTAAGTTTTTAATGCCTCTCTTTCTTCCCCAATGTAATCCATGGATTAAGGCTTCATACTTAGTTGTGTTGTTTGAGCAAGCAAACTAGAAATAGAAAGTTGAGTAGTATTTCATACCTTATGCTGAAATGAGCATAACTCCTCCTCATGCGCCTTGTCTACTCCTTGAGCCATCAAAGAATAATTGTCATACTTCGTTATCATCTTTGTGATATGGCTTGGTGATGCTAGGAAGAGGTTGATTCTCTTCATGTAAATGAAGACTCCCAACTCAGATTCTTCCATTTCTTTGTAGGGATCAAAAGCATGCCTCTTTTTTCCCACTCATCAAGATTCAAGTTTGGAATGCATCCGATTTTGGTATCTGATTCATGGGTGTTTGGGTAATCCTCTTCATCAAATGCTAAACAATTTGCATTAATTGGACTCGGTACATGAGGCTCTATGTGAAATTTTGCAATGGGCTCGATCTGATTGTGGCCTTAGCCCCATACCTCATTCTGAATAACATGTGTGACCAATCAATAGACAAATAGCCCCCAATTTTAGCAGTGAAGTCTCTTGACAAACACAATGCAAAGAGTGGTGGAAAGTCTATGACTGATACATCTTGCAACACTATTACATTGGGACATGCATGTAATGTGAGGCTCAAATATTTGATTACTCCAACCGTTGTTACTATTATTCCATCCAATTGCACCACACCTTTAGAGATGACTTCATATTGAAGACCTAATTGGTTAGCTATTTGTTTCGGCATGACTGAGCTACTTGCTCCCGAATCAATCATGCAATTATGTATCAACTTATCTCCTATGATCAATGAGATATAGAATGGAGGGGGCTTCAAATTTTTACCTTGATGGCTTCCTTGATTTTCTCCTTGCTGGGTTGCATTGGTGAGCACTTTTTCTTGTTGATTGGGTGGTTGATTTGATGCTAACCAATTAGCCATAACAACTTGCAATAGGTCTCTCTATTCGGGATAGCTAATGACTCCCACATTGAGATGTTTACATTTGTTTTCTTCATCTTCTCAATGATGTTGAATGGAGATGAGTTATCTCTTTGTTTCTCCTTTCCTTGTATGGTCTTCTCTTACACAAGGTGCATTGACAGTGCACACGGCTGAGTCTGTAAAGCGGCTTGGGCTGACCTTGCTCATTGGGAACTACACTTTGATTGCTAACACCTTGCGAGTAATAGGATATTACGGATCATTTGAATTTGATGACTATCCTTCTCCAAATTTCTTCTCTTGGACCGTGTGTTAGCAGCTACACCATGAAAAGGAGGTTGATTAACTCCATAGAAGTCTTTTATGTGCCAATTGACCAATGTGGTTTCCATTAGAGGTGCCTCTTGTGGAGTTTTGTGCTGTCAATTTCCTTCTTGACTTGGTTCTTGGGACACACCAATGGTCTATACCATCAAGTCCTGGTTTAGTGCACCATTGAAACATGTTGATTGATTGTGAGGTAGATTGCAAGGGTAACACCAGTCATACTCCTATGCCATGTTGTTCTGTGTTGGAACCAAGGCTCTTGACGTTGAAGCCACATTTGGATCATATGGTCGGAATGGCCTCAGCACTTGAGGTTGTCCCTAGTTCTGGTTTTGATTTCGGCCTGATTTGGTGGTCTATTTTTCTGATATGGGGGCCTAGCTTGATATTGATTTGGAGGTTGATATGGTCTAGAACTCTGAGCTTGTTGTCTCTTGATAGTCACTAGCTCATTTCCTAGGTTCTGTAGTTGTTTCATAACCTCTTATAGCTCTTTTGAAGTTCTTGAAGAAGTTGATGCCTCACTATTGCTTTTATTTTTTGGGAGCGGAAAGGGATTCTATTATGGCATTTGACTAGTTGTAGGAGCTCCTAGTTCTGGATATAGACGCATAGGTGGCCTAGGTGTGAGTTTACCAACTTGGATCAAGTAATTTTCATCTCTAATATCAATTTAATAGGATGCGGGTAAAGTTATACCTCCCATCGATTGAATCATTATAGCAATATATGAATTTAAAGCTTTAAGGAAGTATAGAAAATCACCTTCAGTTGTTGGTCTCACGGCCACCGGAATCCTATCCCACGTCCTCTAAAATCTAAAGTTGAAGTCGTTCAATTGTTCATTAGGATCCCTCTTAATGGTTTTCAGTTGTTCCAACAAGGATAGATTGTCCCCCTTTTCTCCAAATTGATTATGAAGGGTTGTGCACAAATGGTCCCAATTCTGGATAGACCCATTGTTAGAATTCTAAACCATTGCAAATATTTACCTTTAAATGAGGATGCCAATAACTTAACAACAATGTCCATTTCAGTTATTTCATGGATTGCATAGACATTTGCAATGTCTTGGATGTGGTCAATCAAATTTTTATGGTTCTCTCCAGTGAAATATGGAATGTTCTTCAATGCTACAACTAGAACTAGATTTTGTGCATTGAGAGCTAGCGGGTTCTTTGCCGATGAAGTTGACGTAGGGATTGGGCTATGCCATCCTGATTGGTCAAAGAAATCTAGTCAATTGAATGAAAGGCCTACCAGGTGGAGGTGTTGACAAGGTTCTATTTGGTGGAGATGGAGACCTTTGAGCTCTTCTTCCCCTTCTTTCTCTATCTGGGGATAAATGTAGATAGAAAAATATCCCCTCTTCTCTAGTTCTTGACCTTGTTTGTATTATTCTCATGAACTTGATAAACTTGGGCTGTTGAAACCACTGGATTTGAGTGACGGAGTCACTAGATGTGTTTCTCCAAAGCCTCCAAAGGTTGGAAGTTTACCAAGACACACACCTAATCTTGATAACACTGAAATATTGACCTCTATCCCACCGAGCATGCCAAAATTGTTGATGATGAATCATAGCACCCTTGAATGTCTGCAACTTGATGGGTTGAGACTCTTAGTGTGATTGCATAACATGGAGCTTCTCCCAAAGTGTGGGACTTTGTGAATCGGAGAGCTCTCTAGATGAAGGTTGGTTCCTATTCCTCTATTCAAGTGCACACATTCATATTGCAGAGGATCTACTCTAAAACCTACTCTAACTTGCCAAGGAGACAGGGGTAAGGAGATGTAATAAATAAAACCTAAACTAACAAGGGTGATGCACCAAAGGAATGCTAAACACCTACTTTGTAATAAACACAAACCATAAAAATGCAATACAACCACCATGCATAGATAACCAAGACTACAATGAGAGATCAGGAAGGAGACAATGAACACAAGAGAGGGTTGAAAATTATCCACAGACATGCATTATTGCTCCAAAAGTTGATATAGTGCATTACAGTGGCCAAGACGCACAAACTTGCATTACAGTTTGAATGGGAGGCTTGGACTCGACAAATCCACTTACAGACAAGAGAAGATGGGAGGGTGCAAAGAAAACATGTCCAACACTTAGAAAATTTCCCCTCCTTACAATATATATGAAGAATAAGAGAGAAAGGAGGGAAGAATTTGAAATCCTAGTCCAACCACCAAACAAAAATGCATTGAATTCACCTAAAAATTGATGGGTTCCATGACACAACCCATGCCTTCATTAATGTTTCTTATTGGGAAAGAAAGGAAGACCAAACCTCATTATAGTGGTAGGTGAGAAGCCTGACAACCTCAAAAATGGTAGACTAAATTTATCATTTTTTGTTAGTGGTGGTAGGTGAGTAACAGACATTGAGAGCTTTCCAAAAAGTCCTCCCTTGCTCAAATCTGAGTTCCTAATTGAAATATATGGTTGTCTGAAAGGTTAGGGTTAGGCATTTAATGTGGGATCACAATATTTAAAAGAGTATACCCATAAAAGATTTATGTGGCACTCCCCACGCGTCTTAAGATTTCACCCCCTCCTTTCACTCTTGAAGTTTCACCGATTGGACACTTGGCATCATCTCATGGGCCTACTCTACTTTCTTCATGTTTTGGCTAAGTCCCTTCTGCCTATTTAGGAGCAAATATGTTGGACCCTAGACACATGGAGGCTTGGAGCTCATTTGGGACCTATCTTTGGATCTTACCTTTTAAGTTACGCCAATGAGACACGTGGAGGCTTCAGATGGCCCTTCCCATGTTTAGACTTTTCAACGATCGGTTCTGCCTTTTTGGACTCTGACTACGTGGAGGGCCTGCACTCATTTGGGAACCCACCTTTGGATTTACCTTTAAAGTTATCTTTGAAGAGACATGTGGAGGATTCCACTTTGACTCAAGTACTTTTCTTCAAGTTTTCAACGGCCGGTCAGGTCTGAACTTTCTCGTGTCTTAGACACGTGGAGATCTGCACTCGTTTGGGGACCCCGCTTCTATTGTACATTTTAAAGGTGCACCGAAGAGACACGTGAAGGCTTTCGTGGCTCTTTTATACTTAGCCAATACAGAACTCGATTGAACACATTATATGTGCTTCCTTCGTGGGACCCTCATTGTTGATTCCACGTGGAAGTCCCGCGGGGTTTTGAGTTTCACTTTTCCCTCTCACTTTTGGAATTGTGCCGAGATGAAACACAGTGCCTTCCGCAAGTCCATTTGTTTTCTTAGGGTTGAATCGTTCTAGATTTCCATTTCTGAGTTTATTTGTAACCTGATTGTTAGTTTTGAAATGTGGGCTCGCATGACTGAACCGACTCTTCAATTTTCTCTTGTGCAAGGTCGTGTTTGATCAAATTTGTCTGATGGGTAAAATTGGATAACAGTAATGTTTATTCAATTTCCTTTTATGACTCAATGAACACTCATATGAAAAATCAAATGCAATGGTTGTTCAAATTGTCTTTCTGCCAAGTCATGCCCCAACTATGATTTTGGTGAAAAATCCCAAAGCGGATAGTGCCAATACCGTATCAACACGTAGGTCAAGTTAGAATTCTAAAAATCCTAAATATTAAAGTGGTACTGATGCAATCTCTCGACGAGGTATACTAAAACTAGTTCGAATACCGATGAAGGCTAAGATTTCTAAAAATGGAAGTTGCAAGTATGTATAGGACTAAAACACTATCCTGATACATTAACCGATAAAGCAAGGTGTTAGTATCAAGATGATGTTATTCCAGTATATATAAGGCAATATCGACACCCTCAAAATTCTTAGACGATGTCGGAACCGAAATGAAGTAAGAGTATAACAAGAAGTTTTAGTTACACGAGCAGCGTAACCACACAATAAAGGGGCTTATATCAATTTTTCAAGAAACTGAAAAACCCGATGTATGTACCAAAATTATGTGATTATAATTCGAGAAAAAACTAAAAACCTAATGAGAGATAAAAAGAAAGAAGAACTAAAATCGTAGTAGTGAATACGATCTTGAAATCAAGATCAAAGAACCTATCAAAGATACAAAAATGTACATGTGCACTTTAGACGTTTAACAACCTATCCACAAACATGGATGGGCATAAACAGACAAAAAAGTGGTGAGCACTGATCTTTGATAAAATGCGTGGGGTATGCCTCCTTCTTGCCCCAAAAGTGGGTGGTGAGAATGCAAGGGTATAGATCAAAAAGATGAAAATAAACTAAGTGCCACTTGGGCATAGTTTCACCTCGTCAGAGACAAGAATGAGACCGAGCTAAATGGGACGTCAATTAATTTCTGTGATAAAAGATGCTTAGCTAAAAATTATGTGATTCTTTTCCTTTTTCAAGAAACAAAGTTCGGACTCCAAGTTATTCATCACTTCGTGATGGCTTGACATGACAATGGACTAGCAAAGTGGGCTCCAATCACGAATGGCCTCCCGATAAGATCAATCAACTAGGTGTCACAAGTTGTCTAAGAGCGAACGTGATTTATCCAAAGAGTCACATTGGCTGATTTGGGAGTATCTCGACTTTACTTTACCCCCTTCTAATATAATGAGAAACTAGTGCATTTAGTTGTACCATCACTGGGGTCACGATACAGACAAACTTTGACTCTAACTCACAATGCAAACTAGTCAAGTGGGTAAGCGGGCGCTTCTGTTTCATCCACGAGGTTGCTCAGTGGTGGATTACTTTAGGGTTCCTGGAACCACCCCCATTGTTGTATCTTAAGGCATTTATTCCAAAGGGGTTATGTTCTAGTTGAGCGAGATAAGGACGTACCCTTTTCTAAAACCCGCAATACGGTGTGAATTGAAATGGTGTGTTTTTCATCTTACTTAACATAATGTGGTTTTAAGCTTTGTATGAAATCACATGTATTAGAAGGTTTGTGTCTTGTTTTGATGCCTTTTCTTTGACAAGCGTTAGGTCCTATACGAGATGAGTTTAGTAATTTTCTATTCGAATGTTGATATTAAGAAAGGGAATTTACACATTTCTTTTGATTCCTAAGATCAATAAAAAGGTGCAAAGGAAGAGCATACACCACATGAAAATTCCACTAAAACAAGCTATATTGAGTGTACTTTATTTTTAGAATCCTAAAATAATGTTTTTAAATGTGAAAAAAGGTTGTACAAGCGTTTTGATCTCCAAAGCATCACCTAGAGGGTGTGAGGAGAGAGCATACACACTTTACAAAGCTCATTTTAGTTAAGGAATGATAAACCCTTAAGTTATACTATATTAAAACAGTAATCAACACCCTGTACTTGCTTTGTTAGAATTTAAAACCTCTACAATTTTGACAAAAATGATCTTACATCTCGGGAAAATAAAGTTCAAATTTTTACATAGACACCTACTTGCCTAGAATGACACTGTGCGCCTCTGGCGATGAATACGTGCCCCAACCAACGTGGACGTGTGGCGAGTTTTATGATAGTGAGACAAAACACCTACACAAGCCTATCGAGTACACTAGGTCTCTAATGTAGATGCTACCAACCCAACAAATACGCCTATAAGCAAAATGAATTAGAAAATACAAGTGAGTTAGAAAACACCGGTGAGTTCGAGAGACAAGGACACCCGACAGCTTGACGGAGACACTTATGGCTCGGCGATACGCTCACGGATCAAAAATTACATATTTTACATAGTAAGCTAATATATGTTGACACGTCCGAGTGACAGTACACTCTCTAACCGATAAAGACACCTATAGTTTGATGATACGTGGCCCATTCTAAATGAGCTATCAACTGTGTAGTATGGTCAAACGGGTGCGCGGCCAACTCAATGATCAGCGCTAGGGTTTTGAAAGATATGTCCACTTCTAGGACACCTACACGTACCCCCTAAAAAACCTGCAAAAGTCATGGAATTTGAAAATTTTCAAAAGAAAACAGGTTAAAGGTTAGCCAAAGAAGCCTATTTCTAGCTCAAACCCACAAAAACACATGATCAAGGATGATTTAGCCTACTTAAAAAAATGAAATCATGTAAATAACAAGCTATTTATCCTAGAAAACATGAAAGTGGTTAGAAACTGAAAATAAATAGCTTGAAAAGACTCCATTAATGGAGGATGGACTTCATGTCCCACCGGGTGTGCCAAATGTGTTCAAAGAAAGGTTGTAAAAGTTATGGAATGGGGTAAGAACACTCAAGAGACCCCAAAGCTTTGTGCAAAACCAATCAGTGGACCATCAAATAAGAAGTAAACAAGGATTCCTATTTTGCATACATTAACTTTGAAGCAAACAAGCAAACTTAACAAATATAATTACCCTTTATTCTTGAAAGCTTAAATAAATGAGCCTAATAAGGATCTAAGCAATCAGTTTGTGCTTAAGAGAATGGGAGCTCACCATTAATGGCTTCAAGGCCAATGGTTCTTCCCATTTACTCCATGGTGTGTGGTGTGTTGCAAAGGATAAAGAAAATAGCTCAATAAAATGAAATAAAACTCTTAATCCTAGCAATAATACTATAGTTTATGTTAGAGGAAGAAGTATTCTTATAAATGAGAGGAGGGGTAGTGGGCTATTTATAGTTTTCCACTAGGGAAAGTGGGAGATTTGGGTGCATGTGGGACAAATGCAAAATCCCAAAAAGTAATTTAGCAAGTCAAAGTAAGATTTGACTAGTTTTAGAAGAGTTTGACCATAGTTAGGGCTAATTAACCTAGGTTAGGCTAGTTAATCTCATTTTAGAGAGAAATTAGGGTTTGGAAATAGCTTTGAGAGGTATAATCAAGACAATAAAATGGATTGATAGTTTAGGAAACTAATAGAAGTAGTCTAGAAGAGGATAAGCAGAGGATTTAGCTGAGAAGAGGCCTATATTAACATGTTTAATTGACTTATAAGAGGAATATGACTGAAAGAGTGTCGTAAGAGGGGAATTAGATAGGTCTAATTGATGGTATGTCATCAATTTGTGAGGAGGAGGATAATTAGTGTAATATTAAGAGTAATAGTTCTTTGATCAAACTACAGTGTCTACACCCTTGACCATGAAAAGGTCAACTCGTGACCATGAAAAGGTCAAGTACCATCATGTAGATTTCTTAAGTTCAAGATCCACATGTAACAATTTTATTTTAACAAATATTTGATCTATCTCTAGATCATATGTAACAGGTATAGCTAAAATAATTATGATATATGTCAATTTTATAAGATTAAATACCTCACCAAAGCCAATTCCTTCGACTTAAGATAACCCTTTTCAAAACCAATAAAACCTTGTACTTCTCCAAATTTCCTTATGAGTTGAATTTATTTGAAACCCCACTTGTAACCCACCACTTTTCATCCAGGGAGCCATATTTACCAAGTCTTGTGTATCATTCTTCTTTAGATAATATATTTCCTCCTTCATAGCCTTCATCCATGACTTATGCTCATCTCGAACCAATTTTTTTCAGTTTGGTTTGATCCTTATTATCTGTCATTGATAATAGAAAAAACAAATGGTAATCGAAGCAATAAAATTCAATGGTTTCACTTTAAACTCATACTAACCTTCTAGGTCTACAAGTAGCACTTTCATCTAAATGAGATTCCATATTTCACAATAGTCTAATTTTACAATCAATTATCTCATAATACCTTGTTCTGAAATTTTCTCTTGACTCCAACGTATTAATTCATTACCTCTGAGATGACATTGTGAATACACCTCTTGATTTGTCTAATTTTTATCTCTCCTAGCCTCTCCTTGATCCAATAGTGAGACCACCTTTAAAGAATATACCTTTGGCTACTTTACCTCTTAAATTGTCTTTTCATAATCTTGCTTTACCAAGAACTTCATGTCTTTCCTTCCCTATGGACAACATTTTTGTTGTAAACAAACCTTTGGAGTCATGCATTCAATAACTTGCAACTTTTTCCACCACTCACATACCCAAAGAAGACACAATTATCAAAATTATATCCAAGTTTCATTATCTTCTACTTTGAAATATGCCTATATAATTCACTGTTGAAGACTCTTAGGTGTTTATAAAATGGATTGTTTCCCATCCAATCTTACGTGGGGTATTTTCCATCAACATTAATGTAGGTGACATGTTCACCAAATAACACACATTAACCACTACTTCAGCCCAAATCTTCTTAAATAAGAGGAAACAACTTATCATCTTGAAGGCCATATCCATCGTGTTCTATTCATGCAATATGCTACCCCATTCTATTGTGAAGTTCAATGAATTTTCTTTTGTCTAATTATTCAACAATTTTTTGAGAATTTTGTAGATACAAATTTTGGTACCCTTATCCCTCAGCCCGGATTTGCACCCCTTCATTATCACCTTCACATTTCATATTTCCCTTATTATTTCCCTCCTGAATACTTATTTCCCTCTCAAAATCCAAATTATTTTCCCCTAATCCCCATTTTCCCTATCATAATCCCACCTTAATAGTATTATTATTTATGGACATCTAATTAAATTTAATCACATAAGAAGCTATCAACTTTCTTAGGATTCCTCCCATAAATCCCCCCATTTATGGTCCCTAGGATTCCACTTACACCCATTTAATATCCCCTTATCCTCCCACTACCATTTTTTCCCCTCCATGCATCATTAACTCACCAAAAACGGCTAACCCCCAACTTTAGACCATTTTAGACCCCCATTTTTGAGATTCTCATCACCTCCACTACCCAAGTGGACTGATTGTTGCGATCACCGGAGACCCATCCAGTCATCATCAACCATATTAATATACCTCCACCCCTCCTCTCAAATGGATTAAAATTTTTAGATTTCTGGCTATCTCATGAGCTTGGTCTACTCTCTCTTCCTTTTGTGATCAGACATCACCCATTTGGAGATGTCTTAGATCCTTTGCATGTCATCCATGGAGACCTAAAGATCGAATCTTGATTAACATCATTCAATTATTTCTTCACCTTGCCCTTGTAGGCTTGATGGTTGTTTTGGAAATTTGTAGTGCCTCATCATTCTTTGATATTATTTAGACCCCTCTTCCCATCCTTTTACCGCATCAAAGTCCTTAATCTTTCCCAGTCACTATCGACCCTATCAACTATCCTTCGACTCAATCAATATCATCATCATATTTTCCTCCCTTCACATCCTTTTAGTCTCCTCACCATATTGATATAAGACATATCATCTCAAAAAGTGTTCTGAAGCTATTTTCTACTTATTTGTGGATCAGCTTTGTAAAATTCATCATCGACTGTATCAGATCAGGTCTCAAGTCACGGTCGACCCGAGGGGGTTTGTTTGTTAGTATCAACATTTACATTATCACATATTTATTTCAACATCTCTATCGCATCTTAGATCTTTGTTATCTACATCCATCTTATCCATTATAAGTTAACATATCTTTTATTAAAGTGGGTTGACATCCATCTGAGGAAGTTATCACTTCTCGAGACTAGCCTTCTCAAGAAACCCACCTTATTATCTAATAATTATTTTCGTGTTTGGATTCTCTTTATTTTGAAGGTTATCAAGATCATTGTGGAGAGGATATTTTGTGTCCATGTCTTTATCGCCATAATCACCCCCATCGGGATGTAGATAACAAAGATCTAAGATGCGATAGAGATGTTGAAATAAATATGTGATAATGTAAATGTTGATACTAAAAACAAACCCCCTTTCGACCAGTGACTTGAGACCGATCGATACAAATTGATGATGCTAACGAGCCATAAACCCTTTCATAATTTTGAGTTTCTTGATTTGTTGTGTAGTCTTCATTAACTTATAGCAGGAGCGATAAATCTCATGAAACATTTTGGCACACTTGGTGGGTCCACCCTTCCTCTTTGATGAGTTCCTTCCTTATTTTCACTTTCCATATGTTGTTCTATTTCTCTCTTTTTACTAACTCTACAAGTGGCACTCTCCTGCTTGCGTGCTTTTCAGATTTTACTCATGTGGATCAATAATGCTCATGCTAAAAATTAAAATACCATAAGGAAAAAAACATTTATACAAGTATTCCTTGTTTTTTCCTTATTTTCTCTTTTGGAATCTTCTCTCCCTTATTTGTCTACTTCCACTCATCAAATATAACACTTCATTTTAGATTTAAAAAGAACACCTTCATACTTGCTTGCTCACCTAGTCTAAGTAGGAGGTAATCTTTTGCATCCACTTCTTTCACACACATAAAACTCACGAATCAATTTGCACATATGAAACATCTCCTACTAGGTGCAACAATTCGGATTTTATCACCCAATAAGAAATTTTTCACAATGTTCTCGCGCGTTATAATTTTTTGACTATCGGTATATTAGCTAAGTGACCAACGCCCTTAACGTTGTGGTGCATGAAGTGTGGGTGTAGGCCCCTATATTAAGCCACATACTGGTAGTCATCACATATTTTTACCTCACGTACCTTCAGGTATATCGAGAACATCATCCTAAAAATCTTGAAACCATCCTCAAACTAGTCATTTCCTAGGTTTCCTTTGAGATCATTTCTTTTCTTTTTCACACTCTTCTAATAAACAAGATAATTAACACTTTGTTGTGTGATTTTCTATTACAATACAAAAAATCCACATAAGTTCTTGTTGCTTGTTTCATGAACCTTCTTACATGATCTCAAATTAGAAAAATGGAAAAAGCTACCTCCTCCAAAGATCCACCTCCAAAATAATTCCCAAAAACATTCACCCTTGTCATTATTTCTTCCACTCCTTTGATTACTTCCAGTTCACCTCCCTAACCTATCATTTCTTTGACTCCTTCTAATGAGCCCCCTATAGTCCAGACCCATTCCCATGTTGAAACTAATCCTTTCATATACCATCATTCTATTCCTTATAGACCAACAATGCCCCCATCCGACACTTCCTTAGTTACATTTAGACCTCCCATTATCCCTTGTGGATGCTTGGAATTTCAAGAAATCTTGGACACTAACCATGTTTCCCTTCATGAAAACCTCATCCGTAAATCCACCCATCTCCGTATCAATTGACCCCCTCTTCAATAAATCTAAGATTATTCCTCTCAACTTGAATCCACTCAAGTCCTTAACTCTAAACTCTTTGTATTCTTTCCTAGAGAAATGAACGGGCTTGCCATGGCCCAATATGAACGTGGCTCCCACTAATCTTCCACTATGATCCCACAAGCTCATCAATCCACTCAATTGGTGGTTCCCATTTTTCCCAACCTACCTCTCATCAATGTCGTCCCACTTCTTCCATCTCCAAAGACTTCTTCATACATTGTTTCCATTAGTACGCCCGCCTAAACTTTAAGAGAATCCCATCTACTTTTTCCACCACCTAAACAACATAAAACAAACTTCAGATTAATATCTCCACATCCCAAGTCCATGCAAATGTCATCATCTCACAACCCCACCCTTTGGAATTGACCCAAACTCATCAACCTCCTCTCCAAAGTTCCTTCCACTATATGCTTCCTAATCAATCTAACCGACTATACCATACCTACATTCCAATTCATCCCATGAAAAACCAATCTAACATCCCCACCTCTTAACAAACGTAATCATATCCATCTAATTATGTCCCCATCTCTCAACAATATCCTATCTCCCAACCTATTCAATCACAACCCTTCAACTACCTCCCCCCCTTATCCTCACACCTAATTATCATTATCAATCTTACTCTCAACCCAATCCATCCACTTCTTACAATCCACAACCTCATCCATCACTTCTCATCCCCATACCTCCAATGACCTCATGGAATGTTTGGTTAGTAGGATGGCCAATCTTAAAGCCCCTACTTTAGTGTATAAAACTAACTTATCTTACAAACAAATTTGTAATGAGCCCATCCATCCATCAGTTCTATCAAACCTTATCCTCCACACTTGGAAACTCCATAATTTTTCTAAATTCAATAGTAAGGAGGACCCTCAACAACACCTTCATGCCTTTAGGCATACATGCTATCTCATTTCACATGATCAGGACCTCATGCTCTGCACTTTCCCATGTTATTAATTGGCCCCACTTTAGACTAATGCAATGGCATTCCATAGCACTCTCTTTTCTATTTTACCCAACTCATGTAACTCTTTATAGAGAATTTCTCCATTAATATTGCGCGTAAAATAACCATCACCGACATTTATGTCATTAAACACATTGATGACAAATCCATCACATATTTCATCTCTAGGTGGTGTAGCATCATTAATCAGTTATCCTTCTCCCTACCCCAAATCGAGCTTATTAATATTTTCTCTTGATCATGTGCGAGACACGTCTTGTCAAATATTCAAATCCAATGTTTTAAAAAAATTGAAGAAGCTTTCACCATGGCTCGTAGACTAGAAATCCGTGCCCTTGAGCTAGGTGATGTCAAACTTTGATCAAACAAGCCAAAAATTGAATTCACCAAGTCTTCTACCCATAATGACAAATATAAAAAATTTGATCAATAATATCGTTGTTAAATCTTCTTCTCGCATTCACCTCTAATGTCGATCCTCAAAAGGGCTCCTCTACCTAAATCCAACTACACTCCCTCGTAGAATCATATAGTTTAATCTTTTATAAACTCATGATTGCACGTCTAATCCAACTCCCCTATATTTTCCTTGTCGATGACACACATCCTAAACCCACCGTACCATAAATACCTCTATTACAAACACCATAAAATTTGTGGTCATGATAGTAAAATATACTACACCTTCAAATACCTCGCCTAACACTTTATCGATCATGGGGCTATTTAATTGGATAATCCTAGTGATCCACCTAACCTATAATTAAATTTCTTGAAACAACCTTTTCTTAATCATTCACCAAATAAACAATTTTATTCGTCTACATCTCAAACACCCAACTCTCATACGATCAATACCTTAAACCAAGATTCAATAGCATCTCCCGCTCCCATCATCCCTTCATCCACCATACCCACCTCTACTCCTTTGACATCTATCTCCACATGTCTAACCATACCAACATCCACACCCATGTCTACATCTATCGTGCCTACATCTACCACATCCGCATCTACTACACCCACATCTCTTATATTTACTTATGTTACATCTACATATTTTACACCTACATCTGTTATACTCGTACCCATCCCCACATATATCTCAACATCTTTTTTTCAAACCCATGACCACAACCCCTCCTACACCCACACCTCTAATTGCATCCACACCGGCGCATGAATCCACTCCCATGTCCACGTCATCCCTTCAAACATCTAATAATAAAACACCCTCACTTTATGCGATTGTAAAGGATGTCATAATCCAATCTTCATCCCCAATGACTACCACCCCCTATGTACCAACACCTTGAGCCCACATAATCTACAAATCCTTCCTATATCATCCAAAAATCACTCCCATCTTCGACAAAACCTACATATGCATTGATTACCCCTACCTCTAAGGATCACTCTGTTGAAATCATTGTGATCCTTGTGAAAGGGTAAAACCTTGCATCCTTATTCAAAAGTCCCTCACCCATCCGCATAAGAACTTGGAGCTTCTCCACTCCAAGTGTCATCAATCCAAGCTACCAAACAACAAAACATCTATCTTAGGGCCTCCACCTTCTATTTTGGGACCATGCCCTTTATCCAAAACACCCACCACCACCCAATCTCAATCCAAATCATCTATCCCTCCTCCCAAACCTCAATCTTCTTCCAAATCTAAATCAAAATCATCCACCTCTTCCACTAAGTCTGAATCACAAGCATCCAAAGAGAAATCAGAATCTAAAGTCCCTATCAAACCTCACAAGAGTAAGGCACCTCTCTTTCCTTCATCATCTTCCCCCAAACCAAATCCACCCAAATTCCATAAGACTTCATCTTCACAAACTCCCATCGGGACTTTTCTTAAGTCCTTGAGCCTCTCATCCAAGCATCTACAATCACCCTTCCCCTATCAATCCCTTTGATGCACGTGGTCCGAAGCCCATGTGGTTTGATTCCAACACCATATGTTCCTACCATTATGTCCCTCAACATGACACAGAGCACTGTATGGCCCTCAGAACCCTCTTTAACAATCTCATCAAATAAAATGATCTTCTCATCAAAGAAGACCACCATCTCTCATCTTCCAGCCTATCCACATCTAATCCCAATCCTCCAAGAAATCCTATAGCCTCTAAAACCTTTAAATCTACTTCATCATCCACCTCTTTCATCACCATCCCACCTCTAAATTTTACTACTTCTAAGGATGGTCTTCCTCTTTATATATATTTAGTTTGTATCACCTCTCGCTCTCATCCTCACGAGTCCCAACCATCTACTTTATACAAATCAAAAAATTTCATTGTTTCTCCTTCCGAAAAGCCCATTCCACCCCTTTATTCATCGAATGCGAAGGTGTCCATCCTAGCCACACAACAAACCCAAAATCATGCCACCATTGAACAAAGCATAATAAAATAGTTGCATCAAGCTCCCGTTAAGATGTCCCTCTATGAGCTCATCTAAATCTCTCCCAATCATTGTCAAGCCCTTATCGAAGCCTTATAATGTATCCTTGTTAATAGTGATGAAACATAACCCTTCACGACCCTTGTTAGAGCTCTTACCACTTCCGCCACTATTTTCTTTGATGATTGTTAAATCTTGGACATCTTCACGACCTTCCTCTTTTCATCACTATCCACATCAATGACACATTCATCCGCCGTTATATGGTCAACAATTACGATAGCATTAATATCATCTCATCTCATACCTTCGACTAGCTTAAACTACCCAAATCCATTGTTGCTTAATCACTCATGATTTTTGTGCCTTAATAATGTTGTCACCCTCGCTTTGGGCACAATTATCCTCCCCATTTGTGTCACTAAAAATTCATCCATGAAATATTTTACATTCTCAAGGTAGAGTTTCAATATAATGTCTTTCTTAGGTGCCCATAGATTCGTGTCATGTGTTGTGTCCCATATACTCTTCATCTTTGTATCAAGTACGAACATGAGGGGAAAATCCATAAACTCCCTACCGACATTCATCTATTCAAGGTATGTCATATGACATATCATCAAAAGGATGAGATCATCCCTAAACAAGACCCATCCTCTGAAACAACCAATATTTCTTTCGTGCTTGCATCCAAATTACCTAATGATGAATCTCTCGATAATGTGATGTAGTGTACATCCTTTGGGGAAAATAAAATCCTCGCTCTAAATTCTCTTCCCTCACTTAATCGACTTGGTAGACCCAACAAATTTTCTATGTACCAGCCTAACATTGGGTATATCATTTCCTTTGTTTCATCTCATCTCAAAAGCAATCTTATCTATGGTGGCATCGATTGCCCTTCCTCTCACGTCTCACGTCATCCTCACACTAAGCCATATACTGTGTTAAACTTCAATTTCATAGATACAAAATAACCTTTGGCTATACCTACCTCCACCAATGCCCATGGAATGGATTCATTCTTGAATGTTATGAAAAAGGTATGCATGATCTTATCATCGACCAATCCCGTAAGCCTCAAGATAAATTCGAGTTGGGCTTCAAAGAACAACCCACCAACTCCCTTATGCATCCTTCCTCTACATATGCCATGCACATTGACTTACTATCCACTCCTTCTCCATCCAACGATGCCATGGACATGGATGACAATGTGTCTGCAGCGGAAAAGTGACAAGCGAGTCAGAGTTGTAACGACCCACAAATCACACACACGAACAACACGGTGAAATACAGGATAACTTTTTTTTTTTTACTTACTTTGACACAACACGACACAACATGTCGTCACAAGGTTACAACCAACACTAGGAACCACTTGTTATGGGGGAGACCACAAGGTCAGCACGGAAATGTTCACACCTATCAAGGACAATGTACTCTTCTTTTGACAAGACAACATGGAAGTCCAATCCACATGACACACTCACAAATAGGGCATCCCATGAGGAATTTTTGTTAAATTTTCTTGTTTACTAAAGTGTCTCTTAATTCTTAACTTACATTCTTATAAAATATCATGTAATGATTCACACAATTCTTTTCACAAGGGAGAACTTCTTTATTTTCAACGGTTGACTAGATAGCTTAAGGCCAAGCTTTTTAAACTGGGATCATCAATTTGATGTCCAAATCTTTCTTATTCATTTGATTTTAGAACATTTTCCATTTCTTACAAGGTTAATTAATCTTACTCAAGCCACTAACACATGTTCCACAACGCTATTATTGCAGTAAAGGCATAAGCTCCGATTGAGTGGAAAGTACCGCTTAGGGTTCATAACAATAGCCTTCTTGTTTAAGGATTAAATTTTGACCTTGCTTAAGAAATATCACCATGAATCAAGGCAAGGGTTAACAGAACAGGACAACAGAATTTAGCTTCAGGGTCACATTGTTTACTATCAGTCTTTTATTGAGGTTAAGAGTTTATCAAGATTGGTTAAATGTTCCATCTAGACTTTACTTCATTAAGTTTGACAAAGGAGAACATTCCAAATGATAGAGAGAGATTTAAGGTTTAATTAATCGATTTCCCTCCTACTTATTAAATCCTATCATCTTCTAAAATCTAACCATTGCTTTCACCATGAGGTCATTTAAGATTTCACCATAAAAGGATAATGTTTATTAGCTTGGCTCAAATAAAAAAATAATAAGTTAGGGTTCATATTTCGTTACAAAAGATAGTTTCCTCTTGATTGTTCCAGGTCTCAAAGGTTATCAAGTAGATCACATCTACATTAATATGTTCATATACATAAATTTTGGTTTAACTTTTATCAGGATTATCCAGCTCACTTTATAGTGCTTACAACTCATTGCTACTAAGCCTTAGGAGGATTTACAACTCGACATTTTAACTCAAGAGCAAAGTTTAACAGTACTCGTTTACGGAAACAAAACAAGGTTATATCAATTCATTCCAACATGATGCACAAATCAAAGGGACATACTATCTCTATTGAACCATGACTAGGGAGCAAGAGAGTAATAACATGGAACATGCCACACTACTATTCTAAGGATTTAAAAATACACTAGAATATCCCATAACCAAGCGGTAATCAAATTTCATCTTTCACATGTTATCCAAACAAACCAAAGTTTCAACAGTTACAACAACAATACTCTACAATACATTCGACATTTTTACAAGGTACTTCAAAAATTGTACAGATGAACCTTTAACACTCTTTTCCTCTAGTCTACTCTCATAATCCATCTGCACAAATATTAACTAAAGTCGGTGTTATCCAAAATTCACCCCTCAAGGTAATTTTGATAACATGCATTAAATTCTCAAGTCCCAGGCAAATAGATTGAGTCAGGGGAAAAAGTCATGTTTTTTGGGTCCCCTCAGAATTTTCTAACTCCCATGTCCAAGAAGGAGGGAGCAAGTTCCGAGAAAATGTAAGAAAAATTGCAAAAAACAGGCTCGGGCCAGGAAAAATCACGAAAAATGGCTAAGTCCTAGTCCTCGCAACAGTCGGGACAGTTGGGACAAAAAGGCGCGGATCGGCCGAAATGAGCAC
This sequence comes from Taxus wallichiana var. yunnanensis, assembly GCA_018340775.1. Classification (NCBI taxonomy): domain Eukaryota; kingdom Viridiplantae; phylum Streptophyta; class Pinopsida; order Cupressales; family Taxaceae; genus Taxus; species Taxus wallichiana. Next base: position 268,970,125 of record CM031239.1, on the reverse strand, counting down.
AGGCGGCCCCGGAAGCAATTGGGACATCTGGGACAAAAGTACGCGGCGGGCGCGAAAAGCCGATCTGGCCAAAAATTGAAAAAATCGACTAACTGCTGAGAGGGACAGTCTGGGACGTTTGGGTCAAATGGACCCGAACCGGCCGGTTCGGCCGAAATCAGTCAAGGCAGTCCAAAACAAAGTGGGCCAAGTGGAACAAAAATACCCGAACCGGCCGAACCGGGCGAAATGGGAACAAACAGTCCAAAAGCAAATGGGACATCTGGGACAAATAGGCCGAACCGGCCGGTTCGGCCGAAATCAGCACAAAGAGCACTGTACCAAATGGGACAAAGGGACGCGTGGGACGCGAAAACCCGAAGGAGCCGAGAGCCAATCAAATCTTGCCACGTGTCCAACGCAAAGAGGGACAAGGAAGCCCATTTCGGGCGGATCGGAGGTTTTTGTCCCAAACGGTTTGGGACATCCGGGACAAAAAGACGCGAAGGGCGCGAAAGAGCCGGCAGACCCGTCGACCAATCAAATCATGACACGTGTCACAGGAAGAAAAGTCAACGTTTGGTCCGGAAACTTCAAACGGCCATAACTTTTGACTCCGAGCTCCGATTTTCATAAAATTGGACTTTCTGGAACGAGCACGACGTCCTCTACGCCACAAAAACTGGATTTCTTAATTTTAATGAGGGTAGATATATTTAAATTAAGGAAACGTGTTCGGCTCCAGTCAGTGAATGCTCTTTCCCGTCAAATGACAGAAAACGCCTGCCAGGCCCAAAATAGCTGCCCGCACTCAGAAGGCCATAACTTTTGCATTTCTCAACGAAATCGCACAAAATTGGTACCGTTGGAATCGTGGTTCCGAGCCCGATGCACAGAAATCAAGAAATTCCATATTTGATCAGAAATTGATTGAGTTTTTAAGGAAACGTGGCCGGGTTCAGAACAGTGTTTTATTTGGTAGCTGGGAGTGCAATTAAGAGGCATGGTCATCATTCCTTCTCTGCTGCAGCACATGGGACAGTATGGGGAGCCTTTTGCAAGTAATGTATACCCATTCCACTCAATTTAATGCCTCTTACAGGTGGTTGAAGGACAGATTTCGGGATTTCCATTTTCCCTTCTCTTTTCCTTCTCATTTTTCTATAAATTGGAGTGTTGGGCTCATTGTAAAAGAGAGAGTTTTTGGGTAACAAAGCTCTGTCAAAATTGCTTTGTGAAGCCAGTGTGTTGCAGGCCCTTGTAGTGGACTCCTTGCATGGTGATCCAGGCCCTTATCTTGTAATAGATTGAACTGTGCATATCATGAAGCAATAAAATATCAGTTTGTGGATATATCTTCCCCTGCTGTGTTTCCTTGCATTCTTCTTGCCCCTTTAATCTTTCTACAAGTATATTGTGTCTATTTATTATGTTCTTGCAGGAATTCATTATCATTGTGTGTGCTTGGAATATTGCTGTGAATGCATTTTGCTGGATTATGGTGAACTGTCATCACCTCTTCTAGTGTGCACTTTGCCTCTGTATTTCACACATTTGGAGATTACTCTCACACCCTCTTTTTCTGGTGTATCACCGCTTTAGTGTAGGATTTCATTTTATGCATTCTCTCTCTCTGGTCCCTTGGAATTTTAGGTTAGAATAGCTAGTTTCTCCTGCATTAGAGTAGATTGTGGCAGGTAGTTTAGGAGCAAGAACCAGCTTTCTCTGGAGGTCTATCTCAAGTAGCAAGTCCCACAACTTGGAGATAGTACCCATGTTATCCAATCACACTGGATGCTTAGAGTGATCAAACTAGAAATCTGATCAACATCCAGGGGTGCAGTGATTCGGTGATAACAAACATATCTGTGAAGAATTGTCTTTGTTCCTCTGGAAAACGTTGCATGAATTTATTGTAGTCACGGCACGTTCTAGTGTCATGACCTCGAATTTTGTGGAAACCACAATATGAATTGGGATTGTAATTCCTGGTTTTTTGGTTTGGTGTATATTGTGGCCTAAAACTCTGATCAAACCGTTGCCTATTAGGATTAAAGTTTTACATTTGTTGTTTCTGGTTTTGATTCTGGTTTTGATAACCAATTGAGTTTTGGCTTAGACCCTGTGTAGGATTTCACCGTTGTTGTTGTTGTTGTTGAGGATGATTAAAATCCACTGTATTGATTGTTGGGGTAAAGTTGTTGTTTCGTTGATTGTTCATTGGTGGTGAAGTATTCACAGTATTTACCTTTTTAGGCTGATCGGTTACTCCATCTGTTGTCACCCCGCGATTTTTGTTAAGGATTTTAGGTCCTTGATTGACATTCGTGGTAGTAGGATAAGTTGTAGTGTTCTGGCTGGAGGTGATTAACCTCCCATTTGTTCCATATGTCTTACGACCACTATCTATTGCCGCTTGATCTATTCGGAGAGTGCTCTTAAGTACTTCATCGTAAGTCCTTAGTGGGAACTTTTAGACTTCTTCCTTCACTTCTCTGCTGAGAGAATGAAGGAATAAATCACATAGTTCCATTTGGTCCATATTTGGAGCACTGGCTGAAGAATAAAGAACTGTACGCCATCTCTGGATGAAATGAGTGATAGATTCATTATGTTCCTGCTTAATGTGCAAGAACTCCCTGATTCCTATTCTTAACAGTTTGTTCATGTCAAATTCCTTAATGAACTCTAAAATGAGTTGTTTAAACGAATGGATGGAAGCCTTAGGTATTCTATAATACCAATCAAGAGTGATGCCTTCCAAAGTTTTGGGGAATATTTTAGCAACAACCCCATCCCAAGGGAGTAGTTCTCGTATGGCTGTAGCATAAGCCTTGATATGTGCATTCGGATCTCCCTCACCTTTGTACTTGGGTAAATCAGGAAGGGGTCTTGGAAGCATGACGCTTCGTATGGTGAAGTCTAAGGGCTCTTTCAAATATTCTGAATAAGTCCCTATCACATAGGTTTCGACCATTGATGGTGCTTGCTGAGGGAGTGGTGGTGGAATGGGTTGTTGATATGGCATAGCGTATGCGTTGGTAGGGGCATAAGGAAACACTTGTGTTTGAGCAAACATGCCGGAGAGGAGAACATATCCCCTTGTGGTGATTTGGAGTACATGTTTAAGTATGACGGGGTATTGTCCAGGAATGGATTGTTTTGTACTAGACCGGGAGGAACGGTGTTAGAGATGGTGGGTCTAGTTGGCGTTTGTTGTGAATACTGAGGAGGCATGCCTAACGTGCCTATTCCTGTGAGGAGGTCTACTTGGCTAGGATGGTGTGGGGGATTGGAACTTCCTGCTTGCATGAATTGAGAATTTTGACTTGCTTGGGCAAGTTCTAATCCCCTAACTTTTTCTACTAAAGTCGAAATGACTTCATATGGTGAAGTCACGATATTTTGCCTTGGTGGCATTTGTTGTATATTCTGATGTTGTATAGGTCTATGATACCCTGCTATGAACTGACCATTGTCTTGCCAAGTTTCTTCGAGGGTATTTCCTATATGCAGTGGTATAGAGGTATTTTCTTGAAAAGAGGCCTCGAGGTTGTGTTTGTAAACTCCCTATAGGTGGGTACATACTCCGAGAGTGTTGTTCATTCCTGGGATAACGTATTGACTGTTCATCATCTAAAACTAGGTATGGGTCTGATTGTCTACTAATTTGTGGTCTAAGCAGCACCTGAGGAGATGAACCAGATTCTCTAGTGAACGTCATATTATTCGAGCCTGAAGGCTCTGTTTGTTGTGTTTGAGCGAGCTGATCTAACTCCTCAGTTTGAAAAGATGAGTTATATCTGATCCTTGGAGTTTGTGTTGACAACTGGTTAGTTGAGTAGTTGTCACCCCATACTGAGAGTGAGGGTGATGATTGCCTATTCTGTTGGGTGTAGTATGCCTCAAGACCCAAGAGGGGTCTACCATACGCATCGAATCCCGACATATTCGGGGGTATATGAATACCCACAGAAATAATGGGAAGGAGCGAAGGTGATGGTGAAAACTGATGAGGTAGTACAAATCTGACTCCAAATCAGAAGGTAGAAAGTTCACGTCGGGTTCACCAATTTTGTACGCCGGAAAAGTGACAAGCGAGCATGGGAATCTACAAGTAACTTTTCCTCATACCCAACTTCCCGAGGTCGTGCCGAGACAGCCGGTGGGGATGGAATACGGGTGGGATGCAGACAAATTAGTTAGGCAATCTGATGTCTTCGACATGCACTAGTGGAATTTGCGAATCTAAGGCAAAGAAGGCCCTCCTAACCTAAACTGGTGTGATAGATCGATCGGCAAGGATGACTGCTCGAAGGCTCCAATCAATATCGAGCTCTGGCATTATTCGATCTATAGGTTGTGGTATACGTGGAAAATGGCCTGGGATAGTTTCGTGTATGTCTCCAGACAGGGTCATAGAGTGGATGATGGATGTAGTTGTTTTTATGGGTGGTTCTCTGGCCTAGTCCAGAATTCTTTAGCTTCGTTAGCCGCTATATCTAACAAGGATAATTGTGTGATGATGATAGGTGGAAGTGGAGTAGATCTGAATACTAGTGTGCGTAGGCCAGTGTCTATGTCTGATTCACTTACGGATTCGTTGGGTTGCGGGATTTGTGGATCGCAACCGTAGACTCTTGGTTGTTGCGGTCCTGCTATGGTCATGTACGAATTCAGTCCCTGATCCCTAGTATCCAATAATCATATGCTTTCTCAGCCTCTATATTCAAAATTAATAGCTGTGCGATCTTCTCAGAGTACCTCACAGGCGTTCTTGCAACCTGAATTCTTAGGCTAGTATCTATGTCTGATGAGAATGTCTCCTACATCTGGCTGTGGGACCAAAGGATCACAACCGAACATTTTCTCTCTTTCAAGCCCTTCTATAGTCATGTGGATATTTTTCTAGGGTAATCTGTAATTTGGCTGATTTGACCAAAACGTGTGCACTTGATTGTCTTCTATGTTTAATCCCCTCAACTGAGAGCTGATCTGTTGTAAGTCTGTTGTTGTTTGGAAGACTTGGATTCTAAGATTCTGGTCTATGTCAACTATTGCTGTGATGAGATTGGGTTGAGGCACGATTGGCTCAAATACGTATTCTCTGGGCTCCCTAGGTCCCGTGATTGTCATACAAAAGCAATAATGTAAATCTAACTGCAACAAAGTGAATTTTAACTACGTGAAATATATCTATAGTATATATGATTTCTCTATTTTTGTATTTTCTGATGAACTATTGGAATGGATTTAGAAGATCTAGAAATTGACAGCTAAGATAACAATTTAAAACAAACAAGATAACCGAGTATAGCTATTTGTCTGTGCAGTTGTAAATCTATTCTAAATAACGAAATGATTGATCTAATCTATTTGCAAGACTCTCGATCCTACCTCAGAAGTGAGGAATGAATCATAGTCTCTCAGAAACTATCAATCCCCACAGCTTCCCTGGCAATATCGAAAGTAAAATTGACTGAAATGAAATGATTAGCTACTCTATTTGATATGCTTCTAATTTAGAACTTTGAAAGCTAGAACCTGGATTCTGCAGAACAGTGGCGAATCCGATGGTGTGTGTGATTTTGTCCCCTCAGTGTGATCTCCTCATTCTTTCGTGCTCACGTGGATCCAGAAAAGCGTGTAATGCTTGCATCAATAGAAGTAGATGTTGGAACAAGGGACAACTTTAGAATACAGACTGAATACAATGCGAGTAGGAGAGGGATAGCGCAAGAGTACAGAGCTTGGCTTATGTAATTCCTAGCGGGATCTATTGCGAGTCATGCAACATAAAACGTCCAGAACCTGAAACTATCCTGTTTGAGGAGCAAAACCTGCAACTTTAATGGCTTCCTATTGATAAACAGACTATCCTATTCCAATGGATTGGATGAAATAACAGCAGCACTTGCACAAGATGGATATGTGGCTTCTTAACAGCAAAACAATACTAACAAGGCATGCAATGAATGAAACTATGAATTCTAAGAAAAATGAAAACTAAATCTATTGCAAAGAGAAATTCAGAGGCAAATTTGAGGGGCCATTTGCTTGAGCACAAGCCATCTATTTATAGCATTTGGATTTACCCAAGGTAAAAACCAATTTGAACTCTTAAACTATAAACAATGGCAAAACACTATTCTAGGGAACCAGAATCATAAATGCAAGCTTATGGCGGTAAAAAAAAGCTGGTGAAACGTTGAATTTACGTGAGTCGTGTTAAAAGAGCTTTTGGAAAATGCATGCAGGACCGCCGCTCTGAGCAGGGCGGCGGTTCAGGACCGCCACCCTGATTAGGGCAGCGGTCACAAAACTAAAGAGCAAAAGGTCAAGAAAAGAGGAAAAAAGAGAAAAACAAAGGACGCAGGGGCTAAGCGGGGCATGCGGGATGTTAACGCATGTTTAGAGAGCTTTTCCGGATCCCGAACACCTTGCGAGGAGACCTGTATCATCATTGGGGCACGTGTTACGTTGTTCGACGGTGCAGTACCCCACAATTTTGGGTACATACAGTGTCCATTTCTTATAACTTTTTATTTAGTTTGAGTCTCCAAAATCATCCTGGAACTAGGTCGCTTCCTCTCGAATTCCCGAGATGATAGAGGAAAATTCCACTACCATCGACATTCTCTAGTGTAGCAATGATGATTCCATTATTTTCTACATAGGGGCAAAAGATTCCTATCTTCATAAGGCCTTACCTCCTGATACATCCACCCTACCTAAAAATCCACCATTGACATCAACATAGGGACTCAAAGAGCCATGCCATGCATCCTCAAAGTTGCCAAATCTCTGGGCCAACAAGAAATCAAAGCCTTCACCTCTTTCATATCTAGCATATCTTGTCATTTGTATGGTCGTACATCAACATGCTAGGCCTCAATCCTAGCATCATTGTCCACAACATCATCACCATCCCCGATGCTAAGCCAGTTAAGCGAAGGTACACCACATAAATTCTTGTGTTTTAGTCTTTTCAAAGAGGAATTTATACAAATTCTTTCTTCCAACATCATGCAACCCATTGACTATCCGCAATGGGTTTCCAACATTGTACATGTTACAAAAGCCTCCGAAAATCTCTGCATCAGTACAAAATTTGGAAATTTAAATATCATTTATGCTAAGGATGACATTCCACTTTCGAACATCAATCAACTAGTCTACTTAACAGCTTAGCCATGAAATTTTTTTCTTATAGATGGTTTCTATGGTTATAATCAAATCCTCATTGCACCAAGACCAACATAAGACATATTTCATCACCCCTTGGGGAACCTTTTGCTATCGTGTCATGCCCTTTGGTTTGAGAAATGCAAGGGCCATCTATCACTGCACGTATGACCTATATCTTCCATGACCTCATCCATAAAATTATAGAGGACTATGTCAATCACCTCTTTAGTAAATCCAAGCATCGATAGGACCACCTCTTTGTTATTTAAATCCTCTTCATGTGTCTTATCCAATTCTTCCTTCATCTCAATCCTCGCCAATTCACTGCTTTGGAGTTCTCACTGGAAAACTCCTTGGCTTAATCATTTCTATTAGGGGTATTGATGTTGACCCCAAAAATAAAATCCATCCTCGAGATGCTTCCTCTGCCTAATCTAAAGCAACTTCACGCCTCTTGGGCTGACTCCACTCGGTCTATCGCTTCATATTACAACTTTCTAACCACTTCCAACTTTTTCATCATCTTCCTCACAAAGACACTTAGTTCAAGCGAGATTTCGATTTCCATAAGGCCTTCGATGAATTCAAGCATTATCTTCTATCACCACCTGTGCTCACACCCCCATAAGAGGGGGAGCCCTTTTATCTCTACATATCTTCCTTTCTAATCATGCTCTGGGTGCCATGTTGGCACACCACCATGAGCAAGCCGAGATAAAACTACTTATTATATCATATGCACTATTCATGATTATGAAACCTTGTACACTAAAGTTTAAAAGCTATGTTATGCTCTCTTCTTCACCACCTTTAAACTTCATCAATATCTCCTCAATAAAAAAACCTACGTCATCACTAGTTTCAATCTCCTCAAATCCATGCATTCCAAGCCTTATCACAACGATCACATCACTTGATGACTTGTGCTCATGAATGAGTTTTCTCTAGAGTTCATCTCTCATATTTCTATCAAGGGCCAAGTTATTGCTGATCAACTTGTCAAGCTCCTCTTCCCGAAAACCATCTTCCTCATGAGCAATTCCTTGACAAATCTATCAATACCATCGATCACAAATTCTCTCCCCTCAAAATGAAACTTTTCTTTGACAAACCTAAGTGTCAACAAGGAGGAATTGCTGACATCATCATCATTCCTCCTTGGGAAACTTTGATTCTTGTCACCTACAAGCTTAACTTGTATTGCACTAACAACATGGTTGAGTATTAAGCCCTCATCTCAAGTCTTTAAATTCCTATCATGTTCAAAGCATTCAAATTCTTGACATCTATGGTGATTCTCATCTTATCATTAATCAAGTCAAAGGAATCTATCAATGTAAAAATGAAGTCCTTCAAAAATATAAGGACATCATCAAATTTATTCTTGAGGCCTTTGATCAATATACCATCCAATCTATCCCTTGTCCTTCCAATCATTTCGCACACATTGTGGCCTCCCTCGCAGCCCTCATCCCATGGACAACAGAATAATATAAACTCCCCATCATTGTTCATCGCATCAATCAGCCAAGTCATTCCCATGAGCTTCCTCATATCAATCATATTGACACCAATTTATTTGATATTCGGTACACATAGATCTTCTACTATCTATCCGTATCTAAAATCCCCTGCACCTATCCAAAAATGGTTGGAGGTCATTCCTTTAATGTGCCAACGACTATGTTATCATCAAGCAAAATCCTTTACAAATGTGGGATTGATGGTATTTTATTACAATGTCATAAATCCTACAAATCTATCTATGTTATCCATGAATTTCACGGTGACATATGTGGTGGACACTTTAGTGGTTTTATCATCACCAAACATGTTATTCATCTAGGTTATTATTGGCCCACCCCTAATCAAGATTATTGTGAATATGTTAAAGAGTGTGTCAAATGCTAGCAACATTCTAACCTTATTTGTATCCCTAACTAGGCCTTACAACTAGCTCAAGACTTTTCAACCTTCTCATAGTGGGGCCTCGACCTCATTGGTCTCATTAATGTGTGTTCTTTTTAGTGTCATCATTCCATCATCACCCCTACTGAATACCTTAGGAAGTGGGTGGAATCCGTCCTAGTCAGCATCCACCAAAGCTAAAAAAATTGTTGATTTCGCTCTATCCGTTGCTATTTCGGCGTTTCCCATAAAATCATCACGTAAAAAAAAATTCCCTTGAAAACAAATATCTTAAGAAGCTTTGCAACACTTTCAACATCAATCTTACCTTCTCTTCCCCTTACTATCCTCAAGCTCGAACAAGTCAATCAACTAAAAAGACTCTTCGCAATATTCTTGCCAAAATATAGATTAATCAGATGAAGTTGGCATCTCCACATCCTCTTCGCCCTTAGGGCATATCGAACTAGCATCCGCAACTCTATGGGTGCTACTCCTTTCTCCCTCATCTATGGCTCTGAAGTTGTTCTTCTCCTCGATGTTCAAATCCCATCCTTTTGTGTTTTCTTTGTGAATTCATCTCTCGAGAAGGACTATTGCTAGGAACGCCTAGCACATCTAGAATTGCTAGATGAATGCCATTTAATAAATCTTCAACATCATCATGTTTATCAAGAGAACATCAAATGTGCCTATAAAAATCATATAAAATAATGTGACTTTAACATCGGTGACCTTGTCCTTACAAAAATAAGAATTTCCTTACTCCTGGAAAGGAGCCAACGTGAAAAGTTTAGTCCCAACCGAGTGGACCATTTTTATCATGCATAAATACGGCTCTAGAGCCTATCACTTAGCCTCCTTAGATGGTAAACCAGAAATGTAACCTCTCAACACCTTGCACTTGTGACCTTTCTATTGTTAACATACCTACTAATGTGACCCTAGTCACACTTAATAATCTTGCATCCATCATTCACCTTTTCCATCTCTCATTGTAATGATTTGAATTATGTGGTCTACCATCACTATCCAATTTACAACCTTGAATATGAGCACCACGAATCTTCCCATAACATATTCATCATGGATAAGTTCCTCCTTTTTTATGGGAACCCCACAATCATTACATCCATCACCTTATTATCTACCTATTGGAACCATGCTAAGGGTCCATAGGTGTCGCTTTCACATATTATCTTCCCCTCCCCAAGTAGTCTACTTGGCTATCCCCAACTCTATGCTAAATTCAAAATTTAGGATGCTCATATCAAAAGCTATCTTATCTAAAAAAAGACTTCTCCCTCGAAGGACAATTGTTCATATAAAGAAAATAATATAAAAATATAGACTGATCCCTCAAGGACAACTATCATGCATATCTTATCCTGCCATCTAAAAATAAAAATAAAAATCCAAAGCAAAAATCCTAATCGTAGACCACTCCCTCGAAGGATGGCTAATTTATTATATCATGGTAACGAAGTCTTCCTCGCATTGATCAGCCTTCTTAAAATCTCAAAAAGAAAAAGCAAAAATTCAAAAGGAAGCATCCTTGAAATCTAAATCCACCATTTTGCATCGATATCCAATCCAACATATCACACCTAACCTGATTCTTATTATATCTGATCTACATTTATCACATCATCTAATCTAAATCCATCATATATTCCTAATTATCCAAATTCATAAACCATCATCATGCCTAACATCTAAGATCATCACATCAATATCCATCAAACCAATATCCACATCATCAATATCTACATCATCCTCTATATCTAATCATATCTTAATCCATCACATAATTCCTATCATCATATCTAACATATACACTTCCCATATAAATCCATCACATCTATTCTAATCCAAGTCATATCATCTCATATCTATCACATCACATCTAATACACATCTATCACATCATTTTCCTAACATCTGACATCAACATCTATCATATCATCACATCAAATAAATTAATCCATACATCACATCTCATATCTAATCATTCCACATCTAAAATCTAGTAAAAACATCACATCATCATAAATCATCATCATACATCTAATCAAACTCAACACAACACATGGAAATCATGACAAAATCATCATATATATATATATATATATATATATATATATATATATATCATCGAAGTGTTTATACATCTTTGATAGGCCTCTACTTGGACTCTATCTCAAAATCTATACATCAAAATCAATGTCAAAATATATATACAACATTCACCCACTCGGGGGGAACTAGAGATTAGATACTCTAAGCTCTGAACCTATCTTCCTAGAGTAGGGGCCTTTCCTCCTCCCTTCCCACCATCTACCCCATCATCTGGACCGTGAGCTCGCCTCGGATGCACTATGTTAGCCGTGATCTCCCGATGTTGCATGTCATACGGATCACCCTAATCTCCTCTCCCCATCTAGGTATGCCGCATAACACGACACATCAGGTAATCTCGCTATAAAATGCACTCATAGTAGCGTGCCTCCTCACCTAGTGCCTGGTACTCCTCCAGTGACACCATGCTTCAGGCGGAGCCATCTAGTCGATCCTTATGAGGCTACATATGCCTCTTCCCATGTCACCTCATATGTGAAACCAATATCTCAATAATTGGCCCTTTAGGCCTCTCTCTTTCTACGGTGCCTATCCCATTGTTGCAAAAGTCGGTCTCTCTCCCAATGCATCCCATCTAACTTATGTCTTGCGTTATCTCTCTCATGACGAGTAACATCTAGCTCCGCCTACATTTGGGCTATCTTAGTGGCGCCGCATTTCCACATGTCGGTATCGATTCTTCTCTTCCTACAAGCACCGCCGTGTTTCCTCCTACTGCACAACCTCCTCAACAACATTGGTCACCCACCGCTGCATTCACCACTCCACATACCCTCTCCAACTCCCACATTATCGTCATCGATATCCCATCGCTCCCCCTACTCCACCAATGAGTCCCCCATCATAGGAATGGGAAAGTACCTCTCAATCTCATCTCATTTGTACACTGATGGGGCTCCGCCACTTCCTAAACTACTCCAAACTATCTCACGACTTGTGTGAACTAGAATGCCTCTATCATATTAGGCCTCCACCCTGCGCACTCCATCTCGACCCTCCTCATCCCCAGCTAATTGTGCATTTGTGTCCACCATGTAGGGAAGCATCTATATGACCTCCATGTCACGTCGTCAACCTCCGTGCCCCCCAAGCTCTCCTCATACAAGTCCTCACCCCACTCACCCCCGTCTTCATAATCCTAGTTAGCTCGCATCTCAAAAATCCCACAACTAGATCTATGTGATCAATTGTCACCCATGGAATCCGTGACGGCCTCACCAAGACTATGTTCTTGTAGGCCTAACAATGTAGTAAAACCCCACATTTATGCCTCGTCCTCCTCCCTGATACATACATCCATAACTCATAATAAACTTGCTTAGTAAGGTTGAACCAAATGAAAATATTGTCATGTTCTCGGCTATATCGGCAATGGCCCTTCTAGCGACCATGGGCACTGCCCCACCGAATTTGATAGAGCATAACTATAAATAGCCATCATAATCAAACATACTAGTCGACTCCCCGACGCGTCATCGGGCCGATATCGTGCCTTAATATGGAAAGCGCATGAAATAAAAGTAATTTACGTGGCTTCGATCCAAATAACTGTGTCAATGCACCCATCCTCCCCTTTGAGGTAATTGGCACTATCATTACGCTGGATTGGTAATATCAAGATGTGATAAACATCTTCCAGTGTAATCATCATCTTTTCATTCTAGAACTAGAAGGTACTAGTTCTCATATCCCATATGTCAATCAAAGCAATGATGAGCCCTACATGTCGGGGCACCCTCCAGTAGTGGTGGAATCTGTCAAATACCACTGCCTCTAAATGATTTCAATCTACATCTACGACATCCCTCCGAATCCTCTCAAATATGTTTTGGACTTTGTCTCTCAAATACAAAGTATCTTAGGCTTGAAAAAAAAACCAAACAATCATCCATTAGCACTTGATAATATAAAATCACCATTTTTCATCTAAAATTATTAATTTGACCTATAACTTACACATTTGATGCCAAACCCCTTCTCGGCCGATGCCCACTTGCCATCACTCGACGATGACTAGACCACTCGTTGCCCACCGGCCCTTGGCACCTATCAATTTAAAGGATTTTTTTTAAGAAAATGAACTAAAATTGAAAACTAAGCAAGGGTTTCAACTCTTACCACTCTCTCGACTCCTCTAACGCTTCCTTGGCTTCCATCTCACTCAAATCCAACACTTCTCTCTCTCTCTCTCTCTGAGATCTCGAATCACAAACTTGCACCATCCAAATGAGCCTTATCACCATCTCCATTGCTTATATAGGCTCATTGATCTCGGTCACCATCGACTCTCCTAGTCATTGTCGACCTAAGCCAAGTCGTTGTCAACTCACTCAATTAAATCACCCAAACCCTAAGTTTTTTATTTTCTCCCCTCTCGACCAATCTGCTCATTAAATTATCCTTTCCTTAACCTTAGGCTTATGTGTCACCCGTAACACACCTTGACTTGTCCCGAATTTCTCATTTTCTTTCTATTTGGCCTATCTATCTATCTTACGCATCTTTCAAAGACATCTTGTAGCCCGCTCTATGGTCATTCTTTGTGGCCTTTTTGATGCACTATTCTTCATCTTAAAGCCCACCTTTGTGGCCATCTTTTCCATCTCCATCCACCCAGACACATGTTTTTGCTTCCTCACCAAGGACATCACATGCTCTTTTTGACCTCTTTATTGCCTGGACCATCTTTCAAACCATTGTCTTGATCATCCTCACATTTATTTTCATATTCTTTTGATGTGTGCCTTTGACCATTGGTCCCACAAACTTGCACATCTATCCTAGTGGATTCCCTCCATCTTGCAGTGATCTTTTCCGACTCACAAGGTCCGTAGGCCATTGACATCGCCTCCATCACAAGTTATGTTATGTCCTTACTTGGTGTGTTTTAAAGCTCACCGCCATATCTTTATTTTTATCCTATCAATGGTCACCCTCGTTCACTCAAGGCATCATCCTATCTCATTCCCGATGTTTTCTCTCTCTTCTTTCCTTTCTCCATCTATCTCTTTCAAATTGGTAATCGATTCTCATTCGTGTCCTCGGTCCCTAGCTTGAGGGGAACACCTTAGCCACCATCTCTCATCACTTCTAGTTTTTTTCTCTCACTTTCTTAACAAAAACCACTTGACAAAAAGGGGCAAATGTAGATACCAATTTTTGGTACCCTTTTCCCCCATCCCACGTTTTCTCCCCTTCATTATCACCTCGCACATTCATATTTCCCTTCCTATTTTAAATTTCTATTTCCCTCCTAAATATTGATTTCCCTCTTAAAAGCACATTTATTTTCCCCTAATCCCCAGTTTCCCTATCCTAATCCCATCTTATTATTATTATTTACCCACCTTTAATTATATTTAATCACCCAAAACTTATCCACACTCCCGTGATTCCTCCCATAAATCCCCCATTTATGGTCCCTAGGATTCCACTTAGACCTATTTAATATCCCTTTATCCTCCCACTACCATTTATTCCCCTCCATGCATCATTAACTCGCCCAAAATGGTTAACCCCCAACTTTAGCCCATTTAAGGCCCTTCATTTTTGAGATTGTCATTACCTCCACCACCCAAGTGGATCGACTCACGCCAAGTCACTGATGACCCATCTCGAGTCATTGTCGACCCCATTAATATACCTCCGCCTCTCCTCAAAAGAATGCAAATTTATGGATTTCTTGCTATCTTGTGAGCGTGGTTTGCTCTCTCTTCCTTTTGTTATTAGTCATCACCCAATTGGAGTTGTCTTAGATCCTTTGCATACCAATCATGGATAATTGAAGATTTGAATCTTGTTTAGCATCATTCCATTGTTTAATCACCTCGCCTTACAGTTTGTTGGTTACTTTGGAACTTTGTCGTGCATCAAACTTCTCTTATCTTTTTCTAATCCATCTTCCCATCCATTTAGCTAATTAAATTCCTTAATATTGCCATGAATCATCAATGACCTTGTCTAGTCACCTCACCTTTGACTCGATCAATATCATCATAAGATCATCCTCCCTTCACATCCTTTATGTCTCCTCACCATCTTGATATCATACTTAACATCTCGTAATAGGTTCAAGAGCTATTTTCTATTTATATGTTGATGAACTTTGTAGCGATCACCATTGACTATACCGGTCTGTCTCGGGTCGTCGTCAACCCGAGAAAGTTTGATTTTTTTATCAGCATTTACATTATCACATCTTTATTTCAGCATCTATAGCACATCGTAGATCTCAGTTATCTGCATCCATCTTATCCATTATCAATTATCACATCTTTTATCAAAGTGGGTTGACATCCATCCGAGGAAGTTATTGCTTCTGGGATCCGACCTTGTTAGAAACCTACAATCTTATCTATTAATCATTTTCCCGTTTAGCTTCTCTTTATTCTCGTAGGTTATTGAGCTCGCCATAGAGAGGATCTTTGCACCCGTGTCTTCATCACCATCATCATCCCCATTCGAAGGTATTCTTAAACCCTCCCATAATTTTGAGTTTCTAGTTTTTTTGTATCCTCTTCATTCAATTGTAATAAGAGCGGGAAATATCGTCAAACAAATTCATTCTAACAATATTGTCCTCCATTCTCCAAGTTCAAAACCTTTATCCTTTTCTCATATTGGTTTCTAATAAGTGCGTTTAAACTCATAAAAGTTCTAAACAATTCAAAATAATTCTTGATAAAATATATCCATGTCATCTTCGAATAATCATCTATGAAAGACACATAAAATACTATTTTTCCATTATAGGAACCTTCACCTGGTATGAATACATAATCATGTATCACCTATAAAACTCTAATTTAATAATTAATATAAATCCAAAATTTTATTCTAGTATGTTTTCGATACACACAATGCTCAAAACAACTAAATTTTGAGGGAAAATTTAAAATTTCTTTTATCATGCCTTTTGATTTCAAGACATTTGACCCTTTTTCACCAATGTGGCCCAACCTTTCATACCAAAGAATTGCTCTTTCCTTCGAAAAACTTGTTTATTTTTCACCTAATGTCACTGTCACAATATTCCTTGAGTGATGGTTGTTTCCACCGCCATAACTCATTATGGCAATATTTCATTTGGCCATTCCTTCAACCTATTGTTCTCTAGTTTCCGCAAGGATAAAAATCCACCTTTGCCTTTATCCCCGCCTTGACATCTTGCTTATGTGAGTACTCTTCCATTGACCTTCAAAGTGCCTACAAGATGTCTCTAAGGAGGTATCTCATTATCCTTTTCCTCTCAATCTTTATGAGATGTGTCTGGGTGAGATCTCAGCTAAATACTTCCCCAACTTCTAGAAGATGTCTCTGGGTGACATATTTGGCTATGTGTCCCACACCTTTTCTAAGATGTCTTCGAGGAGATGTGTCATCAAGATATCCCTAAGGAGGCATCTAATCAAGATGTCTCGAGGTGATATATCGTTGAGATGTCTCGAGGAGACATCTCATTCACATGTCTTCAACGCAATATCTCATCAAGATGTCTCCGAGTTGACATTTCATTAAAATTTCTTTGAGGATAAATTTCATCCCATTTCACAATTTTTTTGTACAATTCTTGTTGGATTAAGAACTTTACCTTTGATTTTTCATTTATCTCAAACTAAGAACTTGTTGTAGAGCCTTCTCCCCGGATACAATAGAGTTATTGTAAGCACCAACCGTCATGTTTTGCAACAAGTTTAAATAAAGTTCCTTTGCATACTCATTTTTCCATAACCAAAAATCCACGCACCATTTTGCACCCATCTTGACTAAATGAAACATGTGTACTAGCATCATTCATCTATCTCGTTAAAGTCATATTTCTCTTAAGTCCTAGTATGTGCAAAACACCATAGAGAGTCTTGGTCCTCACATCTCTAAACATCAACTTCATCCTTCCTCTCACCACAATCTTGTAGGCCGAATTAACTCTTAGAAACATTCTCCTACCATCATGAATCTCATATTCTGAGAACCACTCCTTGTGAGGAGTCACATGAAACAACACACCTTGATCAATAATCCATGCACCATTACATGCATGTGTGCTCAAAGTTGAAAGGTAAGCATCAATATCATATGTGCTTTGTCCATCTTAAAAACATGCATTACTTTGGGAAAGTTTCTCCTTTTCCTATAATCCTTCCTAAAGTACCCTATTTTACCTCAATTCCAACACTTTTTTTTACTTTGATTTGGAGTCTTGGATCTATTTTTAGACTTAGACCTTTTATCTCATGCTTGTTTCTTCTTTCTCCCTCTTTTTCACTCCCACGAACTTACACACTTCATTTGATTAGTCATCAATAGGCCTTTTCCTCATCTCTTTGACAACAAAGTCGCCACTATTTCCTCATTCTTCATTTTTGTAGTGCTCTTGTAAAATCCATGACCAATTTTCCTAAGAGTCTTGCAAGGAATACAATAGGTTAATACACCTCTCCTTATCATCCATCTTCATATCAATAAACACCACATACATTATAACATGATTAAAATTATTTGGGTGTTTTGTACCCGGTCGCCATCTTTCATACACAAAGAATACAACTTTTTTAGAAATGGCTTGTTCACCAAAGATTTGGCGTGATGAAGTGCTCATAGCTTATCCCACAACTCCTTCGCAATTCTCTCACTGGAAACATTTAATAACACAACGTAAAAACACATATCTCGATATTAATTTTTTCCTTCCTATGAACTGGTCCCACTCTTCTTGTGTCAAGTTTCTAGGGGTTTGGTCTGTCACAATAATCCACTAATCCTCTCACAAAAGATCTTCGATCTTGAGTTTTTGCAATTTAAATTTTTTCGCTCAAACTAATTGATTTAATTTCTTGTGTTACTAGATAACATATTAGACATTCTGCTAAAAATAAATATGCAACTCAAAAATCGATTAAACACAAAAGCTCACCAAGTTTACAAATTTGGCAATCGATACCCAATGTTGGATTTTTAAGCACATGCAAACAATAAACTAAAGGAGAATAACATGAAATAAATAGATGTGAAGTAAACTGAAAGTATACCGAGAGTATTTGCCATAATATTTATCTTTAAAAACCATTTAGAGTGAAAACACCAGCGGAACTTCACTTCTGGTATTAACTTAAAAAGGAGCTTGCAATTACAATGACCAGCATCCAAAGTTTTGGCCTCTTACAATTAAGTCTTTCAACCATACCTTTCAGAATAAACGCACTAGAGTTTTATAAACAAAACATATCCTATAATTAACGAAGCTTTGAAAGCAATTAGGACAAAGCCATGCGCTTTACAAAGAACTCCAGTTGCAAAACTAAATTAGTTTTCGTTATTTTTAGTTGCTTTTGATTTCACCCAACTCGAACCACAAAAAAAAAACAGAAGCAACGCCTGCATGGCTCTGCAAGGAATCGGGCGACATCCAACAGGTTGAGGTATGGATGTTGGGCAACAGGGAATCTTTTGACGCGGCTACAAAGGAGTAGTTAAATATAAAAGCGAATACCTCTGCTGAAGACGATTTCTAAAATGTATATGAATAATTTACAGGTATGATGAAGATTGGAGTTTTTCATTTCATACGCTGTTAGGAGGTGTAATGCGGAACTCAGCTTCCTCCCAAGCTAGGCTACATAAATATATATAATATAAAAGATACCTAAGAAATTCCATCAAAAACGTATTCCACAAAATGTGGAACCGCACAGAAAGAATGTGCGTTGTTTGACAAAATGCAGAATACAGAAAATGGTGTTCTTGATGAGGTTATAGGAGTTTTCCAAGAAATATATCAACAAGGAGCCCTGTAATCGTTTGCAACCACTTTTGTGCTTACACAGGAAAAAACCTGTTCACAAAGTTTTCGATATTTTAAAAAATATATATCAATGACAGTGTAATGCTAAACTCCAGAGCCATTGCTAGCATCCTCTTTAAGGGTTTCAGAAAAATGAAACAGTTGCAGCAGGTTGTGGAAGCCTATAAGAAAAGCGGTTATGCGAAATGCAATCACTGCTGGATATGGACAAAGTGATATTTCTGTAAAGTCCCTGGGAGATATGTTAGCAAATGCAATTGGCAGGTCTAATGTGAGGATGATGAGTATTTTCACTGAAAATTGGAAATATTCTTATCAGTGTGGTGGTGTGCACATTATTGGTCTACAAATGACAGCATTTGGCCAGAAGAAGAAACTTGGGAGAGAGAATGTGATGCTGTTTGTCATTATTTCTTCGATGCATCATAGGTTCCTGCCTTTGGTTGATTATAGTTTCCCTTACTATTCAAGGTTTTTAAATAGCATCGGGTATGTTCGTAATTTCTCAAACAATTTTATTCCTAGTTCTAATCAATTGAGATTTTATTTTCTCACTTTGTGCGACAGTTATGCAGTACGGGTGATGGTTTTCTTTTGGATTGTTGTATCAATGATCTTTGTAAAAGTACGAGATTCTAGATTTTGAACCCCAGACTTTGTGGGTTAACAAATTGTATATCACACATCAATTTTAACGTTTATTTCCTCCAACACGAAGAGAACCAAGTTCGAGATAAAATTGACAGGGTTTAGGCATTTCATAAATGAGACTAAATAGCGAACGATACAACATTCTAAATCAGTATAGCATATAGTCATGGTGAATTTAAGCTAACAATGACAAAAGATTCAGAGTAGCTCATGAATAATTGCATATTAGAGATGTGAACATTCAGAGCTGTGTATCATCAAACTAGTAGCATTTCATCCATGCAAATATTAGTTGAGTTCCATAATACAATAAAATTCCAAAGACAGTAATAAGATGATTAACTAGCGGCCATACTCTGCCTTCGATTACAAGATTCTATCTCTCCAAAAGAATCTCGTCTGTTAACCATGGTCAATAAGCTGATCCTCCTCCTCCAATCTATTATAGCTGTTGCCAGCGGATATTGCTTTTGCTGGAGCATCTCACTAATATTAGTCTGTGAGGTGAGCCTAAACATGCTCTCTATTTTTATATGCAGTTATACCTTCCAAATTTCTTGCTTTTTCCTCTGCAATTATTTCAGGGAATGGTAGAGTATAATGTATAGGCAAGGAGTGCTTTCCATTCCCACTTTGCGAGGAGGGTTTCAATATGTGCTTTGCACCTCCACTCAATTTCACCGGTTCTACCAATTCAAGCGAGGATTCTGCACTTGAGTAATGTAAACCGATTGGTGATGTTCTGATTCCTGTTTCCATAAACATATTATTAGGTCTTTTGAATATTCCTCCTTCCTTCTGTGGGAACTTTTGAGGGAGTTCAGAGACAGGACGAGCATTTAAAATGGATTCATTCTCCACCTTTTTGGAAGAGTTTCTTCCATCCATGGAAAATTCAACCCAATTATCATTCGTTCTACATATTTTCCCACGCCTGACATCCAACATGTTGCTTTCTGATATTTCTCTGCTCTTGAGATGCTTAGCAGCTCCACTGGAAGAACTGATTTGTTGAGGAATTACTTTCTTTCGTTTGTGCACCTCCTGTGTTATTGAGTATTGATCAGATTTCTGCATTTGTCCCCTCACACTGTCTTCATGCTTATCAAAAATCATTTTCCCATTCAATGCTTCTGTCTCTTGAACGCTCTTTCTCATACTTAGAGTAGCTCCGTACTCTCTGTCAAAATCAAAGGTATTATTTATTCCTCCTTTGTGATGTTTAGCCTCACATTTATTGCTGGTCATATTATCGGGCAATTCGGATATCAATTTTTCTTGTTCAGCTAAATATATTGTGGAATTGATGCATTTCCTTTGCATCACCAAGGTGGGAGATTCTGCAATAGAGGTAGAGGAGGAAGGTATTTGGCAGTGAGATCTTGTTTCATTTGGGAAAGAAGCTTTACGAGCAAGGGCACATGGGCCAGACAAGCACCCTGAGCTTCTAATAGAACAGGGCACTGAATTTACTGCATCTGATTGGATTGGAGGTAGATATGGATTACCGCTGTGTTTCCAACCATTACACACATCATTTTGGAATGTGTGTTGCCCTAAACACGGGATCAGGAGATGACTGTATGTATGTTTCTGTAGTGGGAAACCTTGATTACTTACTTGAGCATTTTTATATGCCATTTTGTTCGCCTCATTCAAGGATGTGTTGCTGCAAAAATTTCTGATGGGAGAAATAAGCATATTAGCAATCGGAGCAGAAGATGGGGGACTGGATATCCATGCTTGATGAGAATAATTTTGATCCTTTAAAGGCTGTCCATGAAGAACACTATCTCTGGGGAGTCTTCTTTCTACCAGTTTAGGAGCATCCTTATTCAATGTGCTAACTTCGTGAGATGCAATAATCTCACAACGTCTCATCTCCTGACTTTGTGCTTCCTGGAAGTTGTTTGAAAAACATTTTGATATATTGCATGCTATGTTTTGGTCCATGTAATCTGTCATCAACTGCATAGAGGAAGAAGCGTGCATTGTGGCTCCTGAGGTGCTCTTAGTGTCTCTGTTATTGTATTGCTGAGGATCCTTTAGGGCATTTTCTGCCTTATGTTCATTCCCAACAGTAAAACTTTGTCCCATTAACCTCATGACTGATTGGGTGGTAAATTGCTTCCTCCTTTTGATATCTACATCAGGATAAGTTTTTTTCAAGATGTCATCTTTTTCCTTTGATCACCATTGCATCCAGACCGATCAGTTACTTGCATAGACAACATTGAGATTGTTTCTGGTGGCCCAATTAATGAACCAGGATTGCTAACATGTGAACTTCGATCCCTTTGTACTTCATCAAGCAGAGAAGAATACCCTGAACCAGTCTTATTAGGATTTGACTGATTAGTTTCAAATACTGAGTACTCGCGTCTATAGTCAGGGTATCTGCTCTGAAAGGAGTAGTTCTGCTGTGGTAGGCATTTTAAACTACATATTTGAAGAGGCTGGTTAACTGAAGTAACATCAGGAAACGTTTTCATGCTTTCTACAAAATTGAATTCTCCAGGAGCTTTGGTACCTTCTGAAACTGCAGGCTCATTAGCGGCAGAACAATTTGGAATCTTGTATAGTTGATTAAATCCTGATAAAGTATTAGGAATATGATTGACAAGCTCCCCTTGTGAATCTAGTGGAAAACCTCGGTAACCATAATCAGAGCGATTTCCATGGATGTTAAAATTTACAAGGCCTGTTGCGCTTTCTGATAGATATGCTTCTGCATGTCTAGTTTCCTTCTCTGCTGCAGAAGTGTGTGGAAAGCTCTTTGGTGGCTTTGTGTAATTGTAGCTGCATGTTTGTTTCTGTTGAGGATTATGGATATTCCCTTCTTTACCACCATTCAAACCATGAGAACTGAGGAAACGTCCATTGGAATCTCTTGGAAGAACACATACCTTCTTATTGAGATTCAATCTAGCACTTCTCACGTGAACCCCTTCCGGAACCTTTCCAGTTTCCCAAATGTGTCTTTCCTTTTGCAGAGAATGCGGGGACTTAGACTCTTTTTCCCATTCAACACTTTGTGGAGAAGAACTATTTCTGTTGTCACCCAGATTATAGTTCATATTTTGTTGTTGAGAATTCTTGCCTTCTGATTTCGCAGGAAATTCATTCCTAGATTCAACTTGTTCTGGATACAGGTCAGATATGTCTGGTTGTACTGAAGTGCGCTCTTCCTCAAGCAAATGCATGACACCACATTCTGATTTTGAGTAGGCACCATGAATTGTTCAGCTCCCCCACCCTGGTCATGATCGAGAGATGTATTTTTTTGTATACAGGGTTCTTGTTGGAAATGTTGAGCAAATTTGAGTGCTGTGGTTTGGATGCTTCTTGTACCTGTAATCTGGAGGTATCAGTGCTGCATGTCTTGTGATGTCTACATTCATTGTCATCCAACAAATCAGACTTGTCATGCTCAGAATGAGATGACAAGTTCTGAGCAGGGGCAGTGACTTTCATCCCATTTGAGTGGGAAACATCACTAGTAACATTTTTCATTGATAGCATTGAAAAGGGCTCTCCAGTGTTCTCTTCTGGAACAACCGTTCCATTTTCTTCTACTAGTGTAAGATCATTAATAATATTGCCCTCCTTGGCCTTATTTTCCTTGGGAAACATATTTGCAAAGCGAATATGATCCATAAGAATCTCAGACTGTTGAGGCTGATTTTTAGCTAAGTAACTTTCAACTGAATTCACTTGCACTTGCATCCTAGGCTGCTGCTCCGCACTGGAGTCTCTGGCATCTACTGTTATGCTTGAGGCATTTAGATTATATTCTACAAGATGATCAGTTTCCTTCGAATGAGTGGCTGCAAATGGCATATTTTGTGCCTGAAATGCATTAGACATAATGGTAAGTGCTAAATACTCACAATCCTAGGTGATGTTCAGTTTTGTGATGTATCATAAATGCAATTTTAAAATTCCATAAACAGATATGTGATGTGTCAAGCGTCTTTGACAGGAACCATTTAGATGACCGTGCCCATAACATCAATTTGATTATTCTTATACCATATAGACAATTTTAAGTAAGTGCACGTATATTCTTCTATTTAAGCATGCAGCTCTTTTGGCCTCGTGAGTGCAACCATCTCTTGGCTCACGAGAAAAGTGATAAACAGGGAGCTGAAGTGTTTTTTTTTGAAAAATTGTATAGACAAATTACTTTTGTAGATGAATTACATTGACAAATCCATTCGCAAAATTAGACTTCGACCTACACCATCTTGAACGTAGTGTGCGGAAATTATTTTACTGTGTAGTAGCTATTTATAAGACTCTCTATCGTGTTTCTCTTGTGGTTTGAAAATTTTTTTGTGATCTGTGTAGCATAGCTAGAGCCAATTTTGTTCCTTTATGTAATCAAATTTAATCCGTCATCGCAGGCAGAAATTCCCATAAATATGTACCAATTGAACTCCATTTTGTATCTCGTCTTATTTCGTATTATCTTTCGTCCTTTAAAAATCTTCCGTAGAGTAAGAGAGGCACGTCACCTTTGGCGGAAAGAAGTTTATGTAGTCAAATGTGGCCCCTCCACACGTTTGTTTTGTAGAGAACAAAAGTTTTGTAGCAGCTATCAAAGTCTAGTTTATATACAAGGTGTTTCTAAATTATCGTTAAGTTTCGAGTATTATAGATAAAAAATAAATTCATATCAAATTTCAATTGCTCTCAAGATATGTATGCGGCTTTCAAAAGTTTTGATTTGAGTGTTTGTTTATATAGGATTTCAAAGTTCAGTGCCCACTATTTATGATCGGCACGTGGTTGAGCATGATTTTTAGGAAATGGTAAGAATTTAATCTTTACATTATCTTGACTCGGTTTAAATAGTTGGTATTGTAAATTTATGTTTATATAATATAATGTTTTAAAGTTTCACTTATATGAATAAATACCCAACTTTTATGTGGAGAATATAACATATATTACACTTAATTATAAGTAAAGAACTATTTCGAATACTTTTTATTTTCCTTTTTTTCTATATAAATTTTGTCTAAATATATCATGAACATTAATGATAATAAGTATTATTGGGTGTTGATGGGGTTTGAGTGGAGCAGATTAGGTCGGAAGGTTGTTTCCGGCTCCACCTAGGTTCAAATCCCACTAAGGCACAATCCTGTTCGGGCTGGTAATGTCCGAGGTGGCGCGGTTGGTAAGTGGTTTACACGGAGGTAGTTTCGGATCGAGAAGACATGCATTTGTTGTGTTCAAGCATGGCGGCTCGTGGTTCGCTTGTGTGGTGTGCATATGTAACGGCTCGTGGTTCGCTTGACGTGTGTGTGGCGGCTTGTGGTTGGCTTGTGGTGGGTGCATGCATGGCGGCTCGTGTTTCATTTGACGTGTGTGTGGCAGCTCGTGGTTCGTTGATTGTTGAGTTTAATAGATATATCTTGGTTGATTGTAATATGCTTCATAGCTCTAGTCAAAAGCGTTATTCCTGGTTTATAGCTCCGGTCAAAAGCGTTATTCCCAGTTCATAGCACCGGTCAAAAGCGTTATCCATATCAAAAAATAAGTATTATTGGGCTATAAGATAATTTATTATTGAACTAATATTGTAGATCAAATTATAATCCAAATAAAGATTTTGTATTTATAAGATTTTGTATTTTGTTAACTTATGAAGTTGGGTAAATTTAATTAATATTATTTTGATAAATTGATAATTAAGTGATTATACTTTTATCAACATTTATAGTGTATTAAAATTATTGGAAAAATGTTAAAGGACTTCTAGTAGTTTTTCCAAATTTTGTTTGTTTAGCAAGAAAGCCTATATCATCATAATATAGTATTACTACAATAGTCCAAATGGAGAGATTGATCACAAATAATCCTTTACCTTGGTGAAGCATCTTAGTATAAATATTAATAAATAGTAATTAAGGGTAATTCTTATTTCTATGATATACTTCCAAATGTTTCTAGCAAGGGCAATATGCTAAATTTTTAAGTTAGTGAACAAAGATTTTTTTTCTTTTTTGTTGTAATGACAATTTGTAGTGCTAATTTTGACTTGGAAAATGCGATCAAATACGCAATGTCTACTTTTCAAACCGACTTAACTATTCTATAGCCTAGATTAATAGATTTATTGAATAATTCTTTAGGTCTTTTGAAATGAGTTGGGGATGCATTAACCCTACCTTGCCTATGCTTGATGTTGACGACACTAGTTCGGCGACGGTTTCCTCAGCTTCCCCTTTCACGAATGGCTCGGCGCTGGGGTTGGACTGCGACAGTTTGGCCCTCAATTACCTGTCGTATGGCTACGTTGGGCATGCTCATGGTGCTCGCTTGCGTCCCAATGGCGGCCTCCTTCCTTATGTCGGTCTATTTCCCGGTTCAACCTTTATGCAGGGTGCTCCGATGGGCAAAGGCGACCTTGTTCGGTGTCCCTCACAATGATTCTTTCTTTGCGCAAACGGATGGGGTTTCGGGAGAGCGATTGTGGTGGCGCGAGAGGCACTTCAGAGTGCCATAACGCAGGTTAGACCGAGGAGAGCCCATTTCGCTTTACGGAGGCGCGAGATCGGTGGGAGAGCTCCTACCAAACCCGTGGCTTATGCCAAATCAACGCTTGTTGTCTCCTCTGGGGGAGGTCTCTCAATCGAAGAGAGTTCTACCATAACTAAGGACCGATTTGATTTACTGATTTACTAGTTGTTTCCCTAGCCTTACAGCGCTCCATAAATGGATATTTGAACAATGGCACCCCTAATTGAACGTAAAGTCAACATTTATCCTTCTCGTTCTTGGTATTTTCATATTTGTTTTTGATAGCTCCACTGATAAGGACTTGAATTTTGGAAAAATATGGGATTTCCAGTCGCATCATCTCCTCATGAAGCCCTGGTTCCCTAATTTTAATCCGTAATTGAAACTTTTACTATCAAACCTGTATGGATTATGATGCCTTACTTACTCTTGCACTTTTGGAGTGAGGAGTGCTTCAGATCCATGGGGATGCTTTGGGTAAATTCCTTGATGTTGACCCTAGGACTGAATCCTTTGATCACACCACTTACGCCCGTATTTTGGTGGATATGGATATGACTGTTGATTTTCTGGCCACCATGGAGCTTAAAGTCATGGATTCAATATGGACTCAAATCCTAGATTATGAAGGCCTCCCTTTTAGATGCAGAAATTGGTTTTCCCTTGGTCACCTTGCTTTTGACTGCCTCATCGTCAAGAAACATATTAAGGGATGGGTATCATGGTGGAAATATTTAAATCTAGATAATATGGTGGTTTATGCTGATGAGGACAATGATAGTAATAACGTTTCAAATAATAATACGGTGATCAAAAAGAGAAGAAGGAAGAGAAAATGGAAGAGAAGAAGGAAGCGATGAAGCGTGGGACCATTTCACATGCCACTAAATCGGTTTCTAATTCACAAAAAGTTGTAGACAAGGGGGAGGTTTCTCCTTCGTACCACCCGGATTCTTTGCAGTTTCAAAACAACTACAACAAAGAATCTTTTGAAGTTTGTATTCCTATCCACCTAGATGAGAATGTAGATCCTAATGGGGGTGATGGTTGGGAGGTGGTAAACAACAAGAAGAAAGGAAAAGCTGGAAATATGCCTCTCAAGATGAGCCTCAGATCTCATAAAGGGAATAACCATGGTAGTTAGTGCTCCTTTGGTTAGTGGGCCAAGTTGTTTTGACTGGTTTACCTTGTGGTGCCCTTTCTTCTTTTTGGTGCTCTTCTGTTTTTGGGTTTTGGCTTGTTTGTTTGTTTCTCTTTGGGTCCGTGGGGCCTTGTTCGAGCTTGTTGTTTCACTTTTGAGCCTTGTTGCTTATCTTTTGGATGTAAAGGGTTCCCGATCCCTTCAAAATCTGCTTATTACCTAATCTAATAAAAATTATCTAACCATTTACTTTTTGTTCTCATATCCTTTCCAATTTTAGCTTCGCATCAACAAGGTAGGAGTACTATCGATAATTTGTGAGATCAAAGGTTTTCATCTCCAACTTTGTAGATAACATACAATTGAACTTCCAATCCATAGGGGAAGCTTATTTGATGGCAGATTAGATAGATTTTGTATATGGTGGTAAACATTTCCATTTTATGTAATCGACTTCATAATTTTCAATTACGCTTAAGTAATTTTAATATGTATATAAGTATAATGTTTTTAATTTTGTAAGTAATTCTGTTAATGTAATGAAATATTGTGTTCCTACATATGTGATCAATGAGGGTGAAAAAATACATTGTTGTTCGACATTGATGTTATAGTTCTTCACATCAATATTAGGGCTTGAAACAACCTTTAAGAATGATGCATTTCGATAACATCTTTTGGTTGTTCTTTGAGATATTTTGTAGTTTTATTAATTGTTTGATAAAAAAATAGCTGATTTTTCTTCTAATCATAGTTTTGTATCATATTACTTTTCTTGTTTAAGTTTGTTGTATTAAGAATGCACTACATTTCTTTTCGAAGTTTTATATTTTAAATTGAGTTTTGATCGATTTACAAAAATTAGATATGAATTTTCACTGTTTTTTACAATTTATTAGTAACTTGTATTATACATGTTTAAATTGAATTCATAATGATGATAATTGATTGATATACTATGAAGATCTATATCTTAGGTTTTATATAATTTTTATTGTGTTTTCATTGTTGGAAGGGTCAGTTTCCTTATAACACACGAGCCAATATTTAACATGTAGGAAGATTGGTATACAATCAAAATCAGGGTCATAATAAATTCTAATAAATGGCATTCTTACTAAGATTACTAGTAGGATTGTTTACTCAGTATTGTAATACTACCATTCTTTTAAACCAAGTGAATTATTTGGAAGTGGAGGCATATTTTCTTCATTGGAAATGATTACTTAATTATTACCACTTATTTAATTCTTAGAATAGAACATACTTTTATAGTTGACCTAAAAGTCTTATAATTCTTCGGTTAGTCTTGTATCTTCCAATCATGTAGTCTATTAAAATTTATCAAACGTCTACAAGTAAAATAGTATTCTTCTTCGTTATTATGAGTTTTGAAATCCCTATGTTTTTAGGTTTTTAAAGCAAACTTGTCATGGAATTAACACTACATATACACTTCATGGAGCTACAATGAATAATATTGCAAATGGAAAGTGCTTTTTAAATTTACTTCAAACGAGACATTCATTTTTGGGGTCAATTTTTATAAACATGATGTAAGAAGCATTTGTTTTGTTTTTCCCATTTTATTTTATTTTATATGGATTTTAGCTTTTAAATCTTGAAAAACATAGAATACTATACTCACCATAATTTCATGTTTCACATAGACAAATGAGATGTATACATTTTATGTATCAATTTAATTGAAAACCCCTTTTTCAAAAAAAAATGTTGGTGTTTCTATGATATGATTTTAGCATTTGGTTGTCGATATTTTTGGGTCTAGAATAACATGTGTTGTGTTTGATGGAGAAGAGTTACTAAAGCAATTGACTTTATCATCCAACCAAAATAAATTGAGTTTTAGCTAGCAACATGTGTCTAAAGAGCTCGTATGTATTTGTTGGTTGCGAAAGCATCATATTATGAAGAGCGGAAATTTCATAGGCCGATGGTATTAGGAATGTGGACGTTGCAAAACCTCCACACCATTACGTGATTTGCGAGTTTACAAAAACCAACAGCTTCATTTGCGGGACCACAAATGTTTTGAATGACAAGAAACTAGTGCCTTGACTCCAAGGTTGTTGAGTTTCTTTAGTAAACGAAAGGACATCTACCAACATGTTAAATAGGAAGAAGGAATGAAGATAATACATCATTGATGAGAATTGTTATTTAGTTGGTTATAAAACTATTGAATTGAAGGAACACACGGAAAAGTTAAGTGAGAAAGGTAGTGTAGTCCCAAAAATTTAGACGTAAGGAACTATATAATAATCTTTAACATTTATTTTAGCATAATACCCTTACATGTTGTTCTATTGCACTATTCAATCACTCAAAAATAGCTTACGTTCGTGCAAAGTTGTCTAGTAGTCATATTTATACTTTGCATGGATCTCTCTAGCACTACATACCATTCATAGACCAAATAATCAAACATGGATAAAACTACCAAATGGTTTGGTCTAGAACTAGCGATTTTGTCCCGTGCTCTCCAATGATCATTTTATCTATTCGATATCTTTTATGGGTTATTTCTTTCCTCACAGGTTGGCCTTAATTAAAAATTACACCTACAAAAATCTATATAAGCAATTCAAACATAATCATTCACTCATTTAACACTTTCAATTTCTCCTTGAGAAAATGTTCATCTTCAAAGCTCTTTTAAATCTCCCTAATGTAGAAACATGCTTTAGGAACAAC
The DNA here is from genome assembly GCA_018340775.1 of Taxus wallichiana var. yunnanensis. NCBI lineage: Eukaryota > Viridiplantae > Streptophyta > Pinopsida > Cupressales > Taxaceae > Taxus > Taxus wallichiana. Next base: position 268,940,073 of record CM031239.1, on the reverse strand, counting down.
CCTTATGTAGGTTTGAAGCACTCCAAACTAGGTTCTAGAGTCAAACTTCTCATGCCAGAGACCATCAAAGCTAAACCAATAACTAAGAAAAAAATTGTTTCAAACATTATCAAGTGATCTTGAATTGTCGAATATAGTTGCATAAATATAGATATCACATCTTTACGCGAGATAATTATTTGCAATTTGAAGCCTTTTCAAATTAGTGCAACCATAGGTGTTATACTAATTGCACTTAAATCCAGGACATTAAATTTTTTGAAAGGTTTTATCCAAAGTTAGGGATTTGGCTCTTTTCGGTTTATTGCGAATGATTTCACACATTTGTGATATCTCATTTATTATAAAAAGACATACCTTACTCGATCAAGAGGAGCATAAAGCTACAAAGTACCAATATCTTCCTCTATGGAATCACCAATTATGGACAAAAGTGCGAAGCATAGTTGGATGATTTGATTTGAGTACAACCTACACTTCCAAAATCGAAACAAAACATATACAAATTATTTATTTCTTGTTGATCATTCTTTCATACTTTTATAAGTTACAAGTGTTACACAAAGACACATCCTCTTGAAAAACATGTGTATGCGACATCTGGGACATCCGAGGGATGGTGAAATAGGGAGAAACATCCCCCTTGTTTTCGGAAAGTTAAAAAAGCTCAAGGTTGTATTTGGGGCATCCAAGAAAATAGGGGATGCCCCTTGTTTTGGGAATGGCGAGGACAACTAGAAGACTTTTTAATTGTGCTCTTATAGTGTAAGATTGTATTTAGAAGCCACTACTATCTATTTGGAAAAATATTATACATGCATAAATTTAATTACAAATTTAAAATTCAGTTTGGAAGCTCGAATTACTTATGAAACTCACAAAGCCTATATGTATATTTCAATGTGAAGAGAAAGATTGTGTAGATGATAAATTTCTATGTGAAGAGAAAGATTGTGTAGATGGTAAAACTAGTAAGAAACATATTGGAATGTTTAACAGTTTACCATAACCCAAGCGATTTGTATTACAAAGACATAATAATAATTAAGAGTGCTTTATGAATAGATAAAACGCTTTAGCAAAAATGCACACAATAAATCGTTATAGATCATTATTCATCATTTAAAAAAATTATTTGTATATTTTTAATTTTTTTAGCTTTATATATTATTTTAATAGTCGTCCCCTTATTGTCTTGAAGTCTTACATAACCACATGTTTTACCATATTTAAAATATGTTTCAATTGACCGATCTTGCAATTTATTATATATGTATATTCTTGTCTACATGATTAGTTGATAATTTGAATATATTATAATTCCTAACTCTAATATGAAATTGAATTATGTAGAATGAATTTCCTCTTTCCTCACAATCATAAATTCATTTTAAGGTGAAATAATTTGGTCAACTTGCTTATTGATTGAAACATTAACCTTGTTTTTCTTAAGTATCCTACTTTAATGAAGCCTTTTGTTTCTTGAACCCTAAATTGCTCTAGGTTTTTATTTGTTGATTAGCACATGATTTTTTCCACAATATTAGGGTTTGTTTTCATTAGTTCTCTCATGTCTTATCTTATCCATTTCTTTCCATTTTTATACTTCTATGAATGAGCCGACCTCTCTATTCGATCTATCTTTACGTGAAGGCATTGGAGATGGTGTTGATGATGTTAATAGTTGTGATTGTGAATGTTTTCCTAAGTAATGTTATGTTGTGGAGCATGTTTTCATGTGTGGAAGTGTTGAAGACTGTACACTAAAATTTTTGTACACTATCAATAGTTTTCTCATCTAATATCTTGGAAAACATGCTCTGCTCATATGGGTGGGATTTTTTGACCCATAAGTTTATGGGATGGTTTCGGATCATGGTTTTGGTACCTGACAATATTGTAAAATTGCTTAAGCGATTGCCTATTTATGTTATTTTGTGCATATGGTAGAGTTGATGTTACATTGTATAGGTGTGTGAGTTCAAGTCTCGAATTCACGAGAGTTTGTTGAGCATAACTCGAAACAAATCTAGGTATTGTATTGAGAGAGAGAGATGGCTTGTAATAAAATATGAGTAAGTGATTCTTGGTGGATGTAGCCCAAATTGGGTGAACCACATTAAATATTGTCTCTGTGTTGTGTTCTTTTAATTTCTGCACCTTTCTTTTTAACATCTATGATATTATTCTACATATTAGTTTCTACTATTGCAATTTTGTGTGGGATTGTTCCGCATATTTTATCCTTTATTTCCTAACAATTGGTATCGAGTGAGGTTTGGTTTGCTTTGAAGTGTTGAATCGCATGGGAAATTTTAGCTTGAGTGGGAGTTATGGCAAATGATGGAAAATCAAAGTTTGATAAATTCAACGGAAAGAATTTTAGTTTTGGAAGATTACCTTTATCGAACGATCTTTATATTCATTTGTCTAAGAAAGGGAACAAACCCTTCAACATGACAAATGCGAATGTGATTTGTTGGATAGGAAAGCACTTGGGACAATCTGGCTATATCTTGCATCTTCGGTATTATTTAATGTTTCAAAAGAAAAGACTACAAAAGAACTTATGGATGCATTGGGAAGTTATATGAAAAACCCTATGGGTCTAAGAAGATATTTTTAATTAAAAAGTTGTTTAATAGGAGGATGTATTAGAATAGTCTAGCAAAGCGAACATTTAAATGATTGTAATACGATTGTGAATATGCTAGCTTCATTAATAGAATTTGATGAAGAAGTTAGGGCTTTATTAATTATGTGTTTTTTACGAGTTGGAATACCCTAGTAATGACGGTAAACAACTCAATTCCAACTAACTCGAAGTTGAAGTTTAAAGATGTTGTAGGGGTGATTCTAAGCGAGGAAATGTGAAGAAAAAGCTCTGGGGAATATTCTACTTCAGGGAATGCTTTGACAGTGGAAACTAGAGGGAGACAGAATAATAGAGGAAGCCAGTGGAAAATTGAAAGATCGGGCAAGGTCAAAATAAAGTAGCAAGACTAGATTTATGCAAGAATGTGCAACAATAATATTAAGCTTTTGTGTATCCCTCACGAAGGTCGGGTTATAAATATATAGGTCATATGAAAACTATAATTAGGGAGGTTGGTTTAACAACACTTCCCACAAGATTCTCCAACAAATTCTAATATATGTGAGTTGTTACAAACAACCTCACATACATGCCAACCAATATAATGATATAATATTAACACTAATAATTAATTTCCTAACATTCCCCCTTAGTGCAAACATGGGGAAAACCTATCTTTGTACTTGCACATGCTTTCATGATTAGGTGATTTTCATAGGACAATAAAAAACCCGACAGATGGTTTTACACTGGCTGAACAAAAACCGATACTGGTGGCTTTCAAGTGGTTTACAACAAACCACATCATCATGTGCCAAGTATTATCATCAGCTCTCATCCTTTCTTCACTGCAGGGAACAACATAGGAAACAACTCTCTTATCACAACACTGGAACAATATAACATATACTGGAAACATTCCACATTATCTCCTCTAAGAATCACAATGTTCTTAGCTATAGCCATTTTGTTGTTGATCGCTGCCACTCGATCTCGAACAACATAGACAACTCTCACTTTGCCACTAGAAGTTGCCCTTGACTTTAGCCATTTTGGCACAGAATGGGAATGAAACATTGGTTATTATTCCCCCCCACAATGTGAAATTCCAAATAGGAAGATAGAAAAGGAAAATTATATTGTGTTGCATCCTACTGTCTAGATCTTGTTGCACATGATCACCATTGCCAATGAACGTATTCACTGACCGATCATCTTCCAACGAAGTACAATAGTCAGAGGATCACCGCAGTCAGAGGATCACTGTAGTTCTCTGTCATCCTATACAACTATTTTCTAGTATACACAATACACATAATGCAATGAGAACACTGCAATAGAACACACCACACCGCACACATGTCATTAGATCGGTGTATGGCCTTGTCATTGGTGACCGACGAGAGGTCGTTGATCGACCTCCAACCTTCGATGCCTCCATCCTCTAGTATCATGCTACGACTCAAATGGGAAATTTGAATTGAGGCTCAATGGTTGCCACGACGTCGGGAACACCGAAATCAAGCACAGTAAGGCAATTTTATTTCTATACTTTACAATAACACTTTACAAAAATGACTCGACTTTGACACTTTTGATGACATGAACTATGACTTATGATTTTGGCGAAATTTTGACATAATGCAAACTAACACATCAAAAGTAATAATTAATTATTTTTAGAATAATTACACTATTACAAATTCCAATTAAAGATTGGAATTAATGAAAAATTGACTAGACACAATGAAAAATGAAATTTGACATGGACAATGTTGACCTTGAAAATAATTATTCAAATAACAACTATTGACTATAGTCAAAACTATTAAAAGGACTCCACTTGTCTAGTTGACAAAATAAATTTATGACCAATTATTAAATCCCTAGACTATATTTTTGAGATCTTTAGACTTCTACCTTATAGTATTCAATCGAATGCATAACATTAAACCAAACTATTAAAACTCATTGACTACTTAACAAAAATAGACACTACAATAATTCACAAACGACTCCAAGAGAGATGGTCAAAAAAATTAATAATTGCTTTGACACTTGAATTTTATAATACTTCAAACCAAAAACACACCTTTGCGTTGATTTCTGTGAGTTATTACTTGACAGTGAAATGATTCACATCTATTATTTGAGCATGAATTTGAAATTTTATTCATCTCCTATTGACAAGATTTGTGATACCCAAAGATGCGTGGAGACAATGAACATGACAAGTTTCAAGGCAAGTTGAATCTGATACATGTGGTGGACGCTTGAGTTAATAGACACAACCATGAACTACATCAAAACCTTCAATTTCGAGTATTTTGGACAACATGAGATCTCAGCTCTGCAGATCACAAATAGATGGCGCCGAGAATAATCACAAACTTGGAAGATACTGTAGACTATGAGAAAATACAATCTCTTCCCAAATTATAGTTGCAAGTTAGTTGAATGTTGGGGTACTAGATCTCACACGTACTTGACTTTATTAGTCTTTGCGAGACTGTTAGGGGCACAAGTATTGATGGAATCCCAGGATGCTACTGAATGCAACGTCCAGGAAAAATATAGTGAATGAACCACGAATCACAAGAAAAATAATTCGATGTCAACCACAAATGCAACAACGATGAGCTCTGTATGCAAGGATAATACAATGGATTCAAATTCAGCTAAACCAAGTATGAATACTATATGTGGAATAGATCTGACCATTACAACAACTAAATGCTTCTCTTTCCGTGAAATTTATTAATCTCTCATTCACAGGCAACAATAACAAAAATTATTGATTGTCCATGTAAAAGAAATTATTTCTCCATTGAAAAGGATTGCTCTGATACCAAATAAAACAAGACTAGATTTATGCAAGAATGTGCAAGAATAATATTAAGCTTTTGTATATACCTCACGAAGGACAAGTTACAAATATATAGGACATATAACAACTATAATTAGGGAGGTTGGTTTAACAACACTTCCCACAAGACTCTCCAACAAATTCTAATATACGTGAGTTGTTACAAACAACCTCACATACACGCCAACCACTATAACAATATAATGTTAGCACTAATAATTGATTTCCTAACACAAAATCGAAAAACAAGATGATATGATGGCACTGTGGGAAGTTTGAGCATACAAAGAAGGACTGTTGGGAGCTTTGGGATATGAAGAAACACCATGAAGAAAACAAGGAGGCAAATTTGGCAACAGTAATATATGTCGGGATGCTTCGATTATTTCTTTGCATAATATTGTTGAATCTTGGGTTTTAAATTCGGGCCTTCTTTCTATGCTACTCCACATAGGCATTATTTTGTTGATTATGTTGAAGGGGATTTTTGACATGTTTTTCTTGGTGATGATGAGCCTTTTAGCATAGTTTGAAAAGGTTCATTTTAGGTTAATATGTAGAATGAGAATACATGGCTATCAAGGTTGTTAGATATGTGCCTACGTTAAGACGAAATTTGATATCAACGGGGCAATTGGGAAGTGATGGTTGTATTGTGATATTTACAATGGACTCTTGGAAGGTTACTAAGGGTGCTCTTGTGGTGGTAAAAGGTAAAAAGGTTGGAACCTTGTATTTAACCGGTGATAGCATTGATGCTTGTAATCTTGTGGCTTCAGACGCGAGATACACCATTGTGGCACTATAGGCTCAGTCATATGAGCCATAAAGGAATGGAGATCATACAGAACCATTTGTCTCGATATATAGAAGCGAGGTTTGGAGTTACAGTGAGAACTATGTATATGGAAAACATAAATGAGTGAGGTTTCTCAAGGTTGGACCTATGAAGAAAGAGAGTAAGTTAGAGCTGGTACATTTTGATGTGTGGGGGTCGGCTCAAGTATCATCTCTTGGGGTTAAAATTATTATGTCACTTTTATTGATGATGTAACAAGGAAATTTTGGGTATATTGTATTAGAAATAAATATGATGTATTTGACACTTTTGTTAAATGGAAAGCCTTGGTAGAGAATGAAACAAGTCTTAAGCTAAAATGTCTCAGGTCAGATAATGGAGGGGAGTATTGCAACAATGATTTTTATGATTATTATTCTAAGAATGGAATTCACAGACAAAAGACGGTTCCAGGAACTCCATAGCAAAATGGGGTGTTAGAAAGGATGAACGAGAAAATAATGGAAGGAGCTAGGAGCGTGAGGTTACATGGAAGACTACCTCTGTCTTTTTGGGTAGAAGCGGTGAGCATAGTTGTGTACATGATAAATAGAGGACCCTAAAGTGCCTTGGATGGAGGTTTACTCGAGGAGGCTTGGTCTGCAAGAAAGTTGATTACTCATTTCTTAGAGTCTTTGGATGTGAGGTGTTTGTTCATATTGACAAGGATGATAGGACCAAATTAGAGGCTAAATTAGAAAAATGAACTTTCATTGGTTAAGGTGGTGATGACTTTGGTTTTTTTGCTAGAGTACTAAGCATAAGAAAATCATTTGATCTAGGAATGTGGTCTTTCATGAGAAATTTATGTATCAATAATAATTGTAGGAAAACATGGAAGAATCCAATAAAGAATATGCAGTGGTAGAGGATCTTCGGATGGGAAAGTGACGCATGAATCGGTTCGAGAACCTACTCAACAGAACCCCAAACTTCTATATGGAGGAGGTCTTCTAGGGTAAGAAGGGAACTTGAGCGTTTTCTCCTTCTCTTTATTATTTATTACACATTGACAGGTGGAGAGCTAGAAAGCTTTGATGAAGTAATGAAGGTAGATGCTTTGACAAGAAGTGGGAACAAGACATGAATGACAAGCATTAGTATCTCATGGCGAAATAGACTTCGGATTTCGTGATGCTACCCAGAAGGAAAAAGAACATTGCGAAACAAGTGGGTGTCTGAGATTTAAAGAGGAAGGAGGCAAGAAAAATATAAGGCCCGGTTGGTGGTCAAGGGGTTTGCATAGAAAAAAGGTATAGATTTTGATGATATTTTTTCTCCTATAGTAAAAATGACTTCTACTATAACTGTTCTTAGAATTGTGGCAACAAAAGACTTGCACTTAGAGCAACTAGATGTAAAGATTGCATTTCTCCATGATGATTTGGAGGAGGATCTATATATGCAACAACCAAAGGGTTACAAGGTCAAAGGTAAAGAGGAGATGGTGTGCAAACCGAAGAAGAGCTTGTATGGCATGAAACAAGCTCCATGTCAATGGTATAAAAATTTGATAGCTTCATGATGGAGAAAGTTTATATTAGATGTCATTCGACCATCACATATATACAAAGAAATTTTAGGATGGAAATTATATTATTCGTAATGCGTATGTGGATGACATGTTGGTTGCGGAGAAAACGTGCAAGAAATAAAAGTACTCAAAAACAACTAAGTGAATCCTTTGTTATGAAGGATTTTGGGCTAGCCAAACAAATCCATGGTATGAGGATATCCAGGATAGGAAGAAACAAAAGCCGACATTATCTTAGGAAGATTACATTAAAAGGTCTTGGAGAGGTTTAATATACATGATGTTAAACCAAGCTGGGTCATATTTGGTAGGTCATTTCAAGTTATCAAAGGAGTTGTGTCCCAAGACAAAAGAGGGAGAGAAACCAGATGTCCAAGGTACCTAACTCATCGCGGTTGGCAAATTTGATGTATGCCATGGTGTGCACTAGGTCTAATATTGTACATGCGGTGGGAGCGGTGAGTAGATTTATGAGTGATTCGAGGTAAAGATCACCGACAAGCAAGAAAGTGGATCCTTTGGTACTTGAGAGGGACCACGGGGGCTGTTTTGTGATACAATGATAGGATTGGACACCACTTTGTGTGGTTATGTAGATTCGAGACATGGCGGAGATGTAGACAACATGAGAAGCACGACAGTTATATTTACACTATAGGTGGGACAATATTGAGTTGGATTTCACGACTACGAAGTTGGCGGCTTTGTCGAACCACGAAGGTTAAGTATGTTGCTTTCTGACAAAGGCAACAAAGAGATAATTTGGTTACACCAATAACTTGAGGAGTTAGGGCATAAGCATGAGGAAAGGAAGCTACATAGTGATAGTTAGAGTGTTATTCACCTAGCTAAGAACTTTGCTTTCCACTATAGGTCAAAGCATATATAGTTAATGTACCTTTTCATTAGGAAAACTTTGGAGGAAGAGAAGTTGATGCTAGAAAAGATTCATACGATCACTTAATCCTGCAGATATGATGACCTAGGTTGTCACAAGGAGAAACTTAAGGCCGTGTTCGGCTTTGGTTGGTCTTCATGACGACAATGAAGGGTTGAGAAGTTTTCTTAGAGGAAAACTAGTCTTGAAGTGGGAGAATGTTATGTTGTGGAGTCTATTTTATGTGTGGAATTGTTGAAGACTATACACTAAAAACATTGTACACTATCAACAATTTTATCACACGATATCTTGGGAAACGTGCTCTTCTCATATGGGTGGGATTTTTGACCCATAGGTTTATGGGGTAGTTTTGGCCCATGGTTTTGGTACCCACGGTATTGTAAAACTGTTTAAGCAATTTCCTATTTATGTTCTTTTGTGCATATGGTAGGGTTGATGTTACATTGTAGAGGTGTGTGAGTTCAAGTGTGAATTCAAGAGAGTTTGTTGAGCATAACTCCAAACAGATCTGGGTATTGTATTGAGATAGAGGTGGCTTGTAATAAAATATGAGCAAGTGATTCTTAGTGGACGTAGCCCAAATTGGGTGAACCACGTTAAATATTGTCTCTCTGTTGTGTTCTTTTAATTTACTCGCACCTTTATTTTGCGATCAGCATGATATTATTCTGCAAATTAGTTTCTACTTATTGTGATTACAGTGTGGGATTGTTCGCATATTTTATCCATTATTTCCTAACAAGTACCTAAAGAATAATTTCCGCATCTTACATAAAGGAATTGCCCTAACTACAACTATGCTTTAATCCCATAATCATTATTCTCTCCTTGCATTGTTCCTTCCCCATTAGAGTAAACTAACACCTCTTCTTTTGTCAAGGCTTTCCTCATTTGTGACCAAGATGTTAGACTTATTATTGAGGATATATACTATGAATGCACTAATGATAGTCATTGTGATAGTGATTATGGTGATTATGCCAATGAAAATACTAAAGACATCACCATAAGTGGTTATGATTATGATGATTATTATGATGTTGATGTCAACACTAATGATAGTCACAATGCTTGTGATTATAATGATGATGCTAGTTACAAATATTATGATAGTTTAAATATTGTTCAATTAAATGAAGTTTTCGCCTTACTTCTCTTGAAATGGAACATAATAATAATGCATTCAATATACTTTGTTCTCATCATATTATAGGGAATGTTATGAGTGAACATGTTTAGTATCCTTCTCTTCAAATTGAAAATGACACTATTATCCAATTTTGCCCCAGAAAAATTGATCAAACACGACCCTGCATAGGAGATAATCGAAGGGTCGGCTTAGTCCTACGAACTCACAATCGATCCCAAATGTGAGGGGCAGGAGGGCTCGACAATGGAGGAGCAACATCGGCAAAGGAGGCCGATAACGTTAAAAGAGACCAGAGGCTCAACAGAAAGAATTGGAGAAAGGGCTTGAAGTTCTCGGACTTCACATACGAGTCTACCCGGGGCAAGCGATAGACTCGTGGAAGGCGCCACAAGTCACCAGCGCAATTCCAAAAGGCATGAAAAAATGGAGACTCCAAACGAGTGCTGGCCCCCCACGTGGATTTCGACACGTAAGCAGAGCTTGCGGGCGACACCAAGTGTCTAACCATCGACGGAAGCCTCCACGTGTCTAATCGCCACACCTCCGAAGGTCAAGTCTAAAAGAGAGTCTCCAAATGAGTGCAAAATCTCCACATGTCTAAGGTCGGAAGTACCTCTGCCAACCGGAAGGGACTTAGGCAAAACACGAGGAAAGTAGAGCAAAGATGCGGAAGGCGCCACATGCCTCATCGGCACAACTTCAAAGGCACGACCCAAAGAAAGACTCGAACTAGCGTGGACCCTTCGTGTGTCCAAGGCACGAGAAAGACAGAGTCGGTCCCCGCACGCGGTCATAGTAAAAAAGGGGAGAGTCGGTTGTTGAATTGACTAAGTACACGAAGAGCTGCGAAACCCTCCACGAGTCTCAACGACGCACCTCCAAAGGTCAGGTCCATGCGTGGTCCCCAAATATACGCGGACTCCCCACATGTCCAAGGTCTAACAAAGATGCTCTTAAATGGGCGGGAAATATAGAGTCACCTGTTGAAGAGTCCAGACCGACGGAAGGAGCCACGCATAAGCTCGGCACAACTTCATAGGTAAAATCCGGAGGCAGATCCCAAATGAGCGCCAACCCTCCATGTGTTTAGAGTCCCAAAAAGGGACCCCGACCGTTGAAAAGTCCAAGCGTTAGCGGAGCCTCCACGTGTCTCTTCAGCGCATCTTCAAAGGCGAAACCCGAGGCGGACCTTAAACAAGCGCATGCTCGCCATGTGACCGAGAGTCAAAAGGGGGTGAGATCTTAAAACGCGAGGTTGCCATGTGGACCTGTATGACATTATTTCGTATATCATGAGCCCGCGTTAAATGCCCGACCTCGACCTTCAAACGACCACACCTTTGGATTGGAAGCTCGAATCGAGCGGGAGAGGATGTTTTAGAGAGCTCTCGGCCTGCTACTCACTCACACCATTTTATGATTTGGCCCACCATTTTCGAGGCTTTCAAGTCTCCCACCTATCGCCATAATGAAGGACAAACCCCCATTTCATGCCCAACAAGGAACAACACATGGAGGCATGGGCTCTGTCAGGGAACCCATCATTGTTACAAAGAAATTTTAATGCTTTCTAGAGTGGTTGGAATAGGTGAATTCAATGCATTGCGAGTGGTTTAAGCAGGATTCGAATTTTCCCTCTCTCCTTCTCTCTTTCTTCTATATATTGTAAAGGAGGGGTAATTTCTAGAGGTTGGTCATCTTTTCTCTCCCGCCCTCTCTTTTTCTCCCCTCGGGTTGAATGTGGAGCTTAAGCCTCCTCTCTTGGCTCTGTAATGGCATTTTCTTGCCTCTTGCCCACTGATGATGTACTGTGTGAACTCATGGAGCAATAAAATATGTTTTGTGATGCATTTTGTCCATCCTTCCTTATTTTATTGTCTCTTCTTGCCTCTCGTTATTTCAGGGTTGTCATATTGTGCATACTTATGATGTATATTGCAGGTTTTTTGAGAGATGTGTTTAATGGGTTTGAAGTGGTGTTCTGTGTGAACTCTATCTTTGGTCTATGATGCATCTGTCCATCCTCTCCATTGCTCACCTCTCTCCACTTCAGCAACTAAGATTATGATCAAAGAACCATCCTTTTCTTGGTGCTATCACCTCTGTAGTGTAGGATTCCTTTATTTCATGCTCTCTCTCTCCCTGTCTCCTTGGCATTGTTAGATTAGGAGTAGATAATCACATTTCCTTCCTTAGAAGTAGTTTAGCATTAGGATTAGGAAGAAGAAGTTTCCGGCTTTCTCCAGAGGTCCATCTCAATTTTGCAAGTCCCACAACTTGAGAGATGGTCCCATGTTATGCAATCACACCAGATGCCCCACTCAGATCTAAGGCCATTCGGGGGTGCTTGTGATTTTGCATCAACATTTTTGGCACACCCAAGTGGGACCAGACTAAAGAGCTTTACATCTTCATCTTAGTAGGTTTGATGTGTTATTGCTGAGATCCACCTTTGAGACATTTTAAACACATCTAACAACTCCATCTGGTCAACAACCCACATCTTTGAAGTTGCAGACCTTCTTCCCATCCATTTCCACCCACTATTCCTTCCACATCTTTCATCTTCTACCATTCATGAAGTTGTGCAATCATGACTTCATTCCCAACTTAGAACTCACACTTGCAACAACAACAGTGCAATCCACCTCCAATGTATTTCATGACTCCTCCAGATCAGATTATGATTAGATTCAGAACCATTATGCTTACCCATATGAGCAGTGTCAAAGCCAGTTTGGCTATGGAGCTTATCAAGAACAAGGGGACACATATAATGGTAACAGTTATGTGGAGAATGCTGATCTGCTAGAAAAGATCTAAAGAATTGAGGCTAGCATGGTGCATTCCAGGGCTACAACACAAATGAAGGCATTCAGGATTTAGTTGCAAGGTACCTTGTCCATGGGAAGGCCCTTTTCCAAGACACTATTACATAGGAGAAGCTTGACTTCATGATTGAGATGTTGCCCCAACTTGCATAGTGGACTGAGGAGATAGAGGCCTATGAGCTTGGTGCCAGACAACCTTGTCAATGGGTAAGTCCACCACCTCATAGCTTTTCTTTTCCTCTTCCCCAATCAGTATCATCGCAGCAGTGTCATGAGTCTAGCTTCCCATCTTGCTTCCCAAGTGTTGATTTCCCTTCTCCATCTTCTAATCTTCCATCTCACCTCATTTCCTCTTCCCTCTTTCCTTCCAAATCCAAGTCCCCTCCACAAGAGCCAAAGGCAATACCTTCCCCTCCACCACAGATAAACAAACAACTAGTGGAGACCCCACCCACCACTCCTCCTACTCTCCCAAGTCCATGTCAGGAGAGACTCCAAAAACCAATCAAGGAGAGCAGCAAGAAGAAGAGCCAAGAAAAGAAGAAATGATCAAAAGCTTGGTAAGCTTGGCTCTTAGATTTGGAATTACAAAGATTCCCTTGTTGGTTAAGCCCATGGAGGAGGTGGGTCAAGCCACAAGTGGTGGAAGCTTTAGCTGCAACGCAAGCACGGGAAGAAGGAGCTACTCCAAATCCAAAAGAAGAGGAGTGCATTCCAGGCTATGGAGGAGAACCATATGGTTTCAGAGGCAACAAGTGCGAGAGCAAGCCACAGAAAGAACCTTCAGTTCTTCCTCCCACTTCATCCCCTTCAAGCTCTGATGTCGAAGAAGAGTTTGAACTTTCAAACTTCATATTTGAGAATGAGGGGAACCATGGTGAGAAAATTACAGATCCGAAGGACACCATGGAGGAGGTCAAGCACACACAACAGACAACGAGGAGGTAGATTGTCTTTCGACTTGGAGGATTGTCTTGATGGAGAGGAGCCCGAGGAGATCACATCATTTTCTCCTCCATCATCCACCTTCCAAGCACATGAGTCCACTACCATGAGGAGAACATCCAAGGACAACAACCTGCATCTCACAACGGCCCTCTAGGAACCAAGGTTGGAGGATCATAATCTTCCATGTTCTTCTAAGGAGGAAGGGAAAGAGCACGAGGATCCCATCTCTCCCACATCACTCACCTAGGAAGGTCCGCAAGAAGACTCCATTCTTGGAGTTGAAATTCGAGCAATGGGCACATCCATCGGATTAGACCGTGCCCAAATAGTACTTGGCTTCATTGGAGCCAAGGGAGAATCCAAAACAAGTCATGTCCATTTCAGGGCATGAGGATGAGTTTCAAAGCACCAAGGGTCACCATTAGCACCTCCAGGAGTCCAATGCCAATCAACTTGAGGAGGTATTTTTTATTGATGTTGATACCTTGATGATATGGGTGGAGGATCGACCTCTTGTCAGTTTTTCACTCATAATGACAGCCATGTTTAGCTCCAAATCAGATACATGGTTGCCTATTTTGAGAAAGGGAAGCTATTTCTCCTTGCCTATAGCAGGATTTGTTTAGCTTTTCTCTATTAGGGTTAGTGTAGGAGTAGGAGTAGGTTTGTTTTCAGCAGAAGAAGTGCTTTTGCACACTCTGCATGTCTCATTTGAGGCATGTATGATTTTATCTTTGTATATAAGCTTTTTTTGTTGCTTGTGAGGTACCATACACCGGCCCTTCCGTATTTATAGTAGGGAGAACCATAGTTGCATGTAATAGTTAATAATTTCAAATAAAACAAATACAGAGAAACTAAAATCAGGTTTCAAGGAGTCCATTTCCAGGAGTAGGTGAAAGCCCCAGGTCAATACAATTTTCTACTCTCGAAACCTCATCTTCAAGATTTTCTTGAAAAAATTGAGAGTGGACAGCGGGCGAGTTCAAGTCGGCGGGGATGCAAGCAATCAAGGAGATAAGTTTCAATGCAAGATCAGTATTAGGCTATCATCCTTGACTCCATGCCCAATGGATGCAACAAAGCAACCGGGTTTCTTCATCTAAAGAGGCAAATGTCTTCGTGAGTCACCAAAATGTTATCCAATTTTGCCCCCATACAAAATTAATCAAACACGACCCCTGCACAGGAGATAATCTAAGGGTCGGCTCATTCCTGCGAGCTCACAATCGATTCCAAATCGAGGGGTGGCGGGCTCGAAATGGAGGAGCAACATTGATGAAGGAGGTCGATTACGTTAAAAGACACTAGAGGCTCAACAAGAAAGAATTGAAGAAATGACTCGAAGTTCTCAAACTTCACATATGAGTCTACTGGGAAACAATGAGGACTTGCTGGAAGGCGCCACATGTCGGCTCATTGGTGCAATTCCAAAAGGCAAGATAAAACGAAGACTCCAAACAAGCTTGCGGGTGATAAAGGCGAGTGTCCAACCATCGGTGGAAGCCTCCACGTGTCCAATCGGCGCACCTCCGAAGGTCAGGTCCAAACAGAGTCTCCAAATGAGCGTGAAACCTCCATGTGTCTAAGGTCGGACAAATTAACTCCGCCAAACAGAAGGGACTTAGGAAGAACACAAGGAAAGTAGAGCGTAGCCTGCGAAGGTGCCACATGCCTCATTGGCGCAACTTCAAAGCCACAACCCAAAGAAAGACCCTGAACTAGTGTGGACCCTCCACGTGTCTAAGGCCCGAGAAAGACAGTCAGTCCTCCATGTGGTTAGAGTCAAAAAAGGGGCAAAGCCACCGTTGAATTGACTAAAATACAGAAGAGCCTACGGAACCCTCCACATGTCTCAACGACGCACCTCTAAAGGTCGAGTCCAAGTGTGTGGTCCCCCAAATGTGTGCGGACTCCCACGTGTCTAGGGTCCCACAAAGCTACTCTTAAATGGGTGTGAAAGACAGAGTCACCGTTGAAGAGTCCAGACCGGTGGAAGGAGCCACGCGTCACGGCTCGGCCAAAACTTTAGAGGTAAAATCCGGAGGTAGATCCCAAATGAGCGCCACCCTTCACGTGTTCGAGTCCCAAAAAGGACACCGGATGTTGAAAATTCCAAGCGTTAGCGGGAGCCTCCACGTGTCTCTTCGGCGCATCTTCAAAGGCAAAACCCGGAGGCAGACCTTAAACAAGCGCAGGCTCGCCACGTGGCCAGAAGTCAAAAAAGGGGGCGAGATCTTAAAACGCGCGAGGCCATCACGTGGACCCTGTATGGATAGATTCTTTCGTATATTATGAGCCCGCGTTAAACGCCTGACCGTCGACCTTTAAACGGCCATACCTTTCAACTAGAAGCTCGAAACTGAGCGAGAGAGGACATTTTGGAGAGCTCCTGACACCTTCTACTCACCTGTCACCATTTATGATTTGATCTGCCATTTGCGAGGATGTCAAGTCTCTCACCTATTGCCATAATGAAGGAAAAAACCCCCTTTCTTGCCCAACAAGGAACAACACATGGAGGCATGAGCTTGTCAGGGAACCCATAATTGTTGTAGGCGAATTTCAATGCTTTCTAGGGTGGTTGGAATAGGTGAATTAAATGCATTGCAGGAGTGGTTGAAGCAAGATTCGAATTTTCCTCTCTCCTTCTCTCTTTCTTTTATATATTGTAAAGGAAGGGTAATTTTCAAGAGGTTGGTCATCTTTTCTCTCCTGCCCCCTCTCTTTTCTCCCCTCGGGTTGAATGTGGAGCTTAAGCCTCCTCTCTTGGCTCTGTAATGGCATTTTCTTGCCTCTTGCCCACTGATGATGTACTGTGTGAACTCATGGAGCAATAAAATCTGTTTTGTGATGCATTTTGTCCATCCTTACTTATTTTATTGTCTCTTCTTGCCTCTCATCGTTGTAGGGTGTACTTGTGCATACTTCTGATGTCTATTGTAGGTTTTTTGAGAGTTGTGTTTAATGGGTTTGAAGTGGTGTTCTGTGTGAACTTTATCTTTGGTCTGTGATGCATCTTGTCCATCCTCTCCATTGCTCACCTCTCTCCACTTCAAGCAAGCTGAGATTGTGATCAGCAACCCCCTTTTCTTGGTGTTATCACCTCTGTAGTGTAGGATTCCTTTATTTCATGCTCTCTCTCTCCCCTGTCTCCTTGGCATTGTTAGATTAGGAATAGATAATCACATTTCCTTAGAAGTAGTTTAACATTAGGATTAGGATTAGGAAGAAGAAGTGACTTTCTCTGGAGGTCCATCTCAAGTTCGTAAGTCCCACAGCGCGTGAGAGATGGTCCCATGTTATGCGATC
Source organism: Taxus wallichiana var. yunnanensis (assembly GCA_018340775.1). Classification (NCBI taxonomy): domain Eukaryota; kingdom Viridiplantae; phylum Streptophyta; class Pinopsida; order Cupressales; family Taxaceae; genus Taxus; species Taxus wallichiana. The sequence goes on along the minus strand of CM031239.1, from coordinate 268,923,097 downwards.
ACACGGATGCCCCACTCGTGATCCGAGGCCATTCAAGGGGTGATATGATTTTGCATCAACAGACACATTTGAATGTCTTCTTTCTTCCTCTTCTCTTGAAATGGAATATGAAACAATTAAATGTCCCCTTTTCTATTCTTCTCTTTAAATAGAAAATCATATAGTTTAATGCCCTATTTCTCCCTCTTATTGACATGGAATAAGAAATAATTGAATGTGTTAGATCTTTTCTACTCACCTCGAAATTAAGAATGATGTGAATGCTTGAGACAGCTTTTATTCCGACTATACATAATAATGTGACGAATTATTACGCAATAAATATCTTTCTCCTAATGAAATAGATAGTGTTATAGATGTTCATCAAAATCTTGCTCCAATTGAAAATAATGCACATACTTTTATTGATGATGCAAATGAATTCATGTTAATATTGACAATACTTCTCTACATACTATATACGATATTAGGAATTTACTTTATGATGCCACATCCTTACCTCCAATGCTTTCCCCTCATTTTTATTCTTTCGTATGCGGAAAATTTTCCCATGGAAACTATTAATGGAATGGTCCAACCTCTTAATGAGCCCCTTCATAATTTTTCTATACCTTCTCAAGAGGTCATCTCCTTAATGCCATAGGTTATTTGCAACAAAAATTTCATATTCTATCTCTAGAAATCAAGTCCTATAATGCATGGATTGATTATAATACTATATATGGTAATCCAATTATATGTAAAATTCTTATCCTCAATTTCTTGGATACTTCATAATGCCTAAGTTCTAGCTAGTTAATGGGACTTGTTACCCTTTTTCATATTAATTGAAAACATATGAAAAAATATCAACAATCTTCAATATTGTTGTGAATCCTTCGTAAAATTTCATCTAAAATTTTAATTGTTTGCTCCAAAATGATGTTTTTGTACACATGCACTTTTCTCATGTTTTAACAAAAACTTGATTTCCTTGTTAGAAACATGTAAATTTTACAAACTTATCTCATCTATCTATTGCGATAAATTACATACTTAAAAACTAGATTCAAAATTCCATAATTTATGTTCTTTCAATGTCACAATGAGTTTTTCACTAGGTGCCTCTCAAACTCTTCCCAATTTCACATATTGCAATTTTCTAGAAAAGCATGACTACTAATTCCACATTTTTGTCTTTCATTATCTTTCTTCTCATACACCAATTTCCCTTAATTTTTGTAGTTTTTGTCGTATTTCCCTAGTTTTACCGTAATTTCCTCAAATTCGACTAATCACAACAATTTTTGGAATTTGATACTAATTAGCCCCATTTCATCAATTTGTCATTTATTTTACTCAATTCTATAATGTAATTATCACATTACCCTTATTTTACTGCATTTTCTTGTTTTAAGTGATAATTCTCTATTTCTTGTTAACTTTCCTTATGTTGGTAGCACTTCCCTAATTTTACGTCTATTGCACCAATTTTCCAAATCTGTCATTTTTTTACAATTTTATTTTACTTGCTCTAATTACTCAATTTTACCTTCATTACCATAAGTTTACTCTAATTCCCCTAATTTCCGCATGTTCACTAATTGTCCTTAGTTGACCCTAATTTCCTACTTTCCTCAATTCATAACTAATTGTCATAGTTTCGTTGATTGTATACTAATTTTACCTTCCCTAACATTACCATGACTCTCCTCATTTTTCCAATATATTACTGAGTTTCATAATTTAACAAGATTTGCCTTAAAATTTTGTTTGTAATACTCCATAATTCCCCAAATTGTTGAAATTTTCTCTAATTTTTCATACCTTCCTTTATTATCCTAGTTATACCTTCAATGCCCTCATTTTATTGTATTTTCTCTTGACTCTTTTAGTAATTGTGCTAGTTTCTCTAATATTGTCATAACTCACAAATATAAGTAAATGAAATGCCACTGGAGGATTTAATGTCTCGCTTTTAGACATATAAAATGTAAATCTAACCAAAAGTCTTATTTTGTTTCTTGGATTTCCCTTCATAGATTGTGATTGTCAACAATTTGTCACTTGTTTCTAAAACACCACCCACATTTTATTCTAATTTTACAAAAAATAAGTAAATATCACTATTTTCCCCAATTTAATTCTAATTTTTTTATTTTACATTGATTTCCCCTAATTTTACCATGATTTAAGTTTTTCTATTATTTCCCTAATTTTATCCCAATTACTCTAATTTTACTCTAATTGTCTATATTGCCTCAAATTATCATTAATCTCTCCAATTTCTAAAATTTGTCATTAATTAGCATTACTTTCCCAATTTCATTGTCACTACCTTGAATTTAAATGCATTTCCTTAATTTTACACAAATTTAAATATATTTACGCTCGTTTCCATAGTTTTATGCTAATTTTTACTATTTTATATCCATTTCCTTGATTTCATGTTAAATACCTAATTACCCCGATTAATCACTAGTTTCTATACATTTATGTTACTTGCCTTAATTACTCCAATTTTACATTCAATTGCCTAATTTTACCATAATTTATCCTAATTCACTAATTTCCTCAATTTATCATTAAATGCTTTTAATTTTTTTACTAATTTTATCCTAATTGCCAAAATTTTACGTTAGTTACTCTAATTTTCCTAATTTGTTATTGATTTCCATAATCTTATGTTATTTCCTTAATTTTTCCATGATTATTCTAAATTTCCCAAATTATTACTAATTTCCCTAAGTTCATCCTTCATTTCATAATTAAGTCTTGAAAGTTCTTCTAGTGATCTTAGAATGTGTTATTCCATTGATATTAGGATGTTTCTACTCATGGTCGGAAAGTGAGTGAAATGTGAGACTCGAGGAGTGAGTTGATGATCTCCATATCTTGACTCCGCCATTATGTTCAAACCTTCTTCAAGGAACAAGCCATGATGAGCTATTCCAAGCTACCAAGGCATCTGGGACCATCATATATAAAGGAATGAAAAATCCTATAAGGATACTTTTATACATGTTAAAACTTTAGCTTCTTTGTTCTTCTCTACTAAAGGTTTAAAAACCATTCTCGTCATAAAAATCCCTTTTTACAAGGGAAACAAAAACTTCTCACAATACACTTTAAGGACTAAGCCTTATGGTAGAACAAAGATTCATAACAAGGTTTTATCAAAAATTAGAGTCTTTGAGTATTCTAAATTAATGTATACATGCTTCAAACCTTCATAAACATCATCCAAACATTGGCTCAAGTAGAGAGGTAGTTTATCCTATTTGACTAATATATGAACTTAATTGTGATGATGTGATGAGATTTAGCGATTACTTGGTCTCAATAACATCATGCACAATAAATCAAATGTGACTATATGATGTGTTTTTGGGTTTTATGGACCGTAACTACATCATTATCTGAAATAATTAGTTATATGAGTGAAGAAGCCTCCTAGAATGATGAATTTTTATAGCCCTGTAAGGTACACTAAGAGAAGAAGTGAGAAGCACTTAATGAATGGACCACTGAGATCAATGAAGAATGCCTTCTTTCACTTGAACCAATCCATAAAACTATTCCATGCCTTTCTAACCCTCTTGCACTTGATGAGAACTTGAAACAATTTCTTGTACAGTGCAACCATGATGAACCTTCCACCCAGGAAACACAATGACTAATGAAATGTGAGACCGAAAACCTTCGACCTTGAGATGGATAAAGGTAGGAGATTGAATCAAGAATTCTTCAATATTTAGATCAACCCATCAAATGAGATGAGAAACACACTGAGACCAAAATGTAATTTGAGACCAAAATTAGGAAAATTAGAGGACTTCCCTTCTACCCGAGTCACAATTCAATTCCCAATCCTCTATAAACATGAATTTGTCCTTACCATTCCTATGACACAAGCTCTAGAGAGATGCTCACCACATAGTCATGGGTGGAGATTTGAAAATATTGAGAAGTACTTCTCATAATGGGGACTTTCATAAACACACTCGAGACCAAAATCTAATTTGAGACCAAAATTAGGAAATGAGAGGACTTCCCTTCTACTTGAGTCACAATTCAATTCCCAATCCTCCATAAACATGAATTTGTCTTTACCATTCCTATGACACAAGCTCCGGAGAGATGCTCACCACATAGTCATGGGTGGAGATTTGAAATTATTGAGATGTACTTCTCGAATGGGGACTTTCATAAACACACTTGAGAGACCAAAATCTAATTTGAGACCAAAATTAGGAAATGAGAGGACTTCTCTTCTACCTGAGTCACAATTCAATTCCCAATCCTCCATAAACATGAATTTTTCCTTACCATTCCTATGACACAAGCTCCAAAGAGATGCTCACCACATAGTCATAGGTGGAGATTTGAAAATATTGAGAAGTACTTCTCAGAATGGGGACTTTCATAAATAGACTATTGTTTACTAGGGGTGAGGATCTTATAAGTATGGGGATAAATTATGTTAGTTTAAAACACCATACTTAAATACTAGGATGTGTTTCTGTGTCCTGCATGTCCTCTTGTTGTTGGAAAAAAAGGACAAGGGGACATCAGACCTCTAAAAGGCCACCGTGGCTCTATTCATCATGAAAAAGTGGTAAAAAAGGTCACTTTTGTGTCCCTCATGCCCCCCTTTTTCCTTTGGGGATAGAGGTGACACAAGAGTGTCCAATGTGTGATTGTGCCTTATTAAGAAAGCCAATTTTGCCTTGGATGTCTATTTTTAGACACTTAGCTTGAATTTTTCACCACGGGAGCTTAGGAAAATGTTTCGGGGTAAAATATTATATGATTTTAACTCAAAATAACATTTAAAGATCAATGGAAGCATTCCCAAAATTCATTTCTTCTTGAAACTCAAAATATAGGGATTATTCTTTCTTAAACAAAGACGTTAAGATGAATAAGTTTGAAATATATCAGGAAATACTTAAGCCTTAGTTAAAATTTTATATTTCCCCCTCGTAGAGGATTCATATATCTTTCCGATTCATATTTGTTTTCCTCTTAACTCATTCAAGAACTCACAAAATATTCTAGAGAAGACAACATTCATTGTTGAAGCTCTCGTTCCCTACACCCTGAATACCCATTATTGAACAGATGGATCCTAAATGAGATTTTCTTTCCTAAATTTCACTAAATTGCTTCAAATAACTTAAATGCTCTCCAAAATAACCCTTAGATGCTTTATAATTTTCTTGAATTTTCCCGGAGCTTGTTTATTAGTTGTAAAATGGCCAAAAATGGCCTTTTTAGGCCTCCAGAGGAAGTTTTCTTTCACTGAATCTTAATGAATTAATTTATCAACTTGGGTAATAATCTCTACACACTAAAACAAACTTGAAAAATTGTTAGGAATTTCCTCTGAGACGGGATACCGGTTGAAATGAAGGTGGGTCATTTAGAGGAAAGATGCATAATGATTGGGAAACCTAATTTTTAATAAGGGGCTTAGTTGTCATGCTTAAGATTTTCAATTTTTCATGCTAGATATTTTACATGACAACAATGAATTTGGACTCAATTTTACCCCTAATTATATCATGCATTACATAGTTAGTTGATTGGTTCAATAAGAGAAGAAATGTTGATTAAATTGAGCCATGTGAAACTTATTGGAACTATATGATTTGATTTTTTACTTCATCTAGGACTAATTAAAAATCTAGGCATGAATCAATCAGTCAATTTGATTGAAATTGAATCTATACAATTTGTGATGCATGAGTATCATGAGGGAATTAAATTTCTTACATAAGTTTTACTATATTAGTTAAGTACATGGGCACACACAAGGATGGTGAGAAGGATAATGGAGAAAGGAACTTGTGCAACACAAAAGTTGGGTGATGGTGACGATTACACAGGGATTTCATGAATGTTTTATGCAATAGTTGAATTATATAATGCACATTGATTACAAAAGTGAAAGAACACAATGTGTGCACGAAGTGAATTGAGTTTACCATTTTAGGGGCCAGAGTGATAAGGAGTAGAGAGACAAACTGAGTCACACAAAAATATTGAAACTTTTTGAGGATTACGAAGAAACACCTTTATAACAACTTTAAGATTTTTGTAAAAGTCCCAATAATGGGAGTAGTATTTGTCGACGACGTCAATGATTCTCAAATTAATAAAAACATGTACATGTGTTTTGAATTCTTATGTAATATAAGGCATTTCATGAGTCCATATATTTGAGCAACTTTTTTCTTTTGAGAGTAGTGAGGTTTATAAAATCTAATTTTGACACATCTAACAATCCCAAAGGCCCCAAAACCTAAATAATGACTATATTCTTTCCCAAAATAGACATCGATTGTAGAATTTAAACCCTAAAAGCTTTCAATAAATGTTGAAACCGTGAAAAATACCTATGTACTGACGATATTAGATTATTAAAATTTATCTCCTAAATCGTGACTCATGGAGTTGTGATACTATTTCCATAAGGTGCGAGTGACCCTAATTACTTATATTTACTAAAATAAATTTAAAGTATAAGTTTTTGTAAATAGAAGGCTACCACAAAAACATATATAACACATACATTAAGTAACGCGTAAGCATTCTTTTAATTATGCACACAAACCAAACTTTTCTAGTCTTGGAATTGCTTTGGTTTCCAAAACCTAAGCCTTGGACATGTTACTGATATAGCAACTTGCGTGTTTTCAACAAAAAAATGCAAAAAATCACCTTTCATCATGATAAATCCTACAAAAACGGTTGTAATCTTTCTTAAAAATTTGCCTACAATGTAGAGAAAACTATCCTCTTTCTAAATATATAGTTTTTATATTTTTGACTATTGGAAGATTTCCATGTATATTTATTTCAAACTCTCTTTTATACCTCTATTTTAGCGATTGTAAACTCTTATCTTTTGTCATGTATCTTTTGTTTCACTTTTACAAATTGAAAAAAAATTATACAGTCCTAAACTACAACTAATTTTGTTTATATTAAAAAAAAATCTAATTTTCGATATTTTTGAGGTGGTTAGGGGGGGGTCACGGTCCAAATTTATCCGTTATTTTTTTTAATTTTTAAATTCTTTATCCTTGATAACAAAATCATAAAAATATAAACACTGACTAAAAATCTAAAAAATCTACCCCAAACTAGACGCTCCTATCTATCTTACTACCATAAGGTTTTCAAAAATACTAAACAATGCTAAAAAAATTGGGGAGGGGAGGAAGGGGTGAAGGCACGATTGACTATTTACAATGTATTTTTACAAAATCAGAAGTACCTATTTACATTTTAGATCTTTAACCCACTTACACTTAACTGTTTTAAAAAATAGTAGTTTAGAAACTAGACTTGAAATACTACAATTCAAGTTCTTACAACATTTTCAAATTTTGAGTGTAATTATCTCAAATAACTCGTCAAGTTGAAATTTTTTATTTTTGAGAAAAAGTTATGCACTTAAGACCCCTTTCGACCCCCATTTCCATGCACTTACCCATGATGTACATCAATTGGAAAAACATAAATACCTCACGAATCATTAAGATATATCAAAGTAAATCCCATTTTCCGCACAAAAAAGGAAATGAACTAATGGATTTGTATTGCGACCATCGCTATGAAGTATTATGTGATACCTCTAAAAAGGATAAAAGATATAGGAGTCACAATTGATAGTATTTGTAAGGAAATCACACTTAATGTATTTAAATATCAATTAAAAATAGTTCAATGACACGTACATGCTAAGTAAAGCATATATATCGCATACATACATATGTACGTACGTATGTATTGACATGATGTTTCCATTGGTGATATAATAGGATATCACTCTTAATCTAAGGTTTTTAATATATTAACCTCATATAATACTATACATAACATCTTCATGTACATGGCTTCTTAATTTTTTTGATTTCCTATTTACTTGATCAACCTCCCTTGAGTTGAGTTTGACTTATTTTATCCATGTGCTCACGATATGAACATATATCCCTAGTTTGACCATTCTTCTAGCCAATTAAATTTGACTTTACTACTTGATGGGTCTTTCCCTCTCCATTGTTTATTTCATCTCAAACATCCACACCGGCGATTCTACGTTGACATGTGAAAATCATCTACCCTCTTGACCTTCTATAATGGTCTTGATAAGCCTATATGCCAAAGAGTATTCTCTATTTTCCAATTGTAGGTGACATTTGGGTATGAGCTCAACCTCCTCTTACGGATCGAACACCAAACTTCCACATCCATATTCCTTCTCTCTTAAGGTTTACATCATCTTTGTTTATATGATGTTTACTTCCTTCTCTACTTCTTCTCTTCTTATGTAGCATTTCTATGCATTATCTCATCCACATTATTTCTCATCCAGTTGTGTACTCTTGTATGCACCGGTATAGTTCAATATAATGCCTCGATATGGTACTACACGTGTTCCACTTGCTTCATGTTCTACACAATCTTATCCCTTTGTGAAAAACCGAATGATGTGATGTATCACTCTATCTTCTTCCTTTTGTAGTTTCATATGTGTCTTTGTTCACCCTTATGCACTCTCATTGTATTGGATCTCCCATAATACAACATTTTCTAATCGAATTTCCAAGACCTCTATGACAAAAACATGACATTTATCCATCAATAAGTTTTTTTATTAGATAGGGTAAAAAGAAGGGATTATGGCTCCTAGAGGCCTTACAAAGAAACAAATACATCATGAGTGACACAACGGAGAAAAAGATGAAGCGTTAAAAGCCAACATAACGACCTCTAAGAGTGGTAAGGAAAGACAAAACCATCGAGGTGGAAAACAAAGCGAGAAGAACCTGCCAAAAACTTGACACAAAACCTAGAGCTAGAGCTCACCATCGAAGCCGCTCGAGAGCAAGTACACGTAGCATAGGATTTTTTTGGTGGACCTCCGTCCAGCCCACTTCACCAAAATCGAAAGCGTAAGAACCTAAAGGTTGTGTCGAATCGGGGCGAAGGAAATCTTTCAGCTTCCCATTAATTATGTCCACCTCCTGCCCCCTAAACGGCGGCCAACAATCAAGATACCCATCACAAATCTTCCCCAAACGTTGATCCTTAAGTGTCGTCCCTTCCAACTCAGAGAAAAATTCAAAATGTTCTTCCCACCCAGCCATCCGATCCATCCGGTCACCACAACCGCTTCCTACCATTTCCTTTACTAAACCACCAACAACCAAAGTATGAGGCGCACCCCTGATCTCCATTCTACATGGAAAAACAACACAATCGGGGTCCAAAACTTAATCCAACACCCAACACTTGTCGGTAGAAATATGTCCCCCATGAGAAGACGTCTCCACCAACCCATCACACCATGCATTCACCAATTATTCCTCATATGATTTCAACACAGGGGTCTTTGCCACCTTCTCCACGGATTCCTCTTCCTCCCCAGTCGAATCCTCCTACCCCGCCAAATCCTCTAGCTCATCGTCCCCATGAAGATAAGAAAATTTCATAGGTGGCTCCACAAGCCCACAATGGTCCTTCATTTCATATCTTGCCATTATGCATCTTGGAGCATTCGACCTCAATAACTTGTTCCCATTTACCATTAGGGGAGTGTAACAATATTCGCTTAGGCACTTTGAACCCCACAAGTATATTGATGCAAATCCTGACATGAACTAATCTGGAGGGATTTTTGGTTGTGGGATAAACAACAATGAGCGAGGCTCATCGAGATGGCAATCCCTAGGAAAAGCTCTAGTTCCCATAACTCCAACGGGAGACTCGGAAGCCGAATCTAGGGCGAAAGGGTGTGGAAACAAATATTATGTGGCATTTCGGTTCCCATAAGTTATCACACAATATTATATATGAATTGGACAATGCTCATCTTCACTTCACATTTCTGTAGAATAATACCAAGTTTTCCCTCTACTAAACAAGTTACTCTTTAAGGATTTAGATATTGTTTGTACTTTAAAATCAACTTTCTCACAATCTCTATGGAACAAAAACTTATCTTTTTCCCCGATCAACCACCACTACATAAAATTTAACTATTTTCTTGTAACTTGTTTACAAAATATGTCGCCTCTCTTTTTACATCTCTTCTCTCTTTCCCATTACCTTAATGAATCTAGTTATTGTGTGTAACATCAGTCACTGCTCATTTTGATATATGTGATGGTCTACTGACACACCTTCATCATCTTACATGATATGGACCTTTACATCATTCCCCTTTCTTTCCTCATTGTGTGCATGTGAACACTCGAAACATTTGATGTCGTACCTTGGCAGGACCAAAAGCATGTACAATGAAACTTCAACTATTCCTATCCCTCTTGTAGAATAAGTTCCTCTTATATCTTGTTATCTATGTTATTCCTTTTTCTTTCATCAATATCTTTCTCATGCAATGTTGGCTTTTTACCACCACCGAGCTTCCTTTGGCCTTCCCAACATTTCTTTTTTGTACCAAATTATCATCTACCCTTAATGTATATTTATATAAATCTTTAATAATTTGGGCATTCACAATCATGATATCATATTGGATCACACAATCGCAACCCATTAATATATTACATTATCTTCTCTTGATTCATTTCTCTATGACAAACTTGAACTATGATCTTGTATAACTATTTGTGTATTCTTTCACAACCAATTAATTTTGTTGCAAATTTAAGCAACCTCTTTAGTAGATCTAATTGACAAACACCCTACCAAAATTCCCTTTTATATTCATAACCATATTCTCCCATCACATGATCTTATCTTTACCTCTTGTATTGTGTTCTAGCTAAACTTGTTTTAATGAAAACTTTGTATGACCTTTTACGTTCTCGTATATGTGATATTCACCTTCTTCTCATCCACAAATTTATCAAAATCAAAATATTAATCCATCTATGTGAGCAAATAAATATGCTCCTTTAGGTTCAAAGTGTCCTCGAAAATTAAGGCTCATCCACACTACTCTTTATATCTTTAATATGGCTTTAGGAAGCCTTTCTTCATAGTCATCCAAACACTCAAGCATTGCACCTATTTGTTCGATCGCTTCTAAAATAACTTCCTAAGAGTAACCTTCCACATTACTTACATCCTCCTCAAGATGAATCTTGTTCTTTTATCCTCTTCTACTCAGTAATCATTTTGATTTTCATTTTCCACAACATTTCCATTATCTCATCAAGTTTTTCGATAACATTATTAACCAATGTCGTTTTTAGCCTTAATCCTCATGGCAACATGTTGTATTTCTACAAACGAAGCCTATTGTTTCACCTCATTACAATCCTATGAAGGTTGCACCGCATGCTTTGCTTCATTGTATTCTCTACCCACCTTGGAAAAGATGAAGAGTTTATCTTTTAACCCACAACCGTGCTTTTATTTGATATTAAATAATGCATTTATTTTTAGGGAACTTGACAAAAGGATTCCTTAGACTATTTATCCTTTACAAATAAGATAGATGTAGCGGAATTAGTATAGCAATGCGCACACGCGCACGCGCACACACACACACACACACACACACACACACACACACACACACACACACACACGCACGCACGCACGCACGCACGCACGCACGCGCACGCACATGCACGCACACACACGCACACGCGCACGCACACACACGCACGTGCGCGCGCACACACACACACACACACAAGGATATTAAATAATGCATTTATTTTTAGGGAACTTGACAAAAGGATTCCTTAGACTATTTATCCTTTACAAATAAGACATATATGTAGTGGAATTAGTATAGCACACACACACACACACACACGTGCACGCGCACGCGCACACGTGCACACACGCACACACGCACACACGCAGCAGTGCACATGCACGCACGGACTCACATACACGCACGCACGCACACGTGCGTGCGTGCGCTGCACACACACGCGTGCGCACGCACACACACACACAATTTTGTGTGTGCACATGTTAGGGCCATAAAACATGAGAACACACATTTATTTTTAGGGAACTTGACAAAAGGATTCCTTAGACTATTTATCCTTTACAAATAAGACATATATGTAGTGGAATTAATTAGATCACACACACACACACACACACACACGCATGCGCGCATGCACACACACACACACACGCGCACGCACACACACACACACAATTTTGTGTGTGCACATGTAATGGCCATAAAACATGAACACGCGCGCGCGCACGTGCGCATGCGCGCACACACACACACACACTTGCACAAAATATTTTGTGTATGCACATGTTGTGGCCATAAAACACACACACACACGCACGCACGCACACGCACATGCACACGCACACACACACACACACACGCGTGCGCACACGCTGCGCACACACGCGTGCACACACACACGCACACGCGTGTCGCGCACGCACACACGCATACGTACACACGTGCGCGTCGTGCGCTGCGCGCACGCGCACGCACGCACGCACACGCTTGCGTGTACGACGCACGCACACACACGCACGCGCACGCGCACACACATGCATGCACATGCACGCACACATGCACACACACGCACACACACAATATTCATGTTGTGGCCATAAAACATGATCACACACATGCCTCAACATCAACCATCCATTTTAATCTTTGATGGATTTTCAATTTATTATGTAGGTGTTATGAACGCTCTTTTTATGTACTCTACCGACGTAGCTCCTCCACTATTCATTTGCATCATCCACACATCAATATTATTATTTAGCCAAACTCTCTTTCTCGAGCAATTCTTATTTTATTATGGCTTATTAGATAAATTAACCATCTTTCGTGACTGAGTAATGAATTTTCGGTGGGCCTAAATAGTGCTTTATTTCTTTTTTCTTTTTGCATCCTCGTGATGGCTCTCCAAACACTAGAAGTGAGATCTTCGTCATGAATCTTCTATTTACATGACATATTGGTGGCATTTGCCACATTGTGCGAGATGTTTTCTCATGCATTCCAACTCATTGAATATTAAGGGTTTTTCAAATTTAATGTTAACTTGGGGTGTTAGTTCTTCTCCTAGATGTCCTTGCAGGAAAAAATCTAGTTCTAGCATCTATTCAATAATGGATCAACTCAATCAATGCACATTTATTCGATGGTGGATTGGCCAACATAGTGCATAGTTCTTGAGTGACGGTTTCATTCCATCTACCATACTTCCAACAATGGTTTAATCCCATCCAGTACACATATTTAGTAAAGGATTAACCCATATTTTGTGCAATTATTGTGCATGGGTCGCTCATCAATCCTAGTTGTCAAGACCCATTTATGAGGTTTAGCCTCATCTTTTACAAACACACCCTAAGTTGCACTAGGTGGTGTTGGAATCTTGTAATTACACACATTATTCCTAAGCTTTTTTAGGTTAGTAATTACATAGTTTGATTTATATTATATTGTTTTCCATTAGTTGCTAATACGTGGATAATATTACATGTTGTCCCACATGAGATTCTTGACTTGCATATGAAGACAAATGTGGTGAGTACACATATGTGAGGTGTATTTGACCACATGGATCATTTCATCACATGATTGTACTTTTGATCTGGAAAATAAACTTCATTCACATTTCAAAATTTGATCTAGTTCATCGACTCAAATGCTATAAATAAGAGGCATTTGTGAATCTATGAAAGGTAAAGGGAGTTTGTAGATAGCTATGTTTTCATAATGCAAAGTTGGTTTTTCTCCCAATTTGTGTGAGTTAGTCATTGGTTCTCTTTAATCCCGTAATTTATCTAAATTACAAGACATTAAAGATGAGGAATAGGTAGACCATTTGGGGGATGTTTCTAAAGACCCGCCTCATAATAATGAGGCAAATAAATTACATTATCCTTCATTTAATCTACAAATGAAGATCTCATAATATGGCTTTGGACCTACCATGAAGGTCTACACATGGCTACGAAAACTTAGGCTAGATTTTGGGGTTCGAAAGATTAAAAGGCACGATGACAAGTCAAATTTATCCCTATAACATTTGGAAGGTGATGCCCACACATGGGAAGAAAGATGAGTTTTTAAAACCTTGATGGTGAATTTGTTGATTTTGTTAATGCTTTCACTAAAAAAGTTGATCATAATTGGGATGAGTCGAATGATACCTAGTTGATGCATTTCTTTAAGTAATATATTTTTGTTGAGTACACAAAAAAATGAATTTTCTAAATCTAAGGCCAAGCTTTCTTTGTTTCTAGTGTGTAAGATCTATATTGTCAACCTTTGGGTTGATATTCGAACAAATGTTAGGATGTTTGAATATAAATATTTTGAAATGGCTATTATCATAGCTAGAAGATCTAAAAACATATTGATAATTTAAAATGAAAATGGTAGGAAATATGTGCCAAATACCATTCACCTTTGACAAGAAACCTACATATGAGGAAACATTGACTCTTTATTATCTAAAACTCCTACCGATCAATTTTCCCCTATTGTAACTATTGTAAATGGGGTAGTGTTCATAAAGCTAACTTATAATGTGAGTGAAATCCTAAGAATATTCCTCCTTCTATAGTACTAACTAGGGAGCCATCAATATCACTTTTACAATAATAAGGTTGGACTATTTAGACACATTTAATTCTTTTCCTATATCAATAAATCTTAAATTTTGGTCATGGTTAATCCAAGATGCAAAGATAATATTCTAGATAACAAACAAGTCCACAAGCGAAGTCTCCATTTAAGCACTTATGATAGTTTTCTAATTCGAGTTTCACGTGGCAAGTATTGATTTTATAGTAGTCCATAAAGTGGAACTTTTACTTGTAGATTATGTCTTAAAGAAAAAAATTATGTGGTAGATATTAGGGGGTGGATGTTGCTTTAAGGGTTCAATGAATATACTCACTTGGGACATACTCCACCAATTATCAACATAGATTATTGAAATTCAATCAAAGAGACCATGAGGAAACTATAAAGTCTTTCCGTTGCGGGAAATAAAATTGTTGATTCCAATTAGATGAAGAAGATTTAGAAAAATAGAAATATTGGCATTATGTCCCACCTTTAAACTATGAATATAGAACTGTTTGTCTCACATGAACATTCTCCAATGATTTTAGAGTTATTATGCAAATACAAGGTAATTTTTCAATACCTACTATAGAGCCCACCACTAATAGGGAGTTAGAGAATGCATTATTGAGCTCGAGACTAAAAGGGGTTGTGATGGTACACTCTCTAGATATGGGAATTTTTAGAAGTTAGAGATTGAAACAATTGGTAAGTGAACTATTGGAGGTTGGAATGATTGTACCTAATAAGAGGTCATATGTTCCCCCGGTGGTACGAGATTGGAATAAGGATGGATCTTATAGACTCAGTATTGATTATAGTGCTTTTCACATAATCAAAATTAAAAATAAATTTTTAGTTCTAAGGATTGATGATTTGCTTGATGAGTTACATTGGGGGAGTATTTCTCAAAGACATATCTCATATATGAGTATTATCGAATACAAATTTAGGTTCATGACTAAGATAAGATAGCCTTTAGATTGCATCAAGGTCACTACCAATTTAGAGTGATGTCGTTTTCTCTTAACAACATTCTAACCACCTTTTAGGAAATGATGAACAAGGTATTCATGAAACTTTTTGATTAGTTTTTTTATGATATGCTTGATTATATTAAGTCATTGACATTCCATATTGAGCATTTATATGTTTTATTGGATATACTATCTAAGGAAAAGATTGATGGCAAGGCCTCTAAGTGTGAATTTGTGAAGGAATGTTTAGAATACCTCGGTCACATTATTTTTGTTGAGGGGTTGAAACTAACCTTAAAGATAAAGGTCACATGTGATTAGCATGTGCCGAAAACTCTTAAGAAACATTGCAGTGTTCTAGGCTTGGTAGGATTCTATAGAAGATTTGTAAAGAACTTCTCAATAATAACATGAGCCCTATTTGACGTTGTGAACAAGGATTCATTCAAGTGGTTCACTAAGGAACAAAAATATTTTGAGGATCTAAAGCATGATTTGGTTTCTATCCTATTATTAACAACCTTTGATTTCTCAAAATAATTTTTCATTAAATGAGATGCTCTTTGATATGGACTAGGTATAGTTATTTCTCAAGATGACCACCCCATTGCATTTATAAGTAGGACATTGAATGCATGAGAAGAATGGATTTCCACATAGAGTAAGGAGATAGTAGCTATATACATGTAATAGCCAAATGGTGCCAAAGATTGTTAAGCAATATGTTCTTTATTAAACTCGCCATCTTAGTGGTGAGTGCTTGTTAACTTAGGGGACATTGACAAAGAAGCAACATAAATGGATTGATCACCTACAAGCATATGATTTTGAGATCCTCTACAAAAAAGGGAAGGATAATTTGGTCTTAGATGCATTGTCTCATCAAGAAGTAATATGAGTATTTCGGACCATACCCATCAACCAACCCGCTTATATACTTGACCCCTGTACTAGTCTACTTAACTCACCCTAAATCAACCAAACTCCCGAAAGAAATTGAAGATGGGGAGATGGGAATGCTTCGGTAATTTGTAATGAAATTATCTTCTTCCAAGGATGCACTGACTTAAAGAGTGACTCGCCTTTATTTAGAAGGCATAAGATCATGTGCATGAGTCTCCATATATATGTCACATTAGGATCCATAATACATATATAAACATCAAAGTTATTTGATTAGGAATGGATTGAAATTTAACATTCTACATTTTTAGCTAATTTTGACATGTGCCAATTAAACAATGTTGAGAATGTCCCATCCTGTGCCTTCGGGATCCACATTTCATCCCACATCAAAAGAGTGAAATCCTATCAATGGAATTTATCTAACCCTTCCTAACTTCGAGGGTAAAGAAGATTTTTATAGTAGATAAATTTAAAAGTATTCCAATTTCACTCATATATGAAAGGTAGGCAAAAATGGCACTAAGATTTGAAAATTGTATTTCCAACATATGTTTAAGTTACTTGGGATCCTTAAAAAATCATCGATGATTAGGATGTGGGTTTTTCAAATCCTTTCTTGGCAAGAGAATTCCAAAATGTAGTTGTTATATTTAACAATAGTATTATGTATCATCCCCAAACATATGGGTAGATAGAGGTGGTGAATGATTTCTTGGAAGGATATTTGACAATGTATGCAAGAGATAAATAGAGCAATTGGGTTGAGTGGTTACACTTAAAAGATTAGTAGTACAACACCATGTATCATTCATTGACAAGAAATACTCAATTTAAGGCATTCTACGGGAATCGTCCATCATTACTATTGGATTGGGTCATCCAAAGGTGGAAGATTCTTGTTATAAAGGAGGTTGTGCAAGAGATGAAAAATTCTACAATAGCTAAGAGATATCCTACATGTGAGTGCCAAAATGATGAAGCGAAAAAATAGATCAACATACTATCAATAGGAATTTTCAGATTGGGGACATGATGTTTGTACGTCTACAACAATATAACAAAAATTGTTCAAGAAAATGTGGTAGGAAAAAGCTACAATCTAAGTATTATGGATCATATATGGTGTGAGAAAAGGCGGTGGAAATTGCCGATTTATTGGACATACCAAAATAAGGTAAGATGAATGATGTCTTTCATATGTCATGTTTGAATATGAAAATAGGTATGTATATGGTGCCCCAAACACAATGAAGAAGGAAATCTTGAGCTAGAACTAGAGAGCATTATGGGTGACGAATTGAGAAAGCTTTGGAGAAACTTTTTGAGAATGTTTAAGGTGAAGTAGAAACGGATACCCATCGAAGATAAAACTTTAGAAACATGGGCATTCATAATAAAAACCCAAGTTTGAAAGGGTGCCGATGAAATATTTGAAAAAAATTCTAAATTAATTCCCGACAGTGCCCAATTTTGTCATTTCAAAGGTAAGGATGAAATAGTGTTGGGAACTACTCCCAAAGTCTTAGCAAATGTACGAGTGAAAAAAATTAAACGCTCATATTTGTTCATGCATTACTTCAAGTAGTTATATTTGATGTTTTTTTAATAGGATGGTGAAAACTTACGTGTAGTAGGAGAGGTCTCGAGTTTCGTTCTCTTAATGAAAGAGTTTGACTAAATAAATTTTTGTTGGGTTCTGTAGTTAGCACACCAAAAATTAGGCCGTGTTTGTGCCCATACATAGTTAAAATATTTATATTCATGCAGGAGTAAGGATTTTACAATCTTTAAACCAATCACTTTAGAAACATTTCTCGCATAGTAAGAAATTATATTAATGTTTTTAATGTTCGTTTCCCAAACATAATAAAGGAAATTGTATGTGAATGAGTAAAGTTTATAGCGTCTCTAAAAACAAACTCTTTCCATTGACTTTTTTCATCTCTAAACCAATCTATTTAAATACAATGGGCATGTAATGTAAATAAATTTTATGTATGTGAATGACTAAGGATTTTATAGTCTGCAAACCCCTCTTTTTAGAGATATAATAGTACAAAGAAACTGTATGTGATATGGATATGTGAAAGAATAACGATTTTAGTTCTGTATATGAATAAATAATCATATTGAAATAAATAAATATTTAATAGTTGTAAAATTGATTCCAAGATGAAATGAAATAGAAAGTTACAAAGAAATTTAATGTGAATGAATAAATAAATGACTGATTTTAGAGTTGTAGAATAAATTTCAAGATCATATTAAAAGACATGCAATCAAGTTGTGCAAATACATTGTATGTGAATGAATAAATAAATGATAGATTGTAGAGAGGCAGAAAAGGCCAAGATAAACGTAAAAAGCATAGAACAACGTGGTATGTAAATTAATTGTATTCGAATGAATAAATGAATAAGAATTTTAAAATTATAAAAGCAATTCCAAGAAGAGCATAATAAACATATATGATCACCTAATATAAAGAAATTGTATATGAATGAATGAACAAATCAATACAGATTTATAATTTGCAATGTATGAAGTAGGTCGTAATTTGCATGCTTTTTAGTGGTTATAAGGGCTCACCTTGTCAAAAATTGCACAAAAAAAGGGTTAGCCAAGTAATTGGCCCCACCACTTTTTACAAGATTGAATAAAGATTTTGAAGTTATAAAATCAATTCCAACTTAAAAAACATATAATTATATAAAACTACAATTTATTTGGAAAAATATTTGAATTTTTATATGATTGAAGGTATGTATGTATAACTCAAGGGATCCTCCCTTCCATCTTCCCAACCTATAGTAATCAATGCTCATACTAAAATTGACCATGACCAACCTCATTTTTATGATGAAAGGCGTTGTTCAAGTTGGGTTGGGCGGGGCACTTTGAAGATGCCCGCACATGAATAAGAAAATCGTGCTCGGAGTGTGCTCAGGGGCGACCTATTCACATCCGTATACGCTATTAAGTAGCCATGACTGCTACCGAGGCCGACTTAGTTGGACTCAATGCTCTGCTGAATTTTCTCGACAAAACTATCACATCAATATACATTAATATATATTTGTTCAATCATGTATTAACACGTCAAAAAATTGTTTGACTGGACATGTTTTGAACTGTTTGTTTGGGCTGGGCTCAAACCACCATGTGCGCAAACCTGGGCTGAATGCCCATTGACGTCATCAGTGAGCGCACTTTAAAGCTCTAATTTCTTTATGCATGTGTGGGATTTATGACATATCGACGTGTCGATGGCAGAGATGACATGGCGGAGGAAGTCGACAATTACAAAGAAATCGAAATGCTCAAATGTGGCATCAAATCCTCGGCCCAAGCACCTTGCACCGCCGCAAATAAATACCCGTGCCCAAGATGGTACAACCATGATGCAACCAACTCGTATTTCGTACCCAAAAATTGCGCCTTCATAAAATCTCCTAGGCCTTCTTACAAACTTTTCCCGAGAGATGTATCAATGGTATACAACTAAAATCTCTAGGCCTTCTAACAAACTTTTCCCGAGTTGTATCAACGGTATACAACTAAAATCTCCTAGGCCTTCTAACAAACTTTGCCCGAGTTGTATCAACGATCGATATATTTTATGTTTCCTATTACCGTCATGCTCATTGTACAACTCATTATTGACATTCTCATCGTTGTTCTCTTCACCTCAAAACTAATTTGGTAAAATTTCTATTTGTTGGTCCATGTTTGGTTTCTTGTGAGCATTTCATCCAATAGTTTACATGCATCCTCCTTTCTTAGTTTTCAATCAATTATTATGAGATGTACAATTCACCCTTTACGAACTTCTAGAAATGTTTGACATTTGGTATGAAGTTCACTTTTTTCAATGTGCATATAACATTGTCTCCGTGATGGCGGGTGAAGTTATACAATTATTCGCTAAAAAGACCTCCCATTTGTAGCGATGACTTGGGTTTGGAGGCATTTTGCCAGATGTTTAGATGTTTTTAAGGCATTTCGGACATCAAAATATTCAAACTTTATACCTAGCAATTGTACATCAATTGAATGATACATGATTTCATTGCCACATACCTATTTCTTATCAAAGCTATACTTGGTTTGTTTTGTGAGGTGTCCATTTTGTGGTGATTGGTCTTTGTTTTGCATGTCTCAACTAGATGTTCACTACAATGAGTGGTGGGAGGTTTGCTTGAGCGGTGTTTCCACTCCACGTAAGAAATGTGAGCCAAAAATTATGATAAGTAGCAGTGTGGACCGCAGGATTATTTTGATCATAGAAGCATGACTTGATGACATTTGTCCATGGGTTGCATATTCATTCGCAAGAGGCATTAGATAAAATATACCTATCCTCGGACATATTAGATTTATGGAATTTTTATTTTGGCCATATTTTGTGTACATTACACACTCATGTGGATAATGCGAGCGAGATCGAGACAATATAGTGGAGCACATATAGCAAATGTCATTTGGCCGCACGAACAATCTGATCTATGGAATAGGTGTGGGACATTTAGGGTTTCAATTCCCACCTTTTTATTTACAACTTTCTTCGCATTACCTATCACATTAATGGCGTGCACAAAAATACTTGATGCGATTAAAAATAAAATAACCAAATTGAAAATCTCGATCGACAGAGTAAAATATTCCTTTCATTCATGTTGATTACCTTAAGGGCCTCAATTATCGATAAGTGTTCTTGCATCACCTGTTTTTCTTAACTTACTCAAGCTTAGAACTATAAACCATGCCTACAAAGTGCTACAAGAAGAAATCACTTGTGGTTGGGTTTCAAAATTGTCCCATGTTGAATTCCCACAAAAATTTTATTTTGGCGCCTTTAAGCTATTATTTTGCTTACACGAATAATGGTCATGAGCTTGGAATATCCTTCTCTATTCCATGCTTCTTTCCTTTCAGCATTCACAAAGGAGATGGGCATCATTTCTTCCTTGTTGCAAACAAGTAACAATGTATGTTGTATTTGGATTTGTGGGAATGTTGTTGTTGTGGTTGTTATATCATTGTCGTTAATGCTTGTTGACGACCTAGAGACAAACCCAAATCAAAAAACAACATGCAATCGCTACCTTTCGATGTTGCCCTGCCTATGTTGTCTCCCATGAAACGTGCACTTGATTTCCCCTTACATTTAGGTGTGTTCTAACTAACGAATATATGTTAGAGCTAGAATTGCAAACAATTTTTCGTTTCATCAATATTGTTCGTCCAATCCTATTATTCCGAGATATCTCCACAAACATTTGCACCGACATGTTACACAAAATGACTTTTCCACTTCAAATGCTTAACAAAATCTCCTGTCGTTATTGGAGTGTAGATTTACAGATTGCTTCCCCTTACCGATTTCCCCACCCTTGCACTTCTCCGCACTCATAGCCCTTGTTCACCCCTCTTCCTCTCCCATTGTTCCCTCACTCCACTTTGACTTCTTCACAAGATACCTTTTGGCATTTCCATCATACATTTCACGTACGATTGCTAGTTCTATAGAATCTAGAATCTTCTCCCATTGCCATCCATATCTACGGGCGGATCTATATTATTCTAGGTTGCTATGCTGTCACTATATCTACCTCAATTTAATGTCAATATCAGAGATGAATCCATGCATTGTTAGTAATATAAAGGGCTGTTGTTTTTATTTTCTTGTTTGAAATTGCTTTGTTCGTTTCGAAATTTACTTCAGTAATTTAATAAATACGGATTTTCATTACAGCTAGTTATCACACCATCTACCAACATGAAGTCAAATCTCAAATAAATGTGAAATGAATGAGATTGATTCTCAGCGCACCCTAAGTACTAAGAATTGCAGAAAATCGACCGTTTAATCTTTTGCCAGATGTGTGAATCTTAATTCGACTAACGACAGTGCTGTGCTGTAACGATCGAAACTGCATTTTTTTTCCTTGTCAATCCGCAACAGAACTTGGCCGATAATATATACGGTCATTCTTCCAAAAGAAGAAAAAGAAAAAAGTCATACACTAGAATTGACGTGCCAGAGTTCGACTATAGCAGAATGGCCCACACATGCGTTAATAGAACTCGAGTGATTATTTACGCACCCTTCAAAATTTAGACGACGTTTAAGGTATGTAAAAGCTATAGAATTTACTTCAGTACTTTAATTTTTCATAATTTTACGAGTATACATGGTTGCGATAATATACCATCTAGTATTCGTAGTTTTTAAGACGTACTAATGATCCTACCACAAGGGCCAATAGTGGTACACCTTTATATAGATACGGGCATTTTCAGAAGTCAGAAATTGATAAACTGGTAAATGAAGCCTTGGGGATGGTGGCATTCTACCTCGTAAGAGTTCAAATATTTCCCCAATGGTAGTAGCCATGAAGAAGGATGGGACAGAAAGAAGGATGGTTCATATAGAGTACGTATTGATTACAAAGCCCTGAACAAAATCATGGCTAAAAATAAATTTCCAATGCCAAGGATTGATGATCTCCTTGACGGGTTGCATGGGGTGAAGTATTTTTAAACAAAGATCTAAAATATGGATATTATTAGATACCAATCCAGATTCAACTTTAAAGACCAAGAAAAGACAGGTAATTCATATCGAATCAAGGCACTTAAGAATTTAGGGTGATGCCTTTTGGTCTCAGCAATGCTCCAACCACCTTTACAACTTTCATGAACAAGGTATTCAGTAATGTTTTGTATAAGTTTGTACGAGTCTTTGTTGATGACATTTTCTTATAGAAAGTCATTGGCATCATGCTCACATACTATGTTGGGTATACTAGCCAAGAAAAATTGTATGGTTAGCGCTCTAAGTGAGAATTTGCAAAGAAATATTATGAATACCTTGGTCAAATTATTTATTTTGAGAGTGTTCACATTGACCCTACAGAGATCAAAGCCATATGTGATTGTCATGTGGCTAAGAATCCTAAGAAACTTTGCAGTTTCCTAAGCTTGGTAGGATTCTAGAAGATTCATAAGGAACATCTCAACAATAATATGCCCCCAACTGATCTTATGAAGAAGGATTCCTTTAAGTGGTCTACTAAGACACACAAATCTATTTAGGATCTAAAGAAAGCTTTAGTTTGTACCACAATATTCACAACCCTTGATTTCTTAGTCTGTTTTTCATTGAATGGGTGTACTTGTTTCTCAAGATGACCACCCCATTACGAGTTTAAAGCAGGAAAATGAATGAACAAGAATGGAGGATGCCTATATATAGTAGGGAGGTGTTAGATATCTTACATGCAATTGCCAAATGGCGCCAAAGTCTAATAGAGAGTAATAGATTTTTTAACTAAGAATGACCATCTATGTCTTAAGAACTTTTTATATCGGGGGCATTAACAAAGGAGCAACATAAATGGATTGCTCACCTACAACCATACATGATTTTAAGATCCTCTTAAAAAAAAGGGAAGGAGAATGTGGAGGTTGATGCAATCGGCTTGTGCAAAAAGAACTACCAATTTTTCAAGCCATGTTCATCAACAAACCTATTTAGATACATGAGCTTGTACAAGGATACACAACTCACCATGCATCTTTCAAACTTGTGAATGAAATTGAAGATGAGGGGAACATAATGTTTAGGTAGTTCATAATGACATTATCTTCTTTCGAGGACACATTTACGTAAGCGGTCACTCTCGAGCTTTATTCATAAGGCATTCGAGCATGTACACAAATCTACATTTGCAAGCCATGTTGGGTTCGAGAAAACATATGGAAACATCAAAAGTATTATTTTTCTTAAAGGGGATGAAGTTAGACATTCTACTATTCATAGATGTCACTATGATATTTCCCAACGAAATAAGGTTGGGAGTGTCCCTTCCTTAGGCGTTCGGCAAACAACTTTGGTCACACAACAAAAGTGGGAAATCATTTCAATACACTTTATCTCAGTCCTTCCCATTCTAGAGGGAAAGATGATTTTTTTTGCAGTAGAAAAATTAATTATGCCCATTCTTCCCTATAAGAAAGGAAGGTATAAATGTACATAAAGTTGGAAAACTGTATTTCAAACACATGCTTAAGCTGCATGGGATCACTAAATAGATCATTAGTGATAGTAACTAGGTTTTTCAAAGCCATGTATAGCCCGAGATATTCTAAAATGTAAGTGTTACATTTAACATGAGCACTACAAATCATTCCCAGGACAAATGTGTAGAAAACGGTTGTGAGAAATTGCTTTGAAGGGTATTTGAGAACGTATGTAAGGGATACGTAAGCGGAAGTTGGTTGAATAACTACACCTTATACAAGATACTAGTACAACACGACATATTATTCATTCACAAATATGACCCAATTTAAAATAATATATGAGTATGATCCACCATCACCATTGGATTGATTCATCTAGAAAGGTTCTTTACACATAGGACACAATGGAAGAGATGTAAAATATTCTTCAATGCTAAGAGACAACTTGGATGTGAGTGCCAATAGGATGAAGCAACAACTAAATAAACATAGGACAAATAGGAGTCTTGAGATTGTGGACATAGGGTTTGTAGATATACAAACATATAGACAAAAGACATTGCTGCAAATAGGGAAGCAAAAGCTTAAATTGAAGTATTATTGACCGTATAGGGTGTGAGAAATGGTGGGGTTATTTTCCTATGCACTAGACACACCAAAAAAGGGAAGGATGTATGATGTGTTTCATTTTTCATGTTTGAAGAACAATATAAGGGTGTATATGGTGCCCCAAACAAGATGAAGAAGAAAAGCTTGTGATAGAACTAGAGGGAATTAACGAGAGCAATTCAAGAGGATTTGGAGCATGACCATGTGATTGTTTTTAAGGTGATGTGGAAACGGTTACCCATGGAAGATTCAACTTCAAACAAAGGCATTGATAAGATGCACCCATGTTTGAAAGATTTAAAATAATTTTTTTGAATAAAATATCATTTTTTTCCTAATCAAGTCAAGTTTTTCCATTTCCAAGGTGAGGGATAAATATTGGTGAGAAATATGCCCAATATGATAGGAAATCGTAAGAGTACAAAAAATAAATCCATCATTCTCATTCACGTATTACTTCAAGTAACTTGGTGTTTGAAAGGACTGATCAAGGATTACTTGTAGTAGGTAGATGTCCTAAGTTTATTTGTCATAATTTGTAATATAATTTTTAGTTTGACTAGCTTTGAGGTCAAAACTCAACATATATATTTATATTTTTAGTTTTAACATTATTATTAGAATTTCATATTTTACACGACTAGAGATAGTGATGATACAGGTCATGAGTTATTCATATGTTACTTAGGGTTTTCATGGCTTGAATATAAAAAGAAGAAAAACCTAAAAATCATATCATGTCCTTATAATATTAAAAACCTAATGCAAGATATGGTCACCATTGTGTCAAAGATCTTTTGTTAGAATTGAATTTATAGCCTATGAATTTACCCTTAGGGAAGAAGGTTCTCCCATAATTGCTTTAAGTTACAACTTTTCTCTATATTTTGCAATTCTATTTTTATTTGTATTTGGATCACAACATAGTAAAAAAATGTGAGTAAGGATTTTAGTCTCAAACCAATTATTTTAATAAAATATTTCATATCGTACAACCAAATTATACATATGTGAATCCATAAGGATTCCCTTATTTAGTGTTGTAGTTAGTTTGTGTTGTAGTGCACACCTAGGAACTCGACCTTGTTTATGTCCCATACATACAATACATTTTTAAATGTGAGTAAGGACTTAATCTCTAGACAAATTTATTTAGATACGTTGGCCACACAATTTAAGGAATTTTTATCTATGTGAATGTAAAATGTTTTCTTTGTTTAAGTTGTAGTTAGCACATGTGGCACACCAAATATTAAGCCTTGCTTTTTCCTAGACAGTTTAAAAATTGTAGACATGTGCATAAGGATTTTAAAGTCTTTAAACCAATCTCTTTAGAAACATTGGTCACATGTATAGAAGAAATTATATGTATGGTTTCTATGTTTATGTCACTAACATAATAAAAATAAATTGTATGTGAATGGATACGGATTATGGTCTCTGAAACAATCTCTCGTGGTTTACGTATTGTAGTCTATAAACCAATCTCTTTAGAAACATTGACCATTTAGTACAAATAAATTGTGCACATGTGAATGAAAAATATTTAAGATTCCCAAAAAAAACCCCTCTCTTTTAAGATGTACAATAAAGAAAAGGTATGTGAATAAAGTAATAAAGATATGTGAGTGAATAAGGATTTTAGTTTTTATAATTCTCTTAAACACTTTTCTTTAGAGATGTTGACCTATAAAGAAATGTATGTGAAACAATTAATAGGGATATTTGAATGAATTAGTATTTAAGAGATGTAAAAGCAATTTCAAGTTTATCATAAAAGGAATTAGAAATAGATTTTGTTTCAATGAATGGATAAATGAAATATTTGAGAGTCGTAGAAGCAATTCTGAGATGATATTAAAAGGTATATGTAAATTTTATGTAGTGCAAATAAATTGCATGTGGATGGATGAATAAATAAATGAATGATTGTAAAGTTAAAGAAGAAAATCCAAGATCATATAACCATGTAGTATGTAACTAAATTGTATGTGAATGAATAACTGAATAAGAATTCTAGAACTATAGAAGCAACTCGAAGATGAACATAACAGACATATACGACCATGTAATACAGTTTCATGAATACGGATTTTAAATTTGCAATATGTGAAGTGGGCCATATGTATGCCGCTTAATGGTAATAGAGACTCTCCTTATCAAAATCCACACCAATGGTATCGCTAGGTCTACCTAAATTTTATATCCATTTGAGAGATGAAATGGTTGTGTTCTTAATGAGAGAAAAAGAATGAAAGAATTTGTTTCTATTTTCTTGTTTGAAATTGATTGGTTTGGTTTGAGGAATTCGTCGTTTAGTTTTATAATTTAATTAAAATATCAAAATAGAGTCAAAACTCGAATAAATTTGAAAAGCATTAGATTGATTCTCCGTGCACCAACAATACTAAGAAGTTAGAAGAGCAGAAAATCGATCTGTTTAATCCTTGAAACTGACTTGTCTGCTTGGGGTTACGTCACTTCTAAAACAACTAATTATAAGGGCTCGAGTATGACAGTGCTAATTAACGTTGGCAGAAACCCGGAAAATAATTTCTATGGTCTTCATTTCGATTTCTTTTGTGAAATGTGTGAAACTTAATTCCACAATACGACAGACCTGTTCTGTAACGATCACGTCTCCATCACACACTGCAGATTTGCGTTCATTATGAATCAGCAACGGAGAGACAAACAATTCTCGTTCCAAAAAAGCAAAAAAGACATTAAAGTTCTGTTTCTCACAACGCCAACGTTTTGCCTTTAAAATTGACGTGACACAGGTCTACCATAACAGACTGGCCCACCCACCCAGGCGTTAAAAAGACTCGCGTGATTATTTATTTACGCGCCCCGATAAATATAGAGGATTTGCAAGCTATATAAAAGCTTTACGATATTCTTTGATTTTTCGTAATTTTTTGCCGAGCGGCGAGTATTTTAGGGTTGTAAAACACAGGAAACCCGGGTGAAGTTACGAACTGTGGTGATAGCGAATATAAAATTATAATGTGCTCAACTGCCCATATTGGTTTGTCGTTTGGGATGTAATTATGTGCAGAGGTGATGGGGTCCACAAGACGAGGAATATTCGAACAAACAGCTGTTAATGAGGGGATGTTTCGCCCGACACACGGATGACGGACATGAGCCATGGCACTTGCTTTTTAATTCGTACAGTTGTAATATATTCAATTTAAAGTTGACGTTGATTTTTAAATATAAAAAAACTCGATCCAAGTGAATAACACGTATTTGGCATCACCATGATTCGAAGCGCGGTGTGGATGTGGCTGTTAACGATTAATCCAGGGTGGGGACACTGCCTGGTACGGTAAAGCAAAAGGCTGACAACTTGTTCACATCACCTTTAATGCAAGCCTATGCTTTGGTCCCCTCTCACGGTCCACCCTCCTCTTTTCTATTTCCTTTTCTTTTCTTCATCTCTTTCCTTTTTAAAACCAAATTGATTAAAACTCTTTTAAGACTTTTTTATTTTTAAATTTTGAAGAGAGAACGTTTCGGCAACTTCTCCAAACTTCAAACATGTTTTTATGCTATCTTTTTCAATAATTGTATTATTTTAGTGTTTGTAACATAGAATCTATTTTATTAACAAACTATCATCATTTATTTCATGTATCAATAGAAGGTGATATTTAGGCAATTAATTTTTTTAATCGAAGATAAAGATTTTTTTGACTGAGGGCCTACCTAGGTACAAAAGGCCTAAAGTCCAGATATAGCAGTGAAACAATACAAAACAAAAAGGAACAACTTTCCAGCAACAAAGAAACAACTAAGTGGGAGAAACAATTTTCTTTAACAAAGATTTTTTCTTGTTGTGAACTATTTTCCACTCATTTGCAACCTCCTCCATAGGAAGAAAGACTTCAATAGCTTCAATCGGCAAATGTGTGCTTTTTTCAATAGGAAATTAATAGCCTTTTTCGACCGAAAGACTTCAAATTGTTTTCTCTTTCTAAAGTTAGTAACCTACCTTTAAAATCTTTGTAATAACATTAGGTCCTTTGCACGACACTTGAAAATCTAGATTGATTTATTTCAAACACGAAAAAATATATAGTTGTTTTCATTTCTTGGGGATATAATCTAAAAGTAATGTTCTTGTTTATCATAGTTAAGATAGGGAGTCTAATAATCTCCTTGGTACAATCTCCCCCTCTAATTAATATCTTATTATTATAAACCATGAAATTAATTATGTTTAGAGAGTATATATATAGATGTTATCGTTTATCAAAATCACTCGAATATACTATTTTAATCATCAATCTATTGTTTTAAATCTATTCTAAAGTTCAAATCATTTTTTAAAAATTGTTTTAATATATTTAGTCTTGTTTTTCAAGAATGTTTGATTTTCCAACACCTTGAAGCTTGAATCTATCAAAGCTATTACACCAAATTTTCTTGGAAATCTTCACCCATATTTTGTCAATCCTTTCATAAAAATATATGTGAATATTTTCTTCAACCTACAAAGTTCCAAACATAGCACCTTATATCAATGTTCCAATTTCTATTTGAGCGGGATATTGGGTTTTCATAGAGTTGTGGAAGACAAATTATCACGAAAAGTTCTTGTCGTTCTATTCGTTTGTTCATCTAAATTTCGTAATACATATTTCATCCAATTTTTTTGGCAAGTTGTTGAAGTTGCGCACTATGAGCTCCTCCCTAGTTCCCTAAAGAGTCCGATGATGTTTTTAGGAGCCCATGAAATTCCTCTTGATCCAAATTGAAAAACATAATAAAATGCTCTTGCTATCATTGATACCAAACTTCCCCAATCACTATCCATGATGTAACTCATTGAAAAAAAAAAGATCTTTTGGTGCATTTAATAATACCGAGATTCTTAGTCCCGTTTAGATATCTTGAAATTCCATTTCTAGATCTTGCAAATGAGTTTCCTTTGCATTTTGTATGAACTTGGATCAAACCGACTAATACATAACATCAAGGTTGGGATAAACTTTCAAATACATCAAGCTTCCAACAAAACTTTTGTAGAATGTTTGATCTACATTGTTGTTGTAATCATCTTTTCTCAAATTTGGTCATGTTGGACATTTGGTTGTTTATGTTGGTTTACTATTTCAAGAAGTCTAAACATTATCAATACAACATTTGCTTACTTTATTACATTTAAATTTTTCATGCTTCATTTGATTCGCCTCAATACCAAGAGAATATTTCATTAATCCAGATCTTAAACACAGTTTTCATTGTTGATTTGATCTTTTTATTGGAATTTGTTTATTTCTAGTAAATAAAGCATCTACATTAATGTAAAGTACTAAAATCTCACACTTTATTGTCATCATTGATGTAGATATTTGGTCCACGGTACTCTTGTTGAAGCCATCAAAATTATTTTATTTTGAATCCATAAGGCTATACCAAAAGTCATGGCGGCTTGCTTGGGCTAACATAACTCTTTTTCAACTTCTAAATTTTGTTTTCATGACCTAAAATTACATTACCAATTGGTTGTTCCACATACACCTCTTTTACCAAGAATTCATCCAAAATGTCAATTTTACATCCCAATGAGACACTTCCCAAAAGCATGAGGGTGTTATTATGGAAATTGTTATCAAATTGTCTTCCTCGCTATTACTCCCAAAGTTTTACTAGTCTTTATTATATTTTGCAAAAAATCTTTAACGACCATTCTTCCGTTGTGTTTTTTAATTTCACAATTTGAATTGTATCTGGATTTGTAAGCCCATTTAACGTCATTTACATCCGTGTGATTGAAGGTTTACTATATTTGAAGTTTGAGTTTTCTCATCTGCATCAATTTTAATATCAATTGCTATAACCCGATATTTATTTTCAATTGTATCATCATTTAATAAAATGAATCAGCATTTTGTTCATTCAATGTTACCTCACAAATATTTTCGAAGATTCTCATTTTATTGGGTGTTGAAATGGCATATCTTATTGCATTTGGAGATGTAGATGAAGGTGAGGTATCGATGTTTGTATGTTGGAGCTGCTACTCACTATTAAACGCCAATTTGACCGATTCTCATTTGAATTTTCCATGTTAATATACTTGGGATGTTATTGTTCTAATTTCCCATTTCAATTCCAATCCTCTTCCTCATTAAATGCAACATATATTTTGATTCTAGTGTCGTAAGTTGTAAGAGATTTTTAAAGCCTCTATGCTTTAGATTGCTCACTATAACCCACAAGAATATTATTTTCAGATTTTCTTGTCTATTTTTATACTAACATATGCATATGCAATGCACCCAAAAAATCACAAATATTCCACATTTTGTTTCATCTTACTCCAAGTTTCTTACAGAATTTTATTTTTCACACTTTTTTTGAGAGATGACTCAATAAATAAAGAAAACCTACCACTTTAGCTAAATAATAATTTAAAAATTCTTATCCTTCAACATTTTTCCTTTAATATCCATTATTTTTTATTCTTTCTTTCAGCAACACCATTTTGAAGTGGTGTGTATCTGGTAGTAAATAAATTCTTAATTTAGATTTTTCTTGTAAACAAATTATAAAGTAATTGGAAACAAATTGACCACCTATTTTTTTTTCAAGACCTTCTCATAAAATTTGATTTTCTTCTCCACCAATGCTATGAAGCTCACAAAAGTATCAATAGCTTCGATTTTTCTTCAAGAGTTAAACCCAAGTTTTACGGCTAGAATCATTAATGATATTCATAAAATATTTGAAATTATCAATGGAGGCCATTTGCATTGGCCCACATAAATCATAAGAAACAAGTTCAAGTAGATATCTTGCCCTCTACAATTTACCATCTTGAAGTGTTCTTTTGACTATTTTCCAAGGATGCAACCTTCAAAAACTATGTTGGGATCCTCTATCATGGGTAAACCTTTTCACCATTTTGTTATGAAATGAATTTCAATTGCTAAAACCTGTTGGAGATGTGTTGGATATTTTCTATGGTTTGCACTAGATACACATTTACACTCATCTAGAACTTGTTATTTTGAGCTCATTATTTTCATACCCATCGTTTGGTAATACCACTTTGTGCGCTTACCTATTAACACGGCTACATTAACTCCACTAAGTAGAGTTAAAACTTTGATGGACGTTTTTGCATTTGTACACAATCGTTGAGTTAATACAATGAGGAAGAAGGTTGATGTGTTGTGTTTTTCACTTGGAAGATTTTTCTAAGTAAAATCTTGTGTATTTTGTAATATTGCTTTCATATTCAATTTTAACTTAATGTTTACATTAATATTATGACTATTGTATAATATTATCAAGTTATTTTTCTTCCAAATTCGACTCCCATATCTAAGATGCAAAATCCATGATTAATTTTTAATTATAGCCTTAAATAAAAGTTGCTCGCTCGATAGAAGCCCTAATCACATAATAGCTCATGAACATTCACCAATCCCTAAGAGACACCCTAAAGATGGAGGTGACACTTCTCTAGCTTCGAGAGGACACGACTCTTGCTCAGAGAAGGATTCATGGGCGCCCTTGTCCTGGATCAATCTAGCCTTGAATGTTTGTCTTTTATGAACTCAAATAGCTCGCCCAACCTCTGTTCCTGTCTCATGGAGGCGACACAAACTAGAGTTGTGGGCCTCAGAATTCTGATATGTATATAGGAAAAGGCGAAGATGTTTCTCGGGCTCCTTTGGCGGCGATGGTGGCACTTCTAAAGCTACATGTGGTGCTAGCTCCTCTCGTGCTCCACCTGGTGGGTGCCTCTGCCACGTCTTTGCCCTTTGTGTCACCCCTAAATCATGTGATGCTAGTCACTGCGAACCCACCGTGAACACCTCCTTCAAAGATGCATTAAATGGCAAGGGTTCCTTCATGAATCCTACAGACATTACCCCATGCATTACATTTGGGGAAGAGGTCATTTCATTTGAAAATTATTACAAGGAGCACGCGTTAATCTGCAGATTTGGGGGACTATGGCCCAACCTTCCAACACTTCACGCTTGGATCTCCAAGCACTAGACTCCAATACTAGCTGGAAGGTTAGATTTGTATCCATGTGCTAAAGGTATTTTTATTGTGGCTTTTTCTTCAATAGCTGATAGAAACACCATTGCATCCAAGCTTTGGGTCTCCTAATCTAAGTACTTGGTCATTAAACCTTAGTTTCTCTCCTTTAACTTGCTCACTGAGACATTTTCTTGCAAACATGTATGGATCAGGCTAAACCCTTTACCCCTACAATTTTGGAGTCATGACTATCTGATATCTATTGGCAACACCTTGGGAACCATAATTTATATAGATTCTCAAACTATTGATTACACCCACACTACCTATGTCAAGATCTTGGTGGAACTTGACACCTCTAAAAACCTTCCCACAACCATTGATCTTAGAGTGCAAAGCAGAACTTGGTCACAACCTTTAGATTACGAAGGCCTACCATTTAGGTGTAGGAGGTGTTTCTGCTTAGGCCAAACCTTTTTGGTTGTGGGATGGCAAAGCACCAACATGATGATAACTTGTGGAAAGACGCCCTCCCGAAACACCTGATTTTCAAAACCAAAGAGGATCTTCATTCAAATGCAAATTTAGAAGTTGAATCCGATTCTATCCCAGGAAGCCCTTTATCTGAAATTCTTGTTATTGGCAGCAAGGAAAATGCAAAAGATTTATATGAGGCTAACAACATTGTTTTCCCAGCTAGAGTCAACGCTGCTAAGGAAAAATATTTGGCTAACAACATCATTGTCCCAACTGGAGTTAATGCGAATAAGGAAAATACTCCTATTAAGGTCACTCTTCCAATTGAGGAGGATTCAGCAGGTTGGGTAATGGTGCGTAAAAAGAAACAAATTATTTCTAAGAATAACATTTCTCCACCTAGCTAATCTGTTCTCTTCTGTTGTTTGGTTGTTTCATATTGCCTCATATTTCTTTGCCAAAAAACAACTTGCTATTTTGCTCGTGTTGTGTTTGCTGCAGCTTTAGTCATTGTTTATCACCGCTTTTGTGTTGATAAGTTGTTGTTTGGTTCTATTATAAGCGAGAATGTTTCCAATTGCTAGGATTTCATGTTTTATCCTAATTTTGATCATTTTGTTAGGATTAAATTGTAAAATCTGGTTTTTGAGCCTTCTTGTACAAGGGTATAGTCCCTTTCAAAAAACTATTTGCTTATAAAAAAACATCAGTTCATTTTGAATTTTAAAAAGAAACATATGGTTCATTATCATCTTCACTCTTGCAAAAATCATCTTACTTCCATCCTTATCTTGAAACACATGCATCTTTCTTAAAATTAACTTTATATCCCATTTCTACAAACTACATATTGCTAATTATATCATTTTTTAAATCAGATGCGGTAAACATCCAATATATGTTTTCCTCACCTTATTTGGTGCGAATGTTGATCTTCCAATTTCCATTCTTGAAAATGATTTATTATTCCTCAACTTCACCTCTAGCTTGTATAGAATCATCAATGCTACTTCCTCTTGATGAATCTCCACAATTAATAAATATTTGAGCTCCCCCATTTTTATAGTCATAGGTGATTTAAATGCAAGCTAAAGAGAAATACTAGTAGTTATATTTAACATTTTCCCAATGTTTTTGTAAAGAAATCATAAGATCTTCAACAACCAACATTCATAACTCTTTAGAATCCTCAAGAGCTACAACTATGAGATCAAATATTGCTGCTAAACTCCTCAATATCTTCTAAACAACTATTTTTTTACCATGATCTCTCCACGATACTTGGTTTTTCTCACCGCACCCATTACATGGTAAACAAATCATTCATTTTCTCTAATTCCTTCATTGAAGGTTCTCACTTTCCTTTCTAAGCATTTGCAATCTCATTATCTTCATTTTCATTGTTCCTTAATTAGCGCTTTGCAATTTTTCCTAACCTTATTTAGATTAAGTATCTACTATTACCCTAAAAGAGATGGACTCCACTATTGCTTCCTAGATAAATAAATAACATATTACAACCTTCTTTTTATTTTTGATGTATTCTTATCTATTTGACTCAAAGCAATGAGATTACTTTGACCGCGAGTAATACATACCAATTATCCATAAAATCTAACAAATCATGAGAGCATAAGAGTGTTTTCATTTTAATAAATCTAATATTCATAATTTTTATTATTAAATTGGAAAAAATGAGGATGTAAAACAAGGTTCACATTTTCTGTCAAAACTCATTTTATAAATAATCACTTGAAAAAATTGAAACACCACAAACTCAAAAAATCTTAACTTATATACCAAATTGAAAGTTTATATGTGCAAAAATTAGATGAAATTAAATTTAAATTAACACAATAAAATGATGTTCATAAAACAATTCAATGCACATCCCAACAAAAAAAAATCTTATTTAATAAATTATAGTCATAAAAACTAACCAAAAATCTTTCAATTTTCACACCAAAAACTTTCCTGTATAAAACTACATATATTATATGCTTATATATGCATTTACCATTTTTAAAATATATTATTTTATAATTAATCGTTTAAACTTCAGATCTATTTTAAAAGAAAATTGTTTGTAAAATTTTATCGAAACTTTAAAAGAAATTTGAATTTCTAAAATCCTTTAATACATTTTAAAACTAATATGGTTGGGAAACTATTAATATATGCTAAGATGTCTTATTATTAACTATGTATTTATTAATGTAGGGTACTCTAGATCTGATAGCACCATATATTTGGGCGGTCTTTAAATGAATTAAATAGGATTTCACATAATAATATTGAAATCTACATTGGCTATAGCCTATTTTAATCACACTTCAATGTTAGTTTTAAATAGTAAGTTTCACATCATCTATTCTAAGGAGGGTTTATGATAAAGTTAGGAAATGTGAAACAAAAGTAAAAACATTTTTTTCGGGGTGTAAATTGGAGAGTCTTGAGTTTTTTTAGCGAGTCCTGGAGAGGTAAAGATTCTTGCAAAAAAATATTAACACGTGGATTCTTAAGAGGTAAAGATAGAAATTTTTGTTTAGACATGCGTTCCTAAGAGCCAAAGAAATAAGTTTGAAGATAATTTTTATAGATATTTTACATATCATAAAAGAAACTAAGTAAGCTGATCTTTTTCTTATATGGAAGTCAGTAAGAATATCTCTAAATCTGTAAATAACATCTAACTTTAGTCCTCTACTCATGTAGAGTAAATTGTTTAGTAAGCCCCATTTCCTGAATGGATTTTATAACTTTTCACCAAGCCAAGTTTTCATCAAATGAAAAGAAATAAAATGTTTTGTATTTAAATTTTAATTAGTTTTAGTGAAAGGTATATAATAGTTATTGCAACTCTCATGTATAAAGTGTGTTGCAAAATAAATTATAGTATATTCTTGTTGACTATCCATGAGTTTAATATAAATTAATATGAAGAAGTATTAAATATGTAAGATCTGTAATCATTAATTGTCTATCATAATAGTTATATAAACTCGTTTAATGTTACATTTGTAGGTGAAATTACAAAGCTGAGGAGTAATAACCTATAGGATTCCAAGTAAATTTTCTCTAGAACTTATGTCTCACTCACCTTTCTTTATCTTTTATAAAAGAAAAATCGAAATGGTTCTTATTTTCATAATGATTTTTATTAAAAATAATTTAAAGTTTAAATGTAACCTTTTTCTTTCATATTCATTTCAATTTTTTTCATACAAAAATTTTGCTTTAATTTCAACCTTTTTCTTTCAAAACTAATATTATACATTTGATTTAATTTCACTTATCAGCCTTAGAAGAAGAACACTAAATCTGTGGTAGTTAGATTTTTAAGTTGCAAAAACTGGATTACAATTATACCCTATGGAAATGGTCCTTTCCTTAAAAATAGATACTAAATTAACTGGTTGTGTTTCACCACCAAATAACCTTTTCATTAACGATACATAGCATTTATTTGTTTAACAAATACTTACTAAGAAGTTTTGGGATGGACAAAAGACTATCATTTGACTTTTTCAGTAAGTCATAAATAATTACTCGAAAACTAATTCATGACTTTTGCCTAAATTTATTCATCCATACCAGTTTTGACTACATTTTAAGTTTTAAACTAATGAAAAAAGTTTTGATAAATTATGAAGAAAAAGCTCAAAAGTAACAAACTCGAAAACAAATTCATAACTATTGCTTTCGCCAAACATTAAATGTACGGTTAAGAAGGCAGTTCTATGTTTTATCTATTGGGTTTTTAACCCAGTTTTCAGTTTTGAACACATTAAACAAAAGTTTAATTAAATTATGAAGAAAAAGTTCTGTAGTGTGAAATTTAAAATTCCAAAGCACTAACCAACACTTGAGAAATTGGAAAAGATGCATAAGATATGTGGCATACCTCCAACTGCATTCGAAACACTGGATGCTATACCAAACCGCTGTCGTTTTGTTTTCGGCTTTACCGACTCGCCTTTCTTTTTCCAGCTTTCCCATTTGTTTCCTTCCGCTTGCAATTGAACTTTAATAAGCTATCACAAATCGCATTTTCTAAACATAATTTCTCTGTCGGTGCCTTAGGTTTATTTAGCTTGCGATTTGCTGTGGCTTAAGGGGTTGATTCAGCCATTGCCAAATTTTCTAGACAATCGAAAGAAGCTTTAACTGGTGGGGCAGCTGCACAGATATCCACTATTGACCGCTTCTTCTGTGTCCTTGATTTCTGTCTATGCATTTTACCTTGCTTTCTCTGAATGTCAGATGCTTGGGCAAGGCAGTCATCTATGTGGGCATTCACAGCTGTGATTGTGGTAGATGTGAATGTTTTGCAAACTGGGCAAACTTTGACTCCATAAACTTCATTATCGCTCATGTCAGAAATATTATGTCTAACCGACTCAGTTCTTGTTGCCTGCAAATTCAGATTATCACTTTTGCTTCTCTCAGATTGTAGAAAGATTGACCTTGCTGTTACCTGTTCTTCTGCCACTTCTGTAGCTCTCTTTGCCTTTTTCTGAATCTTCACAGACAAACATATCGCTGAACGACTTGTATTCGCTTCCCATTGAATGGGGATGTGAAAGTATGTACCTCCGGTTTTCCATTCTGGTTTTTGTTGGCTGGAGCCTTTCCGTTTTTGTGTAGTCCTGGCAGTTGCAGGTCTCCCCACCATCTGACTTTGTAGTACATTTTAGTGTCGAAGTGGCGGCTCTAACGAATGGCGGCACTACAGAACTCACGCGGCGGCCATAATCATTCCGGCTTTCATCTCTATTTCCTCGTCTCCTCAAACCGTCCTTCCTCTTTCCACTTTTGTCGTATGTCCTGAAAGTTTGACTCTGCTAAATTTCCTTATATCTTCTTCAAGCTCTTTGGAAATCCCCGAGTCCTTGTCTTCAAATGGGTCTAGAGACCATAATCCGGTCAATATTCGTGGTAGGATTTTCCGGCTCAATACCATGACCCTCCAGGTTGTGACATGAGACCCCATGGAACTGGTCTTCCCCATCAGTTTCCATGGAAGGTTGAGATGCCCTCCATCTGTAATTAGGCCTGTCTTGTGGTGGAAGAGGTGGGTTTCCTCCATCTCTCAAATTCTCCTTGAGCAAACTCTCCGAGAAAGGCCAACATTTCCTGATGTCCACTTTGCCCACATATTCACTGTAAAATATACGACAGAGACTGTCAACATCTGCACATTGTTTTAAGCATTAAATAAAAGCACAGCTTGAAACATAGAAAATCAACTGACCGAATGGAGAAACCTTGGCATAAGACTTTGGGATCATCAGCACCATGGAACTGGCTTTTGAATAAATTAGGAGGAT
The DNA here is from genome assembly GCA_018340775.1 of Taxus wallichiana var. yunnanensis. Taxonomy (NCBI): domain Eukaryota; kingdom Viridiplantae; phylum Streptophyta; class Pinopsida; order Cupressales; family Taxaceae; genus Taxus; species Taxus wallichiana. Next base: position 268,884,209 of record CM031239.1, on the reverse strand, counting down.
TTCTGAACACCGACGGAGTACTGTGATCGGATTTCTGGCGGGGGATGTGAACCTCCGAGGCATTTTCAACCGCTTGTGCCTGCGATTTGGGCACAGTGTCCATCGCTACTTTTTGACTTCTGAATTGGGTACAGTATATCTCTACTTTTAAAATCCCAAAACAGGCGGAGACGGCCCTCAACCACTTCCAACCTCCAACCTAAATATGAATCCTTTGAAAGACGAAGCCAGCCTCACCTGTTTTCTTCCTAGAATAGTCCCACTTAATCTGTGACTCGTAGTTGTTGGCAGATGTAAAACTTCTGAGTAAAAACTGCGGAGACAAATCTCCCTATTCCGCAGCCTCTATTTAAGCTCGTTTACTGAAGAACGCAACCGGGTAACCATTAACCGTCAAACTTCCTTAGATATTTTAATAAAATATATTGCGAATTGCACCTATTTCTACAGAAATGTAATGAATGGAATGGGAGAGATACCGTTCATCATGTGACACGCTGGAATATTTTAATAAAGCTCGTCAGCGGATAAAAAATTCAAGGTTGTTCAAGAAGAAATTCAGGACATGAAAAAATAAATAAAAGCCGTTTAAATAAACGAAAAGCAGCAGATGCCCACAAACAAAAAGCCGTGTTTTATATACGCCTTATCTTGAATATTAAAGTTAGGCGGTTCAAGTTTCCTGAAACGAAAGTCTGTTAACATGACTGGTTAAAACAGCTACGGAAGAAAATATCAAAACAACTGTTGTTGTTGAATCGCCTGCGATTTAGACGGTTTATCGAAGAAAATCGTTTGTGGTTTTCAGCATATTTTTAGAACGAAAACAACTCGATAAATACAAACCCGAGCCTGTCGGAAAGAACATGAAATCGGAGCGAATAAAGGAGAGGAGTAAGTTTGTTAAGAACTCACCTGAGTTTGAGTCGAATCGTTGGCAAAGGCAGAAATGTATCGAAATCTCAGAAAATGCAAAATAAAGAGATCGCTCCACATCTCCACCCTCCAATTTCTCGGTGGGAGGGAGAAGACGGGTAAGGCGGTGGTGTTGATAATGGAAGAAAAAAATTGATGACGACAATGACAAAGGGAAGCGTAAAAGTAGGTATTTCCATCATGGGCATTCATACATAATGGATGCATTACTATTTACCATACATGATGTGTGCATCCTGCCATATTTGATGGTCATTGGATAATGTGGAGTGGAATGTGGGCTCTTCATTCGCGGTGCGTTGACTGGATATGTGCGGCACATGTCCTTGTCATCGACTCAACATATTCCCATCGTGTTTTACCCGCCTGCACGTCTGCTCTATAAACAAAAAGTAAGATTCATAAAAGATATTTCAAGTTTCACTTAAAGCCGGTACACCTTTTTAGGGTCCCCACACAATGCTCTTCAACATCTTTATTATTGCACGGGCAAATCTCTCACATCCCGCCTCGCCCGGCAAATAAGCTCATGTAGGAGGAGGGATTTTGAGCGGGGACTCAAATTTTCTAAAATTGTAAAGGGTAATTTTGTTTCCTTGCTCTCTCCTTCATGTAGAGAGTGAAAATATTAAAAGAGGGGGCTAAACAAAATTAAATAAAATAAAAAGTTATTTTGCACTTTATGATGATAGTGATTTAGTTTAGGTTTATAGGTAGTTTATAGTATATGGGATTATTTTGTATTTTGTATTTTTATAAGATATTAAATTATATTTCAAATATAAGTTGTACATACAATACTTCCAACAAATTTTTATCGTAGGACTTCTCTTGTAATAGAACAATGTTGGAAACCAGGGCACCGAGAGGGGTGGGGTGAATCGGTTGTCTCATTAAATTCTTAACTTTGATTTCGCTTCACTTAATTTGTAACATTAAAACCAAAACAACATCTACAAGCAGTTAAAAAGAGAGAGACAACACATGGAGATAGGATTCAATGTGGGAAACCCGAACTGGGAGAAAACCCACTCGAAACCAAGAACTATACGACAAGAATGTCCTATAAATGTTACATTAATTTCAAGTTGAGCTTCAACTCAACATGGAGCTGCAACTCCACAATTCAACCAAATTGCTACTTAGTCTTTGATAAGCTTCAACTTTCCTAGAAGCTTCAACTCCCAACTTTAATCTAGAAATAATTGAACTTTAGTAAGCTTCAACTTACAGTAAGCAACAACTCCCCACATGTTAAGATGTAACATATAATTTTTAAGAGTTTTGATCATACTTACTTTGTTGTCTCAAACAACTAATGGTGACTACTAAATCAGTTCACTTCTCTTCTCAATTCTACTCCGGATTCCCCTTTCTTCGTATCATCTAGTCAATATCCACTCTATGTCATATATGGTTTATATTCACTAACATCTTCATATCATGTTTTCACTCATTACATTCACACCGATCACAATAAAATCTTTGTCATATGAGGTTCACTCATTCAACCAATTCAGAATCTCTATGATACAAGGTATTCTTCAATCATATATTCTTGACAAAAGTATCTCCTTTATTTTATCTCTCAAATCTCTTAAACTTTCAAGCATACAACCTCCTACATGAGAACATCAAATACACTCTATACATGTACTTGTTGATGCATTCAACTCAATTAAGAATACAATCATCAATTAATCATCATCTCTTTCATGTTCAATGCTCTATCTTCACCTAGTTCATACCCTTTGTTTGTGCATTCACTTCTCTACTCACATAATTGACCTCAAGACTTCAAGAACAATTTTTGCACTCTACAAACTACTTTCTACTCAATGTTGATGATCTCTTCTAACTCCACCTTTTTTAGACTAGGTTCATTTTGTGTATTTCACCTTATAAATTGCTATATCTTTCAGTTTCTACACATAATACTCACCCAAGTATCAATGGCCACTACATTTTAGGAATTATCTATTTGTTGCAGAAGATTAATTCATTCCCATTATCTTTTCAAATTCACTTCCCAACTCTCTTCTTGTTTCTTTTAATGATCAACGTATAAGGGAGATATAAAGAGCCTTTTTGAACACAAGACCTCCTCAAGTAATCATTTTGGAATAGTTTCAGTTATAAATACGTACTTTTTAGGTCTATTGTGAGTCATTTGATTTCCCGATGTCTAATAAGAACTCCAAACACTCGTTTGACAACCGAAAACCCTTCTAATTCCCGAAACTGTCATTTTTGTAATTGTCAAGTGTTGAATGTCATTAATTTTTACAAGTACATTTATTTAGTGTAAAATAAGGACTTCTAAGGCAGGTCTTATTTGCATATGTAGTAGTTGCAGAATAGCTTTATACACATTCAAGATTGTTTATATCTTGCAATGTGACCTTCAAGCTTCATTTGTACACCCACAAGACATTAGGAGCTTGAATTGAGGATTACAAACTATGTTGTTAGGCAAAAATTCAACCATTCACATAGTTTGTAGATTCTAGACCCTTGAGACTATGTTGTTAGGTACACAAATTCTTTTCTCACACCTTATAGCCTCGAAACCAGACTTTGTCATGCCCTTTTTGTTTTGCAAACACTTTCGAGGCTAACCAAGCAAGGTTTGTATTCTCTTTTATGTCTATTGAACTATGAAAGAGGGGATAATATTTCATAGATAGAAAAAGGACTCATTTTCTTCTCATCCGCCTTGATGAATCAAACCTTCACCCCACAAGCACAAAATATCACAAAAATCTCAAGCAATATATCATGGTTGGAACTAAGACTTGAAAAATGCATGAACGAGCATGGGATAAAGAATTTTTCAAATTTTCAAGTTATTTCATCGGACCATTTTCAAGATATGAGTGATTCTTTCATCAAAACCTTAGACCGAGGGTTTTCTCTCCTATATAATCTTGATAGGAAAAGATGTAATTTCTTAATCTTTAAACAATGTTATTCTAACTTACGCAAGCTCCCGTGAGGTCCGTATGAGCTAATAAAATTTCTTCCCATCTTCAAATTCTCCTTGAAAGAAGTTTGGTACCTCCAACAATTGGGCTTTACAATGTACAATACCATTAATATCCTTGTTTTGATCTTCGAAGTCATTAGGATGTTCTTGAGGTTTTGTTTGGCTTGAATTATTAGGAGGGATTCCTAAGCCTTATTCTAACACGAAACACAAACCATTCTTCAAACGCTTTCTTAAAAACATGTCCTCGCAGTGGAACTCGGTTTAAATAGAGAATAGGGTTGAAATGCCTTATCAAAACCGAGAACACATGACTCGCACTACTTTAATTGAGATCACTATAACATATTTGACGCTTTGAGAACATGAACTAAGAAATGGAGACAACAAATGTAACTTAGGCCTCAGACTTCATGGTTGGACCCATGTGGCAGATGAAGGTTAGTAAATAACTATGGCATCACACAACTTCACTAAGATAATATAAGATACATCCATTCGGGGTAAGTGCACGAAGTTGGTGGACAATTTTGTGGACATAAAAACCTAAAATAAAGGAACCACGATCGCGGTTTACATACCGCGATCGCGGTTCCTAAATTCTAGGTTCGGTAATTACCGAACCTAAAACCACGATTGTGGTTTAGAACCACGAGCGCTGGTTATAAACTGCGATCGTGGAACTCTGAGACAAAAATTAGTAGTCCCGCGACTCCTTATTTTCCCCATTTTTCATTTCAAACCGTGATTTTTCCTAAATGTTTTTCACTCGAGCTTTGAATACCACCTCAAAATTGCTCATCGGACTTCTGGATAGTGATAGATTCAACCATGCCGCCAAGACGAGGAGGTAAGTCCCCGATTGTAATCTTTTTTTACATTTTAGGTTTTTTTGCATTTTCATGGGTTTTTTGAAATGTTTGTTTATGTATACAATTTTCTTGTTTTATCAGGTTGGTTGTAAGCTCGAAATCATGCAAACCATCAAAACATTCCTCAAAACGCACCAAACATTCCGCAAAACCCTTTGAACATTCCCGAAAACCCTCCTCCAAACATAGATTTACCTCCTCGTGGCTCCTTCGCCCCACCGAGCCAAATAGAACACAAGATAATATCATTGGAAGAATTCAAGAAAATAAAATTGTCATTGAGAACCTAATTCAAACTATAAGATAAAACCATGCTACAAATCCATCCCGCATGACTTTAGCCAATACATCAAAACATTGATTGGCAAAGTCGAGTTCAGAACAACCAAATACATATATGGAACACCTTTAGAGGTGACCATAAAGCGGTGGTATGAGGATAAACTATCCCATGCGGTTGTAAAAGACAAAAAAAGGAAAAGACCTCATTTGTGCATTATTTACTGACCCTAGAACCAATGCCCCCCGTAGTTACTTGCAAACGGTTTCCAATCCATTGGTGCCACGATGACCGAATCAAAAATAATTTTTGGGGCCGATGGTGGATGGTTTTTGATTATCCACCATGCAACAACAATGAGGTTCCTCTTTATTTTTTGAAGAAATTATATTGCGAGTTCATGCTCAATGAGGTCCCAAATTATTTTGACTTTTCTGACTTTTTTGGTCGAGGAGGTGGCTCTGCACAGAGTAGACCTGGTGCACACATAGGTCAACCTAGGATCCCCCATGCCCCAAAACCCCCACTACCTTTAGTTATCCCTCCTACAGTGAAGGAGGTTGTGGAGATTGATACATTGCATGCATTGAGGGAGCTCACTGACACTCTGACCCAGCATAGTGACTAGATTGCATCTGGTGATGTTGGTGGAGGCACCAGTTCTAGCACACCACACCACTGTGGATCATGTGGTGTCATATGCACTGTGGGCGAGACATCATTTGCTAGTTCATAGGATTTCTTTTCTATAGATGAGATGTTGGGGAATGTTTTTGGAACTGGTGCCACTGATATTGGTCTTTCACAGGTAAATTTCAAATAAATTTAAATTATATATATATATATATATATATAAATACAATAGTTTAATTCACATGTTTGAGATATTAATATATATATATATATATATATATATATATATATATATATGTATGTACGTAATGTACATACATGTAAAAACTAATTTTTTATTTTATTTTAAATAGCAAGAAGAGGTGTGAAGGAAACATTCGGCGTCCAACATGCTAACTATGCAGCAAATGGGCGTGTTTCAAATGTAAGTTTCATGTCAGTACAAAAATTACATTTTTAATTTCATTTGATTGCACTAGATTATTATTATAATGTTTCACGTGTATGTTGTACATATTAATATTTTTCTTTTATACATAGGAGCTTGGCGGGTCATCATCTGCTCAGGGAACTGAGGCTACTGGCACGCCTCACATGAGTTTTACGCAGGTTAGTAAATCTCTTTACACTTTGTTTCTAATTACTGGAAGTTCACGTGGATTACATGCTTTGGACCTCTGGTTATGTGGTGCACAATCATGTAGATTTTAATATTGATTTGTACATGTTTTTGTATAGCTTATGACTTGCTAGAGAGACTCCTCCATATATGCAGATTGTGGAGGCTTCGTAGATACTTGCCATACAAGATCTCGCAGATCCACTAACTGAGGTACAATTTTTCAAATTTGTTAAATTTTGAGGTTCATTATTTCTTATTACTTAAATCTACAATATCAAATTTTGTATGTATATGTGAAATATTTAATTTGAAAATTAATTATTTGTATGTAGCTTACCCTCAGTGAGTCTATTGTTGTCCCCGTGATGCGTCACAACAACAAATTGATAGGGATCATGACATTGCGGTAAGATTTCACATGCATTTTAACTAAATTGTACAAGTTTCTAAATTTTGAATCTATTTTAAAATTTTGGGTGTTAAAAACTTGTTGTTTATGAATGTGCGAGTTAGGTTGCGCATGCTTAGAGACACCTAGGACCACATGGATGAAATCCATAGTGGCATCTCCCTCCACTACATCCCCAGGTCGTGGACGTGCTACTTCTAGCAGGGCGAAGAGAGGGAAGATGTTTCATGAGTAGATGAACATAGTCCACCTGGATGTACACACACACACACACACACACACGTATATATGGGCCATCTGGTCCTAGTGAACATGTTTCTTCATATAGTCCATTGTATATATATAGCCTTTTGTAACCGCATGTGGTCCCATATGTACATTATGACACACTTAGTTCGAGATGTACACATACATTATGAACTTATACATATATATTTTTAGAGACGTGCGTCTGGAGCACACTTTGTTTGATTCTTATATATCCATGTGTGTTGGTTTTCATAACGATAAATCTGAACTATATATGTTTGATTTGATTTCATTGCATGTATGATATCCTTCTATGTATGTTTTCATAACCATTTAAATTAGTTCTCTGATATGTACATGTTTGATTTAAATATTTAATCATGTCTTCTTGTATTTGGATTGAGATGAAATTTTTTCATTAGATTAGGTATTTTCATATGGTTTCCTGCTTCAAATTTCAAGTGTTTTCGATCTCTAGAATTGCAAGGATCTAAAAAGGCAAGTTTTTTCTCTGAAATTTTAAATGGGATGCTATAAAAAATTAGGGTACCAATGGAAAATATTTTTAGATCATCTTCAAGGAGTTCATGAGTAGAAGTTACGGGCAAAATTGCAGGGGAAATGGAGAAAAAATGAAGGAGATATGAGCAAAAATGTGATTTTTGCAATAGGGTTTCTTGAAAATTTAGTAGCATAACTAAATATACTAGCAACAATGAAGGAAAAGGAAATATTTTAAAAAGGGATTAAAAAAATGGCTAAGTGTATGTTTATACTCACCTCTTAACATTAACCTAGCTAACTCACCTTCTAACTCATCCTTGACCATTCTGGATTAACCCGGGTTACATGGCATGACAGGGTAGGGTTACAAGCCTTAAGTGACAAAGGGACTTAAAGGGGTGATAATGTGAGAAGGGGTTAAGTATTCATGAGAGGGGGCAACATAATCAAGTTGGGGTGTTGAGGAATTGAATACCTAGTGAGAATGTTACAAGCCTTAAGTGACGAAAGGGAGAGATTTCATGTGGTGGTGCATTCTGATGTCCCAAGTTGAAACTTGGGTAAAAATTTGACAGTAAGCCCTTATTAGTATTCTTAGGTTCCACCCATTGCATGAAGAATCCTCCTCTAATGAAGAATCAACTCATGTCTTCCTCCACGGAAGATCTTGAATGATGAGGCTTTTCTATAGACCATTTTGTTGAATCCGAAACTACAAATGAAACTTTCTCATCTTCCAAGATGTTCACATGCTCCAATGTGTTGAGTCAATTCTCAGGAATGGCATTGATATTTCCACATTGACTAAAATATTTTTCATTTAACTCTTCATAGGATTCTAGAGATATAACCTATGATCTCTACAAGGGCTGAACTAAAACTTATTGACTATTGAAGGAAAGGGTCACAAATATTTTCCTGAACCAATTCTTAAAATTTGAATCCTGAAGATTCTTCATGTGGAATTATTCTCCCTGAGAGGAGTACCAAGCTCATGCATTCTTGTGCCAAGATCTTCCAAAAATTTTGATACATTCTCCTCATGGGATTCAAAATCAGAAATGGCTTCTTTTAGAGCTTCAAACCTCTAGGTGATGGTATGGGACAAAATGTCATACAAGTTCTCTGAGTCAGATGAAAACACACTTGAGCTCACCAAGGAATGAGAATCAAAATTATTCATCTCACTCGCAAATGGGAGATTATTTTCCCAATGGAATTTCTCTTTCTTGATCTCAACTCTATTCCTATTGATTTTCAAAAATATGACCAAGAACAATCTAAACAAAGAGATAATCTCAAGAAATAGATCATGTTCCCTTTTTCAAGGATCATGCTCACCCAATGGTCACATGTCCTTCTTTGTAGTATGAATGCTTGATCTTGCTTGTTGGATTGGGGGTTGAAGTTTCAGATGGGAGACATTGCTTCAATTTGAGGCAGAGATGATTAATCTCATGCAATCAATGATGGCACTTATGAATAAAAGGTCCTCACACATGTGTTCCCTTAATTGTTTGATGATTTGTACTTATACTCCTAATTCTGTGTCTAGTGATATGTGATGAAGAATCCTATTACAATGCAAAAATAATGAGCATGTAAGCACATAGCTGGGGCAGCAGAGGATGGAGAGAGATCACCACAACAACATAGCTCAAGAGAGAAAAGCAAGGATAGTGATGAAGTAGGTATAAGAAGACAAAGGCAAGTCCAAAGAAAACATGAGAGATGGAAGGTAAACAAGTGACAAATTGAATGTTTTGAGTCCTAGGAAATGAACGGAGGCGAGGAGTGAGAAGTCATGCCTCAGGATGTCGTGGCACTAAACCGATTGCCCTGGCACATATGAGTGGCCAGGTGAACACTAGAGGAGGAAGTGTTTTGGTGCGTGAAAGGGTCGTTGCTTTCGGGCTACTTCATTTGGGCATAGTCCCTTAAGAGCCTTGAGACAAAAATATCGATCAACTTCGACGAGTGACTACTTAGACTCCGTGGCACCTAGAGATGGCTCATCTAATCTAAAACCTCGGTATAGGGACCCTCTAAAAATCCTCTCTCGAGCCTCATTTTGGTGCTCTCGCTGCCCTATTGTTTGCAAACGCATGAAATAGTGCAGTTGGAGCCAGTGATTGGTTGTCAAACGCTATATTTTGCAAATGGTGGGTTGTGGCACCAAATGATCTACCGACACATTCAGGTGGCTAGATGAATGCTAGAAGAGGAAGTTTTGGGTATGCGACAAGGTTGTTGCTTTTGGGCTACTTTGTTCGGGCATAGTCCCTTAAGAGCCCTAAGACCAAAATATCGTTCAACTTCGATAGGTGACTACTCGGACTCCGTGGCACCTAGAGATAGCTCATCTGATCTGACACCTCAATGTAGGGACCCTCTAAAAAATCCTCTCTCAATTTTTTCCTTCTCATTTCCGTGCTCTCGCTGCCCTATTGTTTGCAAAGGCACGAAATAATGCAGTTAGAGCTAGTGATTGGTTGTCAAACGCTATATTTTGTAAACAGTGGGTCGTGGCACCAAACCGACTATGCTGGCACGTCTAGGTGGCCAGTGAATGCTAGAGGAGGTAGTGTTTTGGTGCGCGACAAGGTCGTTGCTTCCGGCTACTTCGTTTGGGTGTAGTCCCTTAAGAGCCCTGAGACCAAAATATCATTCAACTTCGACAGGTGACTACTCGGACTCCGTGGCACCTAGAGATGGCTCATCTAATCTGACACCTCGGTGTAGGGACCCTCTACAAAAGCCTCTCTCAGTTTTTTCCTTCTCATTTCGGTGCTCTCGCTGCCCTATTGTTTGCAAACGTGTGAAATAGTGCAGTTGGAGCCAGTGATTGGTTGTCAAACGCTATATTTTACAAATGGTGGGTCATGGCACTGAACCGACTATGCTAGCACATCCGGGTGGCCAGGTGAATGCTAGAGGAGGTAGTGTTTTGGTGCGCAACAAGGTCGTTGCTTCCGGGCTACTTCATTCGGGCATAGTCCCTTAAGAGCCCTAAGACCAAAATATCGTTCAACTTTGACGGTGACTACTCGGACTCCGTGGCACCTAGAGATGGCTCATCTAATCCAAAACCTCGGCATAGGGACCCTCTAAAAATCCTCTCTCGGTTTTTTCCTTCTCATTTCGGTGCTCTCGCTACCCTATTGTTTGCAAACGTATGAAATAGTGCAGTTGGAGCTAGTGATTGGTTGTCAAATGCTATATTTTGTAAACGGTGGGTCGTGGCAATCGAATCGATTACTCGACATGTTTGGGTGGCTAGGTGAATGCTACAGGAGGCTATGTTTAGGTGCACGACAAGGTCGTTGCTTCCGGGCTACTTCGTTCGGGCGTAGTCCCTTAAGAGCCCTGAGACCAAAATATTGTTCAACTTCGACGGTGACTACTCGGACTCCGTGGCACCTAGAGATGGCTTGTCTGATCCGACACCTCAGCGTAGGGACCTTATACAAAATCCTCTCTCGAGTTTTCTTCTTCTCATTTCAAAGTGTTCTCGCTGCCCTTTTGTTTGCAAACACATGAAATAGTGCAGTTAGAGCCAGTGATTAGTTGTCAAATGCTATATTTTGCAAACGGTGGGTCATGGCACCAAACCGACTATGCCGAACATCTAGGTGGCTAGGTGAATGCTAGAGGAGGTGGTGTTTTGGTGCGCGACAAGGTCGTTGCTTCGGGCTACTTCGTTTGGGCGTAGTCCCTTAAGAGCCCTAAGACGAAAATATCATTCAACTTCAACGGTGACTACTCGGACTCCATGGCACCTAGAGACGTCTCACCTAATTTAAGACCTTGGCGTAGGGACCCTCTACAATATCCTCTCTCGGATTTTTCCTTCCTAGATCGGTGCACACGCATAGGTATGGTCTTGTAAACACTTGGGGAGGAGTCATTTTCAAAATTTACAACTTTTTCAAAATTTACAACATTTTCAAAATTTACAACATTTTCAAAATTTACAACTTTTTCAAAATTTACAACATTTTCAAAATTTACAACATTTTCAAAATTTACAACTTTTTCAAAATTTACAAGTTTTTCAAACAATGAAAGCTTCTCTTAGCTTTGAGAATTTAAAATTCTCTACTAATAGTGCTAACCACGTGAAGGTGGAAGCTTTTCTGACACTAGTAACCTAAACATAAAAGTGTTAGTCAAAGAAATTTAAGTTTCAAATCAAAACCATATACTATCTATATATACAAAATACACAATTTTAAAATAAAATATATTCAAACTTAAATCTAGATCTTTAAACTAACAAATTTATATATATTGAAAAGAAATTATATATACCGCAGACACGAGAATTATCACTACAAGAAAATGGGTACTTTATCCACATTTTTTTCACAATTTATTTGTGGATATCTTATTCAAAATTGTGAATCCAATTTTGTGGACTCCACCCACAATTTTTTTGTGAAAGTATTAAATGTGACAAAAATTGTGATAAAATCCACAATTAAAACAATAGTGAAAAAATCACAAATTTTTAATTGTGGCATTTGTCACAATTTTGATATTGTTACATGTCTACAATTAGAAAACAAATGTGACAATTTCACAATTTATTAAAAAAATTTACACCCACAATTTTTAAATTGTAACACATTCAATACTCGATGAAAGAATTGTTATTCCACAATTTATGCAATTTTAAAATTATGACTATTTCAACAATTTTTTAATTTTTTAATTTACTTTTTTATTCAAATATTTTAAATTTAATAATAATTTTTATATATTTATTTTTTCATGTATTTATTTTTATATTGTGTGATAATATTTTAATATAATTTTAACATGTTAAAATTATAGTTTTATGTAGCTTTTAAATACTAACATATAAAAGTAAGGAAATATTATTCTCTAATTAAAGATAAATAAAAATTTATTTCCGAAAACACCACATCATTTATAATAAAAATAAATAGTAAAGTATCCATATAATCTTTAAACTATATCAATAAGTATTTATTTTTAAATATTAATTATAACAATATTAATTCTTCCTTAATATTATATATGATATACGATTTCCAACTAAAATATAAATGTAGATTTTGATGTTTAGAATTTACATGCTTACAATGTTAAAAACAGTTGCACGATGGGGAGTTCAAATTTACTAAAACACAATGTATAAATACAACATACTCAAAGATTTTGGGCATTTGGGATGAAATCAATAGTGCTCAGCGTAGAAACTTGAAAATATATATTTTGTAAATCTAATCATTATGGCTGTGCACCATCCAACTTTGACCTCTTGGAGCAACTGCAAAAGTACAAAAAGCACCACTTTTAGAATAAATCTATATGCAATAGTAAAATTGAACAAAAATATTTTTAAAAAATCACTAGATCTGTCCTAATATTCAGTAGAAGATACTGCCGAGAGGAGAATTGTGGATCTCTGGTGACAACTCGAATCTGCAAAAGATATGTAGATCAGAAAAATGATAGAATTTTGAAACACCTTGTCCAGCCATGAAGCTTGAAAATTTGATTGAGATCTTAACAAAAATGCGATGAAAATTTGATTGAGATCTTAATAAAAGTGGGAGTAAGGATTAAATGAAGAAACTTGAAACATAATTTCATGCTTCTTTGCATCAAATTCGGAGATGCCCAAGTACTGAATGAAGATGATTTACCTGAACCTGTCCAAGTACCTGCTGGAGGCGCTTTTGATAAGCGAGTATTTTGACAAGAAACAATGTTTGAATTATGTGCAGGCACTAGGCAAGTGTGTGAGGGACATGCACAGGCTATAATGAAACGGCGGAGCCTCAACAAGAGTAACAAATGGATCAATTTTATCATCATGCTTACGTTCATAACAGTTTACCGCTTTATGTCCTTTGTACCGCTCAGGTTCAACTTTAGCTTTAGCCTTTCACTTCAGATAAATGAATATCACAATAAACACCTCCTTCCTATTTATTTTTGTTCTGATTCATCTCTCGCAATCTTTCACCCACTCCAATTTTCACAAAGTAAAGACCTTTTTCATATTTATTTTTGTTCCAGAAATTTTAGGTTTTCAATCCTTCGCTAGGATCAACGCCTTAAATCCAGGAAGTTTAGTTATCAATTTTTTATCGGCACGGATCAAATTCACGGATTAATAGCTCAACCATCAGATTTTGGCTTATCAACGAGGCATAATGTGATGTTATTTTGTTTGATATCATTTTAGTTATAAATATTTAATAATAACCATCATTAAAAAATTAAAACAATGGTATTCGTGGCAAATTATTGTGTAATAATTGTAATTACATAAAATTTAAATGCATTAAAAAGTAGGATGAGAGTGTTCTCGCTAATCGGTATGTAAAACATTAGTAGAAAAAATAATTTAAAGTGGATTATTTACATTATCATACTAAATGACAATATCTTCTTTAATGAGAATGAGATAATATTGAGGATATTACACAATGTTAGTAATATATCATTTTTGTAATACAATTATATGACATTTAGGTGAACTTAGGATTTAATTTTTAAATATAAAATATTAGCTATCTTTATTATTTTAAGAATGTAAAGGTTATAGTAATGTTTCAAATTAATATTAATATGAATTTTTATAATTTGAATGATTTTAAGTCATGGATTATGAATAATTAAAGTTTATTATATCTTGCTAGTGTGAATTATCAATAATTAGAATTATTGTGTAATATATTTCCTACAAATATATACATTTTATTTTTTAAGATAGTACATTATTAATGTTTTAGTAGTGTAGAATTTTTATAAGGTGTGTTGGAACTTAAAGTTGTCCACAATGTATGTATTTCATATTTTTTGGATAATACAAAATGAATGTTTTAATGGTATAGATTTTTTGGTAAGTTTTGGTTGTATGAAAGAGTGGTGAAATAAATTGGAATTAGAGTATCTTATTTTAGGTGGTTTAAACAATCAATAAATGTGAATTATCCACAATACGAACAAATGTAAATTTACTATTTCAAAATTGTGGAATATTTATATAATATTTATTAAATCCATCCATTTTTTTATAATTCACATTATTTCTATAACAATTAATTTTTTACGTATAATGTCATGGATAAATAAATCTACTTCTAGTAAAGTTTACTATTAAAATTAAAATTTAAGTGTTTATAATATCTACAAGTATAATTTAGTTTATGTTTCACAATTTTAAATTTGACTTTTATGAATTAGTCGAAATAATTTTAAAATCATGAGAAAAATGTGATTTTTCCACAATAAAATTTCAATAATGTAAATCATTAACAAATTAAAATTTGACTTTCATGAAATTGTGGAAAATCTACATTTTATTTATAGAAGTTATCCATTTAATGTTGATAATTCACAAATTTTCCACATAAATATTTTTTGTGGATAACAATGTGGATAAATTAGCCTACTTCTAGTAGTGTATAAATTCATTCCAATGAACCATCAGGATCAGATCTACTCTTAATAGCAGACAAGATTGCTTCATGATATGACTCTCAAACCTTCCAAAGAATCTTGTTATTAGGCCTTCCTCGATATCTATACAAATGAATATTTTTCGCTAGAACTAGATGCAAATATAAGAGTATTTTCTTGTGTGTCTCAAAGTCTTTAAACACCCAAACAAAGGAGTTTTTTAATGGATACCGTCAAAGCCAAGTTCCAATAACTACCACTGACCCTATAGGATACTCAATATCTTTGCCATCTATAATAGGAGAAGTCAACTTATTTCTTTCCTTGATGCAATGACATAAGAAATAGTCTATTCCTTCTTCATTGTCTTCTATCGCAATTACTGCAAACACATGTCCTACAAAAACAATTTGGTTGAACAACTCAAATTTAAATTACATATTAAAATTTCAATGGACATAACTCAATACAAAAATTAAATAAATAACCATAAATACCTTGTCGCACCAAAATTGAAATTTCGTCAAAGTCCTTGGATGTTGTAACTTCATCTGCAGAAACAAGTCATAATGCTTGTGGAGGTTGGTAACTAGGAAGTGGAGTTAGAGGCTTACAAATCCATCCTTCCACCCATTCTTGTGAGTCACACTCGCAGTGACAAATTCGATACAAGATGCACAAAAACATGTCAACTTTCTTGTCCATAAAGCCCATGAAGTACTGTCTGAGCTACAAAATGAGTGCATATCATTGGACCCAGTGAGTGTCATACAATCCTCGTAGTTAGCAATATGTTGTTCCTCTATCAACCAAAAATATCTACGAACTATGAAATTTTCTTGAGAACCTCGGGCCATATTGTCAATACACCATTCCACTATGCTCTTTGCATCTTTTAATTTAGCACCATCTTTGTACTTCAACTCTTCTCTTGCAAGAGCTCTTTTCACACATGCCCCTGCACTGTCATGCTCTCCTTTTCTATGTCTAGCCTTAGTGAAACTCCAAATATGTTGCACACCCATCTTGACATGCATTCTGCTCATCCAATAAAACATTCGTGCATTCTTAAACTGATACATGCAATTATTTGACCATATATAATGTTGTTTGAAGTGGATGTCCCTATCAGACAAGTTTCCATAAAATAACTGGAAACACCCTTGCACAAATTCAGTAGAATGAGTACGATCATCACTGATATAAAAGTGATACTCTCTTAAGATTTTTGATTATTCTCTCGCATCATCAGGAGAATGTAGAAATGCTATATGCAAAAAAATGACAACTTGTACTGAGTTGTAATATTGCGATTGAACCTCCATTTGTGGTAATGTGTAATTCTCTACAAAATCGACCACTGAAACAATAGTACCAATAGGAAATGTGTCTTTGCATAGCTTGAATTGTTCATCCAACCATTGAGCTCTATGTGTATGCCTCGCATACTCATAAACAATTTCATCCTTAAATTTTCTCAAAAATTGGAAAACGGGCATTTGTTCTATAACTAGCTCACACCGTTTAGACTCTTTTCCATCTTTCAACTGGTATGCAACTGATTTATATTTATCAAAATCAACTAAATTATGTCTTATTGTACCTTTAATTTTCTCATGGATGCAACTTTCCAATTTAGGTAATCCGCCGCATGTACTAC
The DNA here is from genome assembly GCA_018340775.1 of Taxus wallichiana var. yunnanensis. Classification (NCBI taxonomy): domain Eukaryota; kingdom Viridiplantae; phylum Streptophyta; class Pinopsida; order Cupressales; family Taxaceae; genus Taxus; species Taxus wallichiana. The sequence continues at coordinate 268,867,618 of CM031239.1, read as the reverse complement.
AACTTTCATCTAAACAATCTTGACTATAAAAAAATGTTCAACTTCTTTTTCAAAAATATAGTAGGAATGAAATCCTGGAAGATACTTGGTGGAACTTGAATACCACATTCTGATAACATAGTTTCAGAATGAAAATTAGAACGAATACGTAAAAATTTAGCATAATGCATCACAAATTCAACATGTTGCCTACAACAAGTGGTGTGAGCGTGGTTGATTTTCACATAGAATGGTTTCAACATTTCAAAAAAATGTTGACTAATTTTAATTTCCATATTCTCTTGTTCAAACTTATGAAAAAATTGAGTTTGAGTCATATCTAAGAAATGCTTTGGATGTGCTTCACAATTAGTAGAACTAACTCTCCATTTTATAACATCTCTTGTATTAGGTGAAACTCTAGTGTTATCATGCCAAAATTTAATAACAACTTCTCTTATAGCATCATAATTATTTTTGTCCTTATGCGGTGCTCTAGCAGAAAAATGCCCAAAAATCGGCATTATTGAGTGATTGAAGGATATTACGTCTTTCAATTACTTTCATTAGAGTTTTTCGATTAACTTGCAACATTCGACTTGTTTGCGTAATCAAATGTTGTTTTTTATTGATTCACTTACAACACTAGTAGCAAGTACACGATGCACAATATTACTATCCCTAGTGCGTCTCTTGACACCAACAGTGTGATATGCATCATGAAGGTTTTCAATAATTGTAGAGGTTTGACCACGTATATTAGATGTTGTCAATCCTAAGGTGTTTAATGTAGGTCTCATTTTAATCAATTTCATCAAACTAACCAACAACTAACATCTTTAGGAATCATTTAAAATTTCAAAATGATTATCCCAAATTTCAAAGGGCTTTTCTTCCGATTTGTCGTTCGTAAAGTTTGTCGATTACATTGGTTTCAAAATATTTTTATCAATTTCAATAAAAAAATTAGGTTTCTTACGTAAAATCTTAGGAGGTGTTTTTCTCAAATTTTGCTTGTCTACAGCTTTCAACATGAATTTCCTTATTCACATTTTCCTTGTCTCCTTCAATTTCAACATTTTCTACATCATTAGCCATGCAGCTTCTCATCAACAATTTGCGGATGATACAATTCTTCTATTAATGGCATCCGTCCTTGAAGCTAAGGCTACCAAAGCTATTCTACAACTCTATGAAGATGCTTTTGGGCAAGAGATCAATTATGACAAAAGCTCCATTTTCTTCTTCAATACGCCTGAGGAAAGACAACTTAAAATTGCAAAAATTCTGGGATGTAAAATAAGTGCACTTCCAGCCACTTACTTAGGACTCCCTCTGGGTACTAAAAAAGTTGCTACCAAGGTGTGGTATGATCTGTTGGAGAGATTTCAAAAAAAAATTGGCTAGCTGGAAAGGAGCCATTCTTTCTAGTGTTGGTAAATGCCTGCTCATTAAAAGCACTCTTCAAAACCTGCCTATCTATATAATGTCTCTTTATAAGATCCCTGCTACCTTCAGGGATAAAATTGAGAGGATTCAAAAAAACTTCTTATGGCAGGGCATGGAGGAGAAATTTAAATATCACTTAGTTGCTTGGGATAAGGTTTGTACTCCAAAATCTATAGGAGGCCTGGGCATAAAAGACATCAAGAAAATGAATGAGGCTCTTATTGTGAAAATGGGCTGGAGAATGCTAACTGAGAAGCAACCCTGGATAGAATTAATTAAGGCTAAATACCTTAATCAACAAGTTGTCTCTTCTTTTCTTCAAGATGAGCATCTTCCTTATGGTTCCATTTTTTGGAATAACTTAGTCAAGAGCAGAAATTTCATAAAACAAGGAAGTAAGTGGAAAGTGGGAGATGGTTGTGATATAAAATTTTGGGATGATAACTAGTTTAATGGCAGCCTCATGGACAGATTTGGAGCAAAGATAGCCTTGAAAGCAAGTATGGCACTAGAATCAAGGATTATATTGTAAGAAAGGGCAACAAGAAGAAATGGAAAAAACTTACTGTGGATAGAGATGATCTGACCCAAACTATTTCCTCTCTGCAAGATCAGTTGGACCTTATCCCCTTAAGTCAGCTCAAAGTTAAGGATGAGTTGGTCTGGAGCAGTTCTATTGATGGGAACTACACTGTTAAAACTGGCTATAATACTTTCTTTGACAATAGTCAAACTGAGTTTAATTGGAATAGAATTTGGATGAAGGAGCTAACACCTAAAATTAACTTCTTCTTTTGGCTTGCTCTCAGGGGCAGAATTCTTACCACTGACAACCTGATAAGAAAAGGTTTTATAATGCCTAATAGGTGTCATCTGTGTAAAAATACTCTGAGGATATCAGTCATTTGCTTATCCATTGTGAATATGCTACCAAAATGTGGAGTTTTGCCCTTTCTAATTTTAAAGCTTCCTGGGTGGTTCCGAGGGATTTCAGTCAGCTCTGGATACAATGGAGCCCACCATACAAACATTGTGTTGTGAGAAGGCTCTGGAATTTGGTAATGCCTCATATTATTTGGAGGATATGGAAAGATAGAAATGATATCATCTTTAGAAACAATAAACAAAATTATAAGCTCAGTATTGGGAAAATTTCTAATGCTATTAAAGAGAATATTGCTAGATTTAAACCCCCCAAGAACAAGAGCTATCCAGAAAATGAAGAGCATATCTTGTCCCAATGGCAGATTGGAGCTGACAATATCTGAAATAATTTAGGTAATAATATTGATAGATCTTTGATACACTGGCATCCTCCTGATCTTAACTGGTATAAGTTGAACTTTGATGGGGCCTCTAAGGGTAACCCTAGAATTGCAGCGGGGGGAGGAGTGATCAGGGATCATAAAGGTAGTTTGTGATTGCTTATGCCGGTAAAATGGGAATTCAAACTAATCATTTTGTTGAAGCATTATCTGCTTTATGGGGCCTTAGAATTGCTCAGACTCATAATATCCAAAATCTCATTCTGGAAGGAGACTCGCTCAATATAATCAATCATCTTAATCAGTGTTCGCCCCCAAGTTGGAACATCAAAGACTTCATCTTGGAGTCCATAAGTATTTGCCAAACCTTCAATAATATCCAGATCAAGCATACTTACCAGGAGGGTAACAAGGTGGCAGATGCATTGGCTAACTATGGCATAAATGTTAATCACATTATTTGGGATAATAGTGACCACATTCCTGAGCAGATTCAAAACAACATACAAGCGGATACTTATGGGCATACAAATTTGGGATAAGATTAATGAGTATTTGGAGTGGGTCTTTATGAATAAGACTTTCACACGCATGGATAAGTTTAAAGCAGTGCTTAAATAGATATTGATGGGCAATCAAAGTTATATAAAGTATAATGATGATATAAAATGGATTCATCTAAAAATTAAAGCCACACATGCGGGAAATTCTATGCCTATAACAGCTGTTAAATAGTTTTTTACAGATTTTCAAGTCCATGGTAAGGCTGATGATGATCTGGAATGGATTTCAAAGGGGACTGATGCTCACGCATGTGGGATCTCATAGGTACAGAGCAAAAATAAAGCAGGCATTCGTGGGAAGTGCTATAAAGCAAAGAATGGATACACTATTCATTATTACCATAGCGTGAGACAAAATAGAGAAAGGTGGGTTGGGAACTGTGGCTACTATCGAATCACCCATAGGGATTGTGAAGCTTACACTATCAATCACTTAAGCCCGGTGAAAATGGGAGGAGCCCTTGTCATATATAGCCCAACGCAGACCCAGAGTGGAAAAATAATGCAGAACTTTGGAATCTCCTCAACCAGGGAGGCATCACTAATTTCATTGAGAAGATACAGGGTCATGACCAAAGCATCTCCATGTAATTTGTGAAGGACTGGAAAGACCGCAAAGTTGAATATGGAGGACAGAAAATTTTGATCAACGAAGAGTTAATCGCTGAAGCTACTGGCCTTGGAATGGATGGATACCGATTCTTCAATAAAAGGATTGACAGGCCGGCTGAGGAGAGGAAATTTGTGGAGGGAAATGAGAAACTGGTTTTTGTCACGGCAGGTCTGCAAGTCAGTTCTATCCCTCCGCCTTTTGACGAGGTCACCCGTTTGATGGTGAGATACATTTCTCTAGAGGGGAGATTTGTCACAGTGCCCTTAAAGCATCTTGTGTTCCTCAATCACTTCCGCAGAAATTACATGGTATGCTTCCCTCATTATTTGCTTAATTCTCTTGAGTGCTCCATCTTGGAGTTCCAAAAACATGCTCGTGTGGTCCCTTTACATCAAGGTCTCATTTTCTTGTTGCATAAACTGTGTCTTCTTAAGCTTCCCGGCATCCCGACCTCCCCCATCTCTGTCCCTTCTTTTCCCACCACCGCTGCCGCTACCACTCCTTCTATCCCCATCACTGTGGCTGCTACCCCTTTGACTTCCTTCTTGGCTCCCCCTGTCATCCCCCCCACCTCTGCTCCCACCCCTTTCACCTCCACCTCGAACATGCCTATAACTAGATCTTCTAAAAGGCTGAACCTTGATACCCCTGTTTCGGGGAATGCACCTCAGGATTTGGAGGTTGCTCATAATCTCCTACACATTAGCAGCATGGGTTCTCAGGAGACACACGCTGAGAGCTCCACTAAAAGGTTGGAAGCTTTAGAAACTGACATGTTGCTGCTGAAAGAAGAAGTAAAAAACTTGTCTAAGAAAAAAGGTAAGAGAATGAAGGAGGAGGAGGCTGATATTGACAACAAACAGGTTGAGGATATCTACAAAAAAATTTACTCCCTAGACAACCGACTTGGAAAAACCAAGACTCACCATGATCATAATATGGCTATATTTAGTGCAATTGAGGAGTTTATTGAGCAGCATGTCCATTGCATCTCTAATCTCAGTGGCATACTAGCTACTCTTTGGGGCACGAAAAAAGAAAGCAAACAAACCATTCAACAACTGGACACTACTGACCCTTCTCACATGACAACATTGGCTATGTTCACCTCCTAGCAGACTATCAAATCTAGAATTGCCAAAGCCGCCAAGAAGTAATTGTGGATCTGCGATGTTCTTGCTGACTTCTATCGTGTTTTTGCTATTTTGTTTCTATTTTTGGCTGCTCTTCTGCAGTGTTCAAACTGGTTAGTTGTTTTGGGGTAACTGCTCTTTGGTTACACTAGATTCTTATGTATTATCTGGATCTTGATCCTTCTTATAATGTTTTTCACTCCTATTCTGGCTTCTAGGCCCCTTTTTGTATACAAGGGTATAGTCCCTTTCAAAAAACTATTTACCAATAATAAAAAAACATTTGCTACATCATGAGTATTTAATTCTTCTTCAACATTGACAATAAAAACATCTTCATCACGAGTATTTAATTCAACTTCAACATTGACAGTAGAAACATTACCTGGTTCTTCATTGCGTACAATAGTTGGGGTTGAAGATGAACCTCTTCTTGATTCACAAAGTTTCCGCATTCACTTAACATTTTAAATTTTGCTGGCCTCTAATTCATTTAGTGTTTTTTTACTTAATGAATTCCTTTTTTGACTTCATTTTTTGTCTCCCATGATGTTTTGCTTCCGGTGATAAGAAAAACATGTAGAAAAAGATAGAATTTCACAATAATTCATATGGTAAGGTCAGAGAGTAAAAATCACATGGTAATTCAGACATTCGGATGTGTGTAAATATGATTTATGAACCACGAGCGTGCTTTATAAACCACAATCACGTTTATAAAGCGTACTCATGGTTTGTGTTAAGAAAACCATGATCGCGCTTTATAAACCGTGATCGCGGATCTATCTACTCGAACCTAAGCCTTGGAAAATCTTTGTTTTTCCCCAACCAAAGCTATGAAAGGTCATTATGAAGTGTAAAAGGTCAAAAACCTCAAATCTACTCTTCCAAAGACTTGAAGCATGCTAAAAAACTGAAATTTTTTCACAAAAATGGTGCCATCATGTAGGGGAGACTCTTAGCTTCGTAGAAATATTGATTTTAAAGTGAATAGAATAAGATAAATATCATTTTATAATTTTTTACTAACAATAGGTCTTTAAGACAAATTTTCCCGTGAATGTTCATGTCTATGTTTAAGACTGTAACTTTTGTTTCAGTTATCAAAATATGATAAAAATTATACCATCCTAAGCGTGGACAAATTATATACACGTTAAAAAAAAATTTGATTTCGATATTTTTTGATATAGTTATGGCAGTCAAACGGAAAGCACTCTATTTTCTAAATATTTTCAGACCACTTTCATGAAAAAAATCATTAAAAAAAATATTGCTAAAAAAATACAAAATAAAATCCATCCCAAGATAGACAACTACACGTAACTTTTCACCAAAGGAAAAAAAAAAAGATTTGGTCATCCAAAATGCAGCAAACAGACTACAATCTTATAAGTTAAAAAAAAACAAACTAAGTCATATAATTTGAAGTGTTTAATATAGCTAAACTTGTCCATTTTTTTAAAAATTAGTATTTTAGAAACTAGATTCCGAATGCTACGATTCATATTTATATATTTTTTCTAATTTAGAGTGCACGTATAGCTAATAATCCCTACAAGTTGAGATTTCACTATTTTTTACAATATGACGTCCACAGATGACCCTATATTTGTCCATCAACTTCTTGCACTTACCCTTAAACACGAGCTTTTAGAATGTGTGTACCTCATTTTACACCTCAACATTTGATTCATACAAAACCCGCAGGATTGTATCTTTCACCTACCACAACTTTTGAGTACATAATTTGGTAAGCATTGAGTAAGGCTTGTAAGGAGCATTATGATTGAAGGACACTAATGGAATTATTTAGCCTAGATGGATGCTTAATCAACCCTGAGAATTTGAATCAAATCACCAAAGTTATTAGGAAATAGAAAAACTCATTTTATTCCCATTGATTCAAGGAGGTCTAAAAGGAGAGAAACATTGTTAGAAAAATGAAAAGAACTTCTTAGTTTCCTACGAAATTTCCATAAATGTTTTTACAAAATTGAAGTATTGGAGTGTTCTATAAATATTCATTCCATGATTTATCCAAAAGAGGCTTGAAATTTTTTCTTTGATGTTAAGAAGACAAGGTGCTCAATTTGAATTCCTTGAGAAACTAATTGTAGAAAAACTTGCATAACTTCCACAAAATTATTCAAAACTCAATGAAACTTGAAATGAATCACTAAAAAACACCCCTCTACACACTCCATGGCCTGGTTTTCCATAAATTTTCATGTATAACTCAGATCAATCTCATTTACCTCAACATTCATTGTCAGTCCTCAAAGGTAATTTTGGTGAACATTTGAATTTTGCCTTTAGGAGATAAAATAAGCCTTGTGAATGCTCATACATGCCCTAGGAAATGTTCACAAGATCCTCCCATGCTTACCTAGTATTTTCATGACCTAATTTTTTCCCATTCACCTCATTAGGCTCTAGAACTAGGCCTAAAATACCAAGTTCAACTAAGAATTCCAAAATCGTTTTGAAGCATACTCCAAAATTTCAAGTGCACATGTTGGAACCAACATTTTTGATCTATAGAAAATCTGAGCCAAGCATACCAATCATATCCATACCTTCAATGAGCATAAAACCTCACTTTGTCCAAACATGTAGCACTCAAAACCATCCTGAATGCTCAATGAACCTAACAAGGAACTACCAATCAACCTTCATGACCCTGAACTAAGACTCACTTTACCACTCACATATTTTCCATCAATGCCACCTGACATTAATGACAACACCAATGTGAGGTCTTTATTCTGGTCTGTTGACTAGATATTTGCGGCACATATCATGGTCGGTGACTTAACATATTCCCATTGTGTTTTACTTGTCTGTACATCTGCTCTATAAAATAAAAGTAATATTCATAAAATATACTTCAAGTTTCACTTAAATTTGTGACACCTTTATTCTTACATAGGAAAATCACTTCAACATCTTTATTATTGCATGGGAAAGTCTTTCACATCCCACATGGGCTGACAAATAAGCTTATTTAGGAGGGATTTTGAGTGGGACCTCTCAAATTTTCTAAACATATAAATGGTAATTTTTTTTCCTCTCTCTTTTATGCAGAGAGAAAATATTAAATAAAGCATGGTAAAAAAATTAAATCAAAGAAAAGTTATTTTACAGTTTATGATGATAGTAATTTAGTTTAGGTTCATAGGTAGTTTATAGTATATGGGACTACCTTGTATTTTTATGAGACATTAAATGATATTTCAAATATAATTCGTACATACATTACCTCCAACAGGTTTCTACATGATGACCTCTCTTGTAATAGAAAAATTCCTAATCCAACTTAAGTATACAAAGATGTGACATAAAGGGAATTGGTTGGCTATGATATCTCTAAAAAATCCATTGATCTAAATTTTTGATTAATCGAATCCACTTGTAATGTAAGTTTAGTAGCTTAATTATTTAATATAAGAAGTCTTTAGATAATTTGAAAAAGTAATTTTTGATATCATTAGATGCATCATTAGTGAGTTGAAAATTTCTTCTTAATGTATTGATAAATATTTTGGAATAATCAAAATCATTTATGCCTTAAGTTCAATGGATCACTCTTACAAAGTAGGAAGCATATAGCTAATTTGACAATTAAAATTTAGATTCAAGATTTGATGCTTTATCATAAAGATGAGTAATTATTTCATTACATGTTTTATGAATGTGGTATTTTTGACAACGCATTTAACATTTTATTTTACGTGGATCAATCATAGGGAACTCAATCTAATCTTAGTTTTTGCTCATCAATAGTCAAATTTCATTACCATCCTTAATTTTTGAGCTCTTTTGTTTTCTACTATGTTTTAAAGCTTAGGGTAGTTAAAGACTAATTATTGAAGTGTCTTTGTTCTCTTTTTGTTCATTGTGATTTTTATTTTCTGCTCGTTTTTATTTTATCGTGGGTTTTACTACAAAAATTATGGACTATAATAGTTGATATAGATATGATAATTCTTGATATTGTGTCTATTGATAGATATTTTGATTCTTTATTTCACCTTTTGGGGTTTCATGAATGTTCAATGGAGTGTAAGTGATGAACTAAGTGTGGGAATGTGGTTCTTTACTTAGTGAAATTTAGGATAGGGTCGAACATGATGAATATTCATATTATTGGGTAAATACTAAAATTATAATATGAACATACATATAAAGCATTGAAAAATAGATCAATTAGAAGATTGTGCTAGATATACAAAAACATGAAGAGATAAATGCTTAGCTTTTTTACTTGTTTTGGGATTGATATAGATGTAATAAATGGATGAACTACTTATAATTATCTTGTAGATGCGTTGTCTTTAATTATTGAACTACATTTTTCAAAGGGATGAACCAATTTTTCCTAATACCCAAACATCGAGACACTTTTGTCTTGTTGGGTGGTTTGGTTTAGGTTGTAAATAAAAGTGAAATTTCTACGTCCTCTTTGAACCACTATTAGAGGATTCCTATGAAATACTAGATCTTGACAATGTACACAACACTAAAAAGTCAACCATCTTGACTTAAAATGTTAAACCTTGGTAAAAATATCGCTAAAAGATTAGTAGTTGGGTTTAAGTGTAATTTATACATTACCTACATTGGCACTACTCCAAATATTTCTCAAATTGCATGTACTTCCCCACATAGAGATATGACATAATACTATGTGGATGCAATTAAGTTTGATAACATGAACACTTCAAGCTCATTTTTTAATATTAAATAGGCTTTCTTGTTTTTGAATTGGATATCCATAGCATATTCTTGAATTTGGTTTGGATATCCATAGCATGTTTTTGAATTTGGTTTGGATATCCATAGAATGTTTTTGAATTTGGTTTGGATATCCATAGCATATTCTTGCAACTTGTTCTCACACCTTCACCTTTTACTTGAGACTTCCATCTCTGATAAAATGTCTTTCACCATGGTGTGGGGAACATAAGCAACTTTCTTAGAACTCAAAATGTAAGGCCTAAAAACCTTTGCTGCTTTTACCAAGGAAAATGCTTGTTTCTCCATAATAGTGTACCTCAGCTTATCCCCTTGCAATGCCTTACTAAAAAGGAAATTGGCCTCTCAGCCCCCTCATCATACTTCTTCAAGAGATGAAGCAACAATTTTCTATGAAGTAAAGGAAAATACTTGGAAAGGCTTCTTATAGTCTGGAGCTTCTAGAATAGGTGCATGCTTTAGTGCCTCTTTAATCCCATTGAAAGCTTGGATGGAAGCCTCCTCCCACTTGATGACCTGATCCTTCTTTAACATGGAATTGATTGGAATGGTCAACTCGAAAATTTCGATATGAATCTCCTGATGAAGTTTATCTGCCCAAAGAAGGACTGAATTCCTTTCTTGGTTCTTGGAATTGGGACCTTGCTGATGGCCTCTACCCTTTCTGGATCAATCATCACCCCTTCTTGTGACACAATGTAACCAAGTAAATTTTCCTTATGTAATCCAAAATGAAATTTCTTTGGATTGAGTGAGATTCCATATTCTCTACATCTTATCAACATCTTCTCCAAGTGTAGCAGGTGATCACTTCTCTTCCTGGAAAATATAGTCACATCATCTTGATAAACAACAATAAACTCATTGATGTAACTAGAAAAAGCAACATCCATTTCTGTTTGAAAGGTAGCTCCAGCATTCATCAAACCAAAGGGCATCCTACAATACACATAAGTTCCTCAACGAGTAGTAAAGGTTGTCTTGATCATTTCGATTCCTTCACCACAACTTGGTTATAACCAGAGAAACCATCTAGGGTGGAGAGCAATTCAAAACCAGTCACTAACTAGCAACATGTTTTCCATATTTGGTAAAGGATAATTATCCTTCATTGATGCTCTGTTTAGATTCTTGAAATCTACACACAACCTGATATCACCATTCTTCTTTCTCACTGGTACTAGGTTTGTAACCCAAGAAGAATACCTTGTGGGATGAATAATCCCTCCATCTCTAAGCTTCTTCAGTTCTTCTTGCATTTTGAGAGATAGAAGTGGATTGATTGGCCTCTGTTTCTACTTGAATGGCTTTGCATTAGACTCCAAGGGAATCTCATGTTGAAATATATCCTCTCTATATGCTTTTAATTCAGAATAAGTCCAAGCCATGTAATCTTGGTATTTCTTCAACAATTGGATGTATGACTACTTCTCCTCTTTGCTGAGATTGCTGCCTAACCAAATTTTTCTTGGCTTCTCCTTCGTATGAAGATCATGCTCCTCAACATCCCTCAAGGCTGCCATATGTCTATTAATAATGCAATCAGCATTATCAAAATATGATTCAAGAGCAACCAACCCTCTAGGAATGGTATTAGTCTTTAGCTGGATGATGCCCTTGCCAAACAAGGTTTCCTTCCCCTCTGTCACACATACCATTGGCTCCCAATCAATACTTTGATCGAAAACTCTCCCTTGTTTTGCAAAAATCTTCTGATATGAGCATCATCATCAAAAACTTGATAATGTTTAATGTTGTCAGGGACAAAGGGTCTTGTCAATACCTCAACATCATATTCACAATATGGGGATATTGCACAATTGTCAAAACGAGACCCCAACACTGCAATCTTGTCTACCAATTCATTGAACTTCCTATCATGATGCACAATGTTGAATGAATCAAACATCTCAATGAAATCCCAAACTGCATGCTTGTATTGTTTCATTTACTGATTTTTGTGGCATACAATTTTTTAACTTGTTTTACAATTAATTTTGAGTCTCCTTTACAATGATGTCCTTAACACCATATTTCCAAGCAATTCTTAAACCCAACAATACTGCCTCATACTCAAAAATGTTGTTAGTGCACTCAAAGTTGAGTTTGAAGCAAAAACAAATTTTTCTTGACTGGAGAAAGTAGAACAACACCAGCACCATTCCAAAACTTGGAGCAAGCTCCATCAAACAATAGAGTCCAAGGAGAGATCACTTGTTCAAGACACCTGCATTCCTCAATATTGTGCTCCTTTCCATCAACAAATCCTACAGAGTTATCAAAGCATCAATTTTTTTGTACAATACTTCATAAGATGCATTTTTGGGATCTTCAATAAGGTGCAAAATCCTCTTTTCCCCATATAACCTAAAAGGATACCCTCAATTGGGATGGTGGCATAGGACATGTCCATTTGGACAGTCCCACCAACACTTGCAGCCCATTTTATAGACAATAGCATGCCCCACTTGGTTGGGTAGTCAATAATGACAACATCAAGTTTTAAGTTTTTACCTGGTAAGCTACAAGATGTACCACCAAACCCTTCCCATATGCACTTCTCTAGAGTCCATGGTAGTGCACTTCCCATATGCTACTTTTACTTTGATATTCAGCTCATTCATGACTTCTAGAGGCATGACATTGCATGATGCCCCTGAGTCAAACATGTAGTTGTGGAGTAGTCTGTCCTTAATGATCAAAGTGGTGAAGAATGGATCCACATTCAGCTGAGAATCCACCAAGGATGTCCCCAAATATACCTCAGTGGTTCACCTAATTCCTCCAATGCTTTGGTGGTGTCTCTAACTCTTCAATGATTGGAGGAGTCTCCATAATGTTTACATTTCTACCTAGGGCAGTCTTCTCTTCTTTCAACCCCAAGTATTCAAATGCTCTCTTTTTGTGCTCAGGAATCCTAAGCAACTCAACAATTGGAACAAAGACTTTGATTTGACTTAAAACTTGGGAAATATCATATGGGACATTCTTTGGCAAGGCAGTATTAGAAGGAAAGCTAACACACTCACTAGGTGGTACAAGATTTTTGACAACTTGGGCATGAGGAGGGGTATGATTTTTGTTTGGAGCTACAGGGCATTTGGCAGATGCATCTTTCTTAGGAGCCTCTTTAGGAATGTTTGAAAGTAAGGGAGATTTTGGCTTGGCTTGAGGCCCTGTCCCTTTGATAACCTTACTTCTTGTGTTATATTCCTTTTCTTGAGCAACAACAACATTCATCAGTAACTATCTATCTTCCTCAGATGGGATTCCTCCATCATACTTCTTTATCATTAGAGCCCTTAAATATTCAAAGTCATTATTGGGAAATTCAAAATCTTGTATAGTATCTACTTCTAAAGTATGAGAGGGAGGAAGAATAGGTACCCTATGAATGTAGTCCCAAAAAGTGGCAAGCAGTCCAGCACTTATCACCTCAGTTGAAGTTGCCCCTTGTTGTGAGCTCGTGGAACAACCCATCATGTAGACATCATTATCATTATCATCATCAACTTCTTATTCTTTCTGATCTTCTTCATAAGGAGCATGGGGCATGAAACATATATCACACCAATCAATGACATATGTCTCCTCCACAACAACAACTCTGAGAAGCCAAAGGATCGGCACCATTCTATTTTCCCTACCTTGGGGCTGCCTATTTCCAAATCCAATAGGTCCCTTGCCTCTGTCATCAGATCTTTGGTGATTTGTGAACCTATCTTTGCCATGCTGCTTGTGTTGACCTTGTGAGCTCTGCCCAATCCCCTTCTCTGTTTGGGCTAGTTTGTAGGAAATTTCTTTGACAACCCCTGCCAAAGTTTTCACAACTTCCTCCAAATAAATAAATTTTTTTCTCATCTAAGGTTTTTCTGGGTTAATTAGTTTTACACCATCCCTCTTTGGAGGCTTCCCAATTACCTTGATATTGTTTTCAATTTGCAAAGCCATAGTGAAGGCCTACCTCAAATTAGTAGGGTTTTTGTCCCTCAAGTAGTAAGCATACTTTTTATCAAATGCATCTGAATATTTGATCAAACATGATTCATCACATGGCCTTATCCTAATAGGAAATATCCTAAAGGTCTTATTAAACCTTGTGTTGAAATCATGTACTAACTCATTAGGATTCTTTTTGATGTTTTCAAATTCTGTCAAAAGAAACCTAGGGTCAGTTCTATCACCATACTGCAATCTAAATGCATTGCTCATCTCAGTCCAAGAATCAATAGAGTTATCTAGAAAATCCTTATACCAATCCCTAGCATCCTCTTCCAAAGTATGGATAAACAAATTGATATATACATCTTCATGTTCAATCTCAAAGTATTCCATCATATTGATAAAAGCTTTAAATGTTGATCACCAGTTATAGTGTTGTTTCCTTGGAACTTTGGTAGTCTATTCCTTACATCTTGAGGAACTACATTTGGATAACCAACCATTCCCACAAAATTTATAGGACCAAAAGTGTTTACAACAAATGGAGGTCTAGGTGGGGTTTGGGCCATATTGTTTTGAGGAGGTGACCTTAGAGGAGAAACAAACTGATAAGGGGTAGAGGGTCCTTGGAACACAGGAGTATAACTTTCAAAATGGATACCCCTAAAGGACTTGTTTCTTGGAAATCCCTATCAAATTCTGAAAAGACGGGGCAAAATGAGAAGCAAACCTTTCAAAATCAAATGAAGGCCCCTCTCTAGTTGGAGAATTCAATTCCACAAAGAGGCTACCTGATTCAAAAGCACTTGAATAGCAGTCTTCAATGATAGGATGATCACTTTCATCAATGGATATCCCTCTTCTTGTCTGTTGATCTCCCATAACTCTCCAGGCTTTTCTTCCTTCTGATTTTGCTTTTCCTAGCTCTAGAAATAATGTCCTAGCAGGATCCATAGCAAAGAAAGATCTTCTTCATTCTAGGTTTGCAAAGATTGGTAACTAATCTCACTTGATAGAGGTTAAGAAACTGGTACTCATCAAGAATTAGATCAACAGGGAGTCGCCACTAAGGATTTCCACCTTAGTTGTGCAAATGCACTAAAATATGATTGTAGAACTAGGGTCTAAAAATGAACTGTGATCACTATGTTCCTGGAAATGGCACCAAAAGCGTGTTGGTACCCAAATTTAATCTCCTTCAAAGGGTGAGCAGCATCATGGATTTAACAAGACACTCAGAGGCAGATAGATGATTATGTATGTCATTTTACAACCGGGAAGCAATCTATCTGACTTTTTAGCACTCGAACTTTGAAAAGGAGTGGGTAGCACCTTAAGAGGATTTGATCTATCCTCACTATTTTAGGTTGTGCCTTTCAACCAAGGTAAGAGAACCCTTTTGTAGCCTGTTGTTTATGGAGGAGATGGAGATGTCCTTCCTAATGAAGTTGTTTAGGAGACCTTGGAGAAAATATGATCAATGCAACAAAATCTAACTCTCACGAGTTGTCACTCTAGATAGTGGAGATATTTTCTAGGCAAGGTTCAGGCTACTAAAGACATTTGAAATCCTAATTGTTTCTACATGCTTTGGTAATGGAAATTATGCTTTTGTGCACACACAGGACAAACAGGGGTAGTATGGGTAGGATTAGTTGTTTTAAATGAATTTTTGGTGGGAGGTGAGGCAGAATGAACTTGATTTGCCAGATCTCTGAGAACTCTTACAAAATGGAAAGTCTAATCAACAGAATGCTTCAGAATAGCTAAAATGTTCCTTTAACCAGAATATGTGCTTCAATGGAGGCCCATATTAGCACCTTTTCACACAATCTATGAGATTTTAACACGAAGGCTCGAGTTAGAAAACCCAACAAAGTATTGAGATCCAAACCCAATCATGCCTGAGGTACACCCAGAGGCTTACAGACAATCTCTGTCAACAAATGAAAGAAAAGTGATTTTAAATCATTTATTTCATCCCCAGATGAAAGCTCTTCCAGGAAATGAAATTACAGATGCCACTAAACTATCACAAGGATTGAGACCTGTGTGATTAAGAAAATTTTGATACAAGATTGCAATAGGAACAAGAAAATTTATTTGTAGACATTCATAAATGAAACAAACACATTTTTCTCAAGATCAACACAAAATAACTCGAGTTTGATTAAATTTATTAGTAGGGAAAGTTTCTAGAACAATCTCAGAGCTTGTCAATGGCTATACACTTGCAACCACCTTGACATGATCAAAATTAATACAAAAGAGTTATACAGGCTTCTTAGATGGCTTCTCAAAAGACAAGCTTTGTCAAGTTTTCCTCTTGGGAATTTTCTTCGACCTCTAACACTCTAACCTCCAAAAATTTGCACGAAAAATTTGTGCCATTTATAACATTTACAACAGAGCCCCTTTTCCCCCAAAAATCATGACATTGAGTGCTACCAGTGCCCGCCATGATCACGATAGAAATTTCTAGAATCATATCTACAAAAATTTGCAGTGCTCGGGGAAAAATCTATTCAAATATTGCCCACATTCAACTTCTCCTTCTGGTAGATCACTCTTTCTTCAACTCACCAACCACTTTCAACCCTAATATGTAAAACATGGTTCCTTGCGTGCTCGGGAGAAGAAAATTGGAAATCATATCAAGCCTAAGAGTCAGACCATTTTAATGGCGAAAGACGTCTCCATATCTCCTCCACCAAACTTAGATATCAAAATTAACTCTCCTCTCTATTTGGCATGTAGGAAATACAAAGAAATCATGAAGACTCACACTTCTAGGTGTGTTTCAATAAAATGGGGAAAATCAGATTCAAACTCTCAGTTGCCATTGATCTTTACTTTGAATTTGGGCCATCCACATGGAAGATTCATTTTAAGATGGGCCCGGGGTTCTTCTTTGAATTTTTACAACTTTTGGAAAAATGTAAAATTTTCACATTTTTCTCCGCACCTCTGCCCTTGAGAAATGAGCCTGACACGTGTCCCAATGTGGGTCCCAACGGAACCACGCTTCCTTTTTTACTTTTAACTCTTTTCTCCTAAAAGGAAAATTTTCCAAATTTCCTCCGAGGGTCCACACCTCCACCGTTGACTATGTTGGTGTGTGTTATTTTCCACATCATTAGGTGAGTCATCTCACTTAGGTGAGATTGTAGGTCCATGTGTCATTTAGGGGTCATTATGAGATTCTCTTACGCATCAGTGCGTCAGTGCATCATATGCGTCATTGGGAGTTACACTTCTATTCTGGGAATGTAACTCCCCCTCTCTACTTGAGTTGTCATGATTGCAGCACTGGGGTTACTCAACACCTCCTATATGTACACCCCATTTGATCTATGAGATAGAGGAGAGTTTTATGGCTTAACCAGGTTCTTGCCCATGTTTCAAATATTTGCATGCACATTCGGTTGATGCTCGCTCCTCCCGAGATCTCTTCACGTTGTCATTCGCACATCTGTTGATGTGCACGTCGTCCCTCGTGATCCTCGCTTGTGGGTTTTAAACCCTCTTTCATGGTATCAGAGTGGATCTTGTGGATCCGTGGACTCCTTGGCATTTTTGTGCATGTTTTCTAGCTTCCGGCATGATATTTAGGTTCTTGTTGTGTGTGTTGTAATGGAAATTTTGACCGTGCTCTTCTTGCATTGATTTGGGCGCCATACCTCTTGCATGGGTTTGATCATGTTCGAGGTCATTGTTCATGGTTTCTAGTTTTTAGGTTTAGTGTCTTCGACCGCTCGAATCTCTAGGGTTGCATGCATGTTTTTGGGTATTATTTAAAAAATAAAAAATAAAAAACATTCATGGCATTGTAAATTAATTTTGGGCTGCTGATTTTGCTTGTATTTAATACCTTCCTACACTTGTTGAAGATAGAGGGCGAGGTCCGGGGTTGGAAGGAGGCTAATCCCCACTCACAAGAAAAAAAAATGATGCCTAAAATTTTATGCCATTTCCAACGAGTACCCACATGACACCCTTTGCACCCATTTCGGGAACTTTTTTAATCAGTTTGCGCGTTTATTGACTTTTTCCATCAGTTATGGGAATCGTTTTAATGTTATAAATTTTGACTCGCTGCTCATTTTTGAGCGCTTCTTAGTTGTATGATTTTTCACACATTACGTGATGAAATTGTCGGTTTTATAAACGTGCTACTTTATAAAATGCTGCATTCTAGGGGTTGACTATACTCTTGGGCTTTCACATGCGAGCATTTATTATCAACCGAGTCGACATCTTGCTTTTGTGCATATTACATTTTTCGTCATGGAGATTGCTCTTTCCAGACTTGAGCATCATAGGATTTCCTTACAGCCTCCGCCACTTCTCACCGGGAGAGGGAACTATTCAGCTTGGTATGCTTCCATGGAACATTACTTCACCCACGAGGGTATTTTACCCTTCTTGCTTGGGCCAGTTCTTGCACCCACTGATCATCATCATCTAGAGGAATTTCTTGACACTTGTGACCACATATTTGGTCACATGATGATGTATGTCTCCCGATCTCTCTGGTTTCACATGGCACACTCAAATCCACCTCACCATGTCTAGAGCATTCTTCAGTCCCTCTATAGAGACCCTTCACATATTGCCACTTTTGTTGCTGCTGATGATTCAATTGTCTCCTCCATTTCTTTGTGTGATGGCAGTTCCACCGACATAGACTCATTTGGTTCTACTTCGATGACGAAGATTATGCACCCAATTCGATGCGAGAGTACTACAAAGGACTCTTCTCCTCTTTCTCTCACTATTTGAGAGAGTGTTGCCACATCCTGCATCTCATCGAGATATCAAGCGAGTCTCATACTCGAGTCTCACACCATTATTGCACCACCTCCTTTCCACTTCCAATGTGTGAGGCCCACTTCACTCCTTTACCTTCATTGGATGACTCATACCTATTTGACATCACTCTTTTGTTTGTTGAGCCCCCTCATTGGGACGAGTATTTTCCTGACCTTAGTCATCTTTTTGCAGAGTCTACTTGTGATGCACTCCAGGTCCCTCATCCATTTGCAAGTATTTCGAGGAGTTCATCATCTTTGTTGTAGGAGTGCCCCTTCTAGGATTCCTAGCACTTCCACATTTCCAAAGACCTTCATTGATCCACCCTCGGTTGTGGATCCATTTTTTTGTCAGTGGAGGATGTTTTGTTCCCTTCACATCACTTGGACATCCTTTTTGTGGGTGTTCCTCTTTTTAACTCTGATAGTTCTACGCATGTGGCATTACCTTCAGTTCCTTGCACTCACTCGCTAGACCTATGTCACACTTCCATGCACTGGACTCGAGTTATTCGTGTTGCTTTTTTAATTTCCTTTGTGGAGTGGGTGGACTTCCAACACATCATTTCTGTCCTTCCTAAGGGTAGGCACACAGTTCATTGCGGGTGGCTCTTCTTCAGTCTAGAGGCAGAGGATCTCATCATCGACATTCTTCTGGGAGACCTCCTAGAGCTGTAGAGTTCAGATCCATCCATGGCATCTTCTACATTCCTCTCGTCTCCCTCTTCTTCTCTCTTCTTCTTCTTTCGAGAGATTTCCTCTTTGTACATGGGTACCCTTTCAGGCTCGTCTATGGCCGGGACCCATATTTGGCATCTTTCTTAGATTAGAGAGTGTTTTTTCTCTTGTGGTGGATGTTTTTCCCATTGGTTTTTCCTTCACTGCTTGGGATCTTCTTTCTTGTACATGGGTACCTCATCAGACTTTGTGTCAGGACCCATTTCTCGTTTCTAACTTTCTCGCATCATTCTAAGTTAGGATGAAGGGGGTGTTGGTGTGTGTTATTTTCCACATCATTAGGTGAGTCATGTCACTTAGGTGAGATCGTAGGTCCACGTGTCATTTAGGGGTCATTATGAGATTCTCTTACGTGTCAGTGTGTTAGTGCATCATATGTGTCATTGGGAGTTACACTTATATTCTGGGAACGTAACTCCCCTCTCTACTCAATTTTTCATGATTGCAACATTGAGGGTTACTCAAAACCTCCTATATGTACACCCCATTTGATCTATGAGATAGAGGAGAGTTTTATGGTTTATCTAGGTTCTACCCATGTTTCAAATATTTGCATGCATATTCGGTTGATGCTTTCTCCTCCCGAGATCTCTTCACATTGTTGTTCACACATCCGTTGATGTGCACATAATCCCTCATGATCCTCACTTTTGGGTTTTAAACACTCTTTCAAACTGGAGCAAGCTTTGACCTTTCCTCTATCGGGCTTGCGGGCCATTTTTATGTTTTAATCTTTTGAATATCAGGGGGAGAAAATGTAAGTTAGCCCCGATGGTCTACCTCCCACATCTTAACATTTTCAAAGCCAACCCTGACCTCCTTCTTATCAGGCTTGCAGGCTATTTTGAGATTTTAATACTTTTGATGAAAAGAGGAAAAAATCCAATTTTCCTCCGATGGTTTGCTTCCCCGTCCCTTTGACTTTTTAAACTACCACGTGTCACAATGGCGCATCTTGAGATGATTCCCAAAGGTTGAGACCTTGAATGAGCATGCGCTCACCACGTGTCATTATGGCACAACTTCAAAAACCTTAAGGTTTCAAAATGATTTGGCGGGGCGTGCTTCCATTTTAGAATCTTATTCCATTTTTCCAAAAGGGAAAAACATTCAACTTACATCTGAAGGCCTGCATTTGCGCCATTAGCTTTACCACGTGTCCTCCTGTAAGGTCAAAGTAAGAATTTTTCTCTGCCACTTAAAATTTGCTTTAATCAGATCCTAATGGGGCGGTGGGGCAAGTTAAAACCTTTTGCCGAAGTGTCCTAAAGGAACAAGTTAAAAAATAAACCCGTTATGCCCCATCCAGTTATGAGAAGCCACGTAAGCACCAAAAGAACCAATCAGAAATGAGTGGAGCCATAGGACCAAATTTTCCTTTTTGCCAAGAAAGAAAAAAGTGATAAGTTAAAGCATTTTCTCGCCATCCCTTGACCAACCAAAATAATCCACGTTCCCTATTGATGCAAGGATGCAAATTTGACTGGGGGAAATGCCCGTCAAATCGTAAAATGCAAAAAAATGACCATTTGAGCTCGGGGATGAATTTTTTTCCAAGGAAAGAGGATTTAGAAATGTTGCAAGGCTCAAATACACTCTTCATAGCTACATCCATACATTTTTCATCAAGTATTTGGGGCAAAATGACAAGGGCAACAAATCCGACTGTAAAAATGGAAAGAATGGGAAAGCCTAAGTTTTTGAATGAATAGAGGATGGGAGACCCAAATTTCAGACCTCTTCGGAGAAATAGAGAAACAAGGACAAAAATATAGATCCATACGTGATCTTCGGCCCAAGGAAAGATTAATTATGGCAACAAAGGAAAGTAGAGACTTCCTAGGATAAAATGTGACAGAGGCCATAAATCAATGGATTTTCAAAGGCAAAATGGGGCGAGACTATTTTGAGCACCAACATGACATAATGTGTTTGATTGATGTGATATAATCCACATGAGGACACTTAGTTATGAGAGGCACGAATGCAGGTATACATTGCTTGAGGTATATTTTAAAAGGTGAAAAGGATTTTTGTCACATCAAGCCATATGGAACTTCCTAGGAATTATTAAAAGGGGTTTCTTGCATGCCAAGAGGAAATAAATGATTGATACAACTGTCAAAATAAGTGACATGGTGCCCCAATCATATCTAATGAAAGTAAGAAACGTGAATGGATCACAACTTTTCCACCTGGCAAAAATAGAAAATAATATTCTCTCTAAAGATTCATGTTTTTTGGGGGAAAACAGAGGATGAGTGAGTGAGTGAAATTGTATAAATGCAATGAGAATAATCTTTCATAAATTGGGGGTAAAATTTTTCTTAAATGTTAGGAGAGAAAGGTGAAAATTAAGAGAAACCATTTTTCCAAGAACTTGTATAAGAATCTTGTTAATTTCTTGAGCCTTCAAATTGAATCATGTCAAGATGGTTGCAAGTGTACAACCATTGAGACTGTAAATGAAAATTTCCCTTGCTAATAAATTTGATGAGCCCTAAGTTAATTGTGTTAATCATGAGCATTGTTGTGTCTGTTTTAAGTTGAGGTGTTTCAAGTAGCTATTCATGTTCCTATTGCAATCTTATGTTAAGAATTCCTTTGAATCACACAAGATCTTATCCTTTTGGTAGCATTGTGGTAATTGTAATTGTGTTGTGAGAAGAGCTTTCATCTCATTTTGTAATAAACAATTTTAAATTCATTCTACTTCCATTTTGTTGATACAGATTGTTTGTTATCCTATGAGTGTATCTTAGGCATGATAGATCAGGGATTATTGATGTTTAATTGAGTCTTTATCATGAGATTTTATGTTTAAATTCTCAAAGAATGTGTGAAACTATGTATCTTTGGGCTTCCATGGATGCACATCTTCTGGTTGAAGGTTCATTATTGATTATTTGAAGTGTTTTCATCATCTCATCTGCGATCTTCCAACATTTGTTAAGAGTTCCCAAAGATTTGGTATAATCAACTTTATCCTACTTAATTCCCCAACCAAATACATCTAAAACCAACAAATCCCACCAGAACTACCCATGCTTTCCTTGTTAAATCCAAAATATGCATAAGCAAGTTGGTTCCATTGTTGTCTTTAGTAGTCTAAGCCTTGTTTTAGGAGACATCTACATTTTCTAGAGTGACAACTCATGAGAGTTAGAATTTTTGAATTGACCATGTCTTCCCAAGGTTATTTCTCATTTGCCTTATAAAGGAGTGTCAAATACTGTTGATATATTCATTTCCCTTACAAATATAGACTACAAAATGGGTCCTCTCACCCTAGCTAAAGGAAGAGCCTAAAGTAGGAGGGTAGGTCATACCCTCAGCACGGTGTTATCCAACTCCTCCAAGCTCGAGTGACAAAGAGATAACAAGATCCTTCCTCTATTAAAAACGAATTAAATCTTGATCCATCATTCTCTAGGCATCCCGCTCAGCCTATTGATGCTACTCAACTACAAAGGGAGGACTGATTTGGGTACCAACATAATTTATGTATCTTAACTTCAAACTAAAATTTATTAGCTATGGCATGAAATGTTCTAGATCTACACTGAAATGTTCTATATATGGACTGAACTATTGATTTAATAAATTCCAAAATATTTTTATTGAAATCTAAACTTAGAAGACTACTATAATGATGTACAATAATAAACAAGTGCTAGGAAATTCAAGCAATGCTACTATGAAAGAAAATGAGGAATATATGGCAGTTATCTTGATATCATTTATCTTGAAGTCTATTTGGAATAGAAGAACGTATGAAACAACAAATTAGGATTTCGTAACCACACCTAGAAAAAAGTAGAAGTGTCAGGTTTGTCAGGACACATGTACCTGGGTAGGGGGGAGGGTTCTTACGGGCGCCCTAGACCTATGTGGGGTGTTGGAGTCTACCAAAAAGGTCATAATCTCATTTTGTCACTGTTGTTAGGGTTTAACACTTTTTCTCCAATAATCACGTGTATGCTACACTTGGCTCACCGATGTACATGTAAATATGCAACACACATAATATCCTCTAAAACCCTTAAACTACATCAAATCCTAAAAAAGAAAGATACAAAATGAGGGGTCAGATTATCCTCACTCTCAATCAAGTAAACCTATGATTGAGATATGCACTTCATCTCGAAACAATGTAGTTTTATGTTCTTGTGTGTGAAATAGTGCTCAAAGTTTCCCTTATGTTGATAATGCCAAGATAAGAGGTGATAACTATATAGAATGCAAATTTATGGATGGAAAAATGAACTTCCCCTTCCTATGCGGTGTGCATGTAGAGTAATAAGCCCAAGTTACAGTACCTTTGATATGTAGATATAGATATCCCGTGATAGAAATCACCCACCCTTATAATGGTATGTATGTTGTGTTTATATAGGGATTTATTTCTTGAATTGTGACACTAATGACTTGACATGTCGAGTAAGACGTTGGGATAGGAGTAAGTAAAATAAAAAGGCTGACCAAAAATATAAAAAAATTGTTAACAAGAAAAAAGGGGACAAGATCTCCCGGGTTGGACATGAGTGCATGGGTTCTAGTTTCTAGCCTTGGGCGCTAGTGTCCAGAGACAACTCATGACAAATTTACAAAGAATGAAAAATAGGAATCCCCTGTGACTCGACCAGAAATGGGTACAAAAGTGAGAGAGGTGTGAGATAAAATCATTAGAGACACTCAAAGAAAGGATACAAAGTAGATAATGTTCCATCAATGAATAGTTTTGTTAGGAAAGATACATATGTAAAAAAATTGACTTGGTGATATAGTAGATAGTAGTAAGTACGTGATTTTCTGTCTACATTTTCCCCGTTTTTGTTATTTGAATGAAATCCAAGTTGTGTAAAGGAAGTAAGGAACATACTTGAAAGAAGTCTAGAGAATCCCTTTTGTAGAAGTACACACATAATAAGTACATATAGCATGGCAAACCATTGATCACCATGTCGATCCATGTGGTGTAAAAAGATAGATGATGAATTGTTATGAGGGGCACTTGGAAAAAAATATTATTTTTATTTGAAGTGATTTGGATATTTCAAATCATTTTTTGATGGAGATTTTCCATGGTACGGAGTGATCATTTCTCAACTTGATTTTGTGTGTGTGAAAAATTGAAGGATTTGGGAATTTTGCTACCAAAGGAAGAGTGTTAGGGAGATAGGTCTAGTTTTACCCTCCCACTTTCACCGCATCCTCAAAAGGTCTAGCCTCTGTAAATGAAAAATGCCAAATTTTGTTCATTTCGATCCAACAAGAATAACCCATATAGGAGCCGCAATGATGTTTCATTTCCCCACTCCAAGGGTATCACCACTATGTGTATGATGCTTGATGGATTCTACATTTTCTCATCCTGGAAGTGATACAAAATGTAAAGTGATTTCCCATGTTAGGTCATCCGGGAAAGATACAAAGTGAATGTAGTTCCCAAGTTAGGTCATATGGGAGAAATAGTAAAATGTGCTTTATTGTGTCGATTAGTTGATTTGATTTGAGAATAAGAACATTGTGCTGAGATTGAAATATGTATGATAAATTATTCATGGAGATATTTTTCACTTGTTTCCTCTAAATTAGATCATTAGGGCTCGGAATGGATATAAGGTGGTATGAAATGTGATATGACGTAGGAGTAAAGTTTTGATAATGTCACATTGGCATTGTGGAATGATCATGTAGTAATGCGAATGGGGTTATAGAGTGACCCCAATTGTAGGCGGCCCATTTTGGTAAAAGAGGGAGTGATAGTAAGCACGGATGCTTTGAGTTGAAAGTATATCCGAAATTATGTAATAGTGGATGAAAGGAATTATAATAGATGTAACAAAATTATGTGTATATCAAGATGAAAATGTGTGAAATTTAGAATATAACATTGTGGAATGTGTATCGAGACAATAATAAGAGAAATCCTGAACCAAATGGAGAAAACAAGGAGGAAAAAATATTAGTGGAGCTCAAGATATGATTGTAAATGCATGACGTGTATTAGGTTGAAAATGAGCCTAAATAATGACTATAGAAAATTAAGTATTGAGAAAAATTATTATATATAGTAACAATGAAAAGTGTATAGGGACTTCGTTTGAACCCCGATTGAATATGATTGGGAAATCGACTATGTTAAGATGCCAAAAATTAGAGTAGAGAGATTGGGTTAATTTGGTATGGTGGTGGTGGCCATGCTGTCGCACACAACAACATGAGCTTGTGAGTATGATTATTGTTTAAAAATGTGTTGAAAGGAGCTCGTTTTTTCAATTTTTTTCAAAATTTGTTATTTTAATTTGTAGGTATTTCTAACCTAGGAAAGAACGAATAAGGCACAAACTTCCATCAAGACACCAAAACCTAGATCTAGGAACTAGTGACTTGCTCCTAGGCACCCGCATCTTTCTCTTGGGCGTTGGCAACCCAAGAGGAAGTTTTGAGACCATAATGTGATGAATATGAAAATTTAGTGCTTGCTGATATTAATATGGATTGTTGTTGCATATATACGAGGTGCTAATGTCATATTTTGGCTCGTGTATTGTATTTTATAGAGGGATATCCATTTAAGAGAGTTCTATGAGGGTCAAAACTTGGGTATGTTGCTAGGATTGGGGTTATACAATGATGATTGGGATATACTAGACCATGCCGATGTGCAAAACATAGTGAGAATGGGGATGTACCCCATAATATCCTAATGATTACAACATTATGTGAGTGATGGTGTCTAGACACATGTAAATTTTGGTTACCTATAGGGAGATGAATGTGACCACTGAAGGATGTATATTGCACATTGTGAATTCAATTTGTGGGTGGGAGTGTCGAGGTGATGGTAGTAGAGGATGCATAGTGACATATGAGAGCACACATGAGGTATTTTATAGGGAAACAAGTACAAAATGAAACCCATATTATCTTTGATGCCATAATAAGATCAGTGTGTTCCATGATTGTGGAAGTTTATTTCAATTGTGATTGCTTCATTAGTTATTGTGTTGGGTGGTGGTATAGGCATCTTGTATAAGATGCATGATATCTATCGGCATATAGAGGAGGAAGGTATGAGATATGTCTCAACGTGATGCGTATTGTCACATTTGTATAGGGACATATAGAGGTTCACATAGAAGGAGAATGGGGTTGGAATAGGAGCCACCAAATTACTACATTTATGGGATTATGAGAACATTGCGATATTGATACCATTAGGTGGGCCACATGTAGAGTGGGTGAGATAAGATATATTGACTATGAGATGGGTATGTGTTCAGAGTAGGAGGATGGATACTTATCCTTATAGATCGATGGTTGATCATATGGGGCTAAGGGCCATTATATGGAGGCCATACCAAGCTAATGGAGGATGGATGGAGGATAGAGTAAAGATACGATGCATTCGTTGCACAATGTTGTTAGAGGATTAGTTTTCTTGAGTGATAGATTTATTTTAAGAAGAGTTCATATAACGATAGTTTGGTATCACATAGGATGTGCCCCTAGAGCCATATTCATTGGTGTGAGCTACTAGAGCACTAAGGAGACTAGGGTCAAGACCAATACCTAAGGAAGAATACCTAGTGCCCCGGTGAGGATGAGATGGATGTAATCATAGAGCCATTATAGGTGGATGAGGCAAGATGTAGTCAAGCCTATAGTGTATGGTGGGCAATGCACCGATGGGTGATATTGTATCCAATTATTATAGATGTATTAGGTACACTTCTAGTTAGAGGAGTAGAGGTGCATAAACCTACTTCCAATGGTGATGAGATAATGACAAAGATATCGAGTGTAAGTATTCGTATGTTGATAGTTGTGGTTTGTTACTTAGTTGTTTGTTTGTGGATATCATGTGTAGTAACTAATGTTATGTATGGATGGTTGTAGGGGATGCTGCATATTGGTCATTGATATTTGATACATCTATCCAACATTGATGAGGAATATGCATACCGATGTGCTCATCGGTGGTGGGATGTTGGAGTGAGTAGATATCATTGCGGGTGAGCATGAAAACTTATTCGGGATGGTGGTGATAAAAACGGCAACATGTACCATATTATTGAGTGAGCGTGACGAGGCTATAGGATAAGGTTCCCTAGCACAGGATGTGTTTACCTAGTATGTGGATTTTTAGAGGCTATTATTTGAGTAGTCGGTTGAATTGGCATTACTACACAGAAGGTCGAGAGATATAGGTGCCGCGACAGCCGCAATGCTGCAGATTGAAAAAGAAGAATCTAGTTCTAGAGCTCCTGCAGATTGTATATATTAATAGTAATGATGAGATATAAGATGTATTGATGTAGCGATGCATGGGGCCTAGCCCCAATGATATATGGATGTTTGGCGTTATTCTATTTTGTTGATGTTATAGTGATATGTGATGCAATAAGTATTATTTCTATTGAGTTGTTTGATTTGCATTACGTAAATGATGATATTAATGAATGTATAATGATTTTTAAATAGATAGATAGGTAATGTTTGAAAATGATGAAGGATAAAAGATAGGGTATGAAATAAATAATATTATTAATGAAAATAATTATGTCATATGTATGAATAAATATAGATGGTAATGTATGTATAAAATGAATAATGTGAAAGAGTGAAGAAAATAAAATTATTGCAAGAGTGTATGTGATCACATGTTAGTATGATGAAGAAGGGGAGAGAAGGATATCGATTCCCCATAGCATGTTTGTATGAGGACGAGGTTCATTTATATAAGACCCCCAATAATCAAGAACAAAACATAAAACAAGAGTGCATCATTGGGAAGTGGTATGATGGTGTAAGATAGATGAATAAAGTGTGTAGAAATAATATGTAATGAGGTTCTTATTGTAACAGATCCCTCAAAAGTCATGTAAGAATCATAAGAAAACAAGTGCATCATCGGGAGGTGAGATGAAAAGGAATAACCTACCAAAGACCAAGTGGGCAAGGAGCAAAGTGGAAGCATGTGAAGTAGAAGCAACATGAGTGTATGAGAAAAACTGAATGTCTGATGAGATGGTTCCAATGATGGGAGATGTAATGGTTGGAAGTATATATGCCAATATCTTAGGAAGCTAATGTGAAGTAGAGCACCTTTGCCTTGTAGATGAGATGTTGCAGCGGTGGATGAATGAGATGGAGAACATGCTTGAATGATGACTTTAGGCAAAGTGGATGAATAATGACCTTAGAAGTAGGAAGATGTGATATGTGGACAATAATATCATCACACTTATGGGGAATTGGAGAAACGTACTACTCGTAAGAGCAAGAGACAAAATAAATTATGCCCTTATCTTCTAATTATTGTGATTTTTCATGAAGGCAACAATAGTCATTATCATGATGTCCATTGATGTGATGATAACTATAAGAAATATGATCACATTTTCATTACAAGTGATGAGGAGGATGATTATCATTAGAAGGTAAGAGAATCAAGTGTTTATCAAACAAAGCACACAACACATCATGAGGCTTAACACCATGTGAAAAATCTAATGGCTCCTGAGTAGGAGATGCAAAGGCCTTAGGCGGAGATCGATGCAAAGGAGGAGGCGAAAAAAAAACTTGTGTAATGAAGTAGAGTGAACTTTCTTATGAGGTGGTGCATATGAAGAACTTGGATGAAAATTAATAGATGGAAGAGGAGAAGAAGGAGAAGATGATGCAACAATAGTAGAAATAGAAAAAAATCTATAACATGTGTAGCAATTAGATGTTGTTTTAGATCAACGACCTTATAGTAGAATAGCTTAAATGATTCACATGTATCATATTGCAAGTTCTCTTTTAAAGTAGGAATCAAGACATGATAAAAGAAGAGTTTCATCTATAAATCAATGGTATGAAATACTAGGTGATGCATGTGAGCATTGAAACATATAATATAATCAATGATAGGTTTTGTATTTCCTTGATGTAATCCATGTAAGAGATCATGTGTGACTCTAGGACCATTGTTAAACATGAAGCATCAAAGAAAGTCCTCTTCCATATCACAATAGGTACTAATAGATCCAAAAGGTAGATGTGTGTACGATTGGAAAGAATCATCAAAGACTATGACATAATGCTTTAAGAAATAATCAATTGTTCGAGTAAGAAGCCATATCTAAACGATAATGCTTGAGATGTAGATATGGATTTCCAGTACCATCGAAACATGAAAATGTAGGCATGATAAAATCTTTAGGGAATGCTGAATTGTGAATCTTTTTTGGAATGGGATTTCCATGTAAAGAATTGTTATCAATAGAAGCATAATAGGATTTGCTTTCAAGAGTGAGAGATTGGACCTGAGATTGTAATTTTCTAACAACATGCATGAGTGATAGAATATCATGTGGAGGAATAGAAAAAGATGTGAGAGATACATTGAGTAGTTGAAGATTTCCATTATGAGTGATCATAGGAATGTTAGATGAAGAAGTGGAGGATGTCGATGCTATAGGCACACTAGATGTAGTTTTGGATGAAGTAATATTCAAGTGAAGACATTGAAATGTCGATAGAATAATTGAGCATAGCATCAAAATAATTGATGGGAGAGGAAACAATAGAAGGTAAAGAATCATCATGCATGTTATTAGATACAACCTTAGAGGAAGATGGAAGTGGAGTAGAGAATTCACATTCAACAATATGCAAAGAAGTAGATTCGTATCTAACACATGCATTGTCGATCTCAAAAAGTTTCACATGGAAGAATTTCATCAAGTGTATCATCAACATATAATGAAGTAGAAGAAGAACTATTACGATATGTATCTTTAAAATCATTTGAAACATTTTGAGAAATGCAAGGAGAATGATATAAAACTTTACAATCATCCCGACTAGTATGAGAAATAATAACATAATAACACAAGGAGTAACTGGAATAGTTAAAGATGTAACTAGAATGTGAGATTAAAAATTTTTCCTGTCCATTTTTTTAAAAACATAGGAATGTTTGATCTCAAAAACCACACACATGGGGCACCAAACCAAGTTGTACCACAAATTAAAACCTCTTGTATGATCCATGTTGACCTAGGACAACATAAAGGCCCTTAACCAACCTAAGGAATTTATTTTGACACCTTAACATGATGAGTATTAAGGCCATTTAACATTTTAGTCACGCTGGTGATGTTCCAGTCTTAAGAAAATGCGGTCAGTTTTGGTGTGTAGTTATCATTTCAAATTCAGAAAAATAGAAAATAACCTCTTCCTAACTTTAGACTATGAACAGAGAATTGTAATCAAATCTCATTTAAATGAAAATGATTTCAGAGGTTAGTTTTTCAAATGGGTTTTGGGGCCCATTATTCGTTGTGCGAGAAGAGTTATAACGTTGTTACAATAAACAACCTTGGCATTACCTTGCTATCTTGAGCCATTATCATCATAATTACCTTCCGTTAGATGTGATGAATTATTCTTATATAGGTGAGTATGTAGGAATAATTAAAATTTGTTTTTGAGGTTAAAAATAGCATGTTCGGGGCCTAGTTTATAAGAACTTTAACCATTTTGGCCAACTTTTACAAAATTGAAACTTTAGCTCAACCAACCTTCTGAGGGTCCCCATTTGGTTTCTAAATACTTGTGGAACCTTTTTAAATATTGTCTCATACTTTATAGAGTATGAATTGGTCAATTTATTGTATGAATGGTTTTAAAAATTATAATGTTTTATCTCTCTTCCCTTCTCTCTCTTTGGAAATAATTATAAAATGTTGATTGGGTATGAAAATGTAAATGGGTTAAAAATGTATATGTAATTGAAAAAAAATGAAAATGGATACATGAAGTATGTGGTATTGATACGGTGAATACAAAATAAACTAAATTATAGACTTTCTATCTCTTCTTTACTCTCGATAATCGAAAAAGGAAAGTGTGATGCAATGATATATATCTCTTCCTCTATCTTGTTTTGTATTGCTTGAATGTATGAATGTGTTATTTCATACTTGAGTGTATTGGATTTCCATACCAATCCTAGGACTAACGCAACGTTGGTTGTAGGTACTCTAAACAAGAAGGATTAAGAGTGTGATTTTTTTTGTAATTAGTGAAATATTGTACATTGATATAGATTACAAATGTTAGATAGAAGTGAAATTAAAGAGAATTGCATTAGTAAAATTATTGTGTAAAAAAATTGTTTGTCCTCTTGGATTCTTATGTTTCAAGCATTATACCTGGAAAACTATGTGGTTTGTATCTATTTTGTTTTAAAGCTAACATTTGAATACTAGTAGGAATGTCACATAATGAATGTAGGACCAACTATGCTAGCTAGATAAACGAGGAAGATAATTGACAATGTAAATAGTTTACAAAAATCGTACCATTTACTTTATGAGTGTTAAGTTCATTTGGATTTAAATGTACTTCTTATGGTTTAGATGATCAAAGAAATCACTTTTTGGATAGTTATTTAATCAATAATAACATCATTAAGAGTTTCAACAAAAACATAAGGAGTGGTCCTAGTGCCTATTTAATAAGATGGAGTACAACTAGAAACTTTTTCCTCTTCAGAACAATGCTAAGAGTAGAATGTTTAAAACTAGTAGGAATCATGTGTTAATTACCATCTAGCAATATTTTAACATTATCATCAAATGTAGCATAAGGTCAAAGATAAAAATATTCAGCCTCAACACCATCATGAAGGATAGGAATAACACTCACATGATACACAACTTGCCTAAGAGAAGAAGAAATACTTTGAGCAATTAGTGGATCCTAGGAAAACAATTCTAATCTATGGGTTAGCCAAAATGATTCAATAAAATCTGATTTTTTTACTAAAATATGAATTTAGAAGAATTTTATAATGATGTAAAATAAGATATAAGCACTAAGAAATTCAAGTGATGCTAGTATGAAAGCAAATGAAGAAGATATGGAACTTACCTTAATTTATCTTATCCCATAGTGTATCTGGACTAGAAGAACTGATGAAATAACTCAAGATGTTGTAACCACACCCATAAAAATGTAGAAGTGTATGGTTTGTAAGGACACGAGGACTTGGGTAGGGAAAAAGGCACCCGCATGCACCCTAAACCTCTATGGGGCATTGGGTTGTACTAAAAAGGCCGAATCTGATTTCTTCATTATTGCTAGGGTTTTCACACATGTTTTCCAATGATCACCTATATGTCACACTTAGATAATCAAGCACCTATAAATCAGAAACACAAATAATATCTTGCAAAACCTTCAAACTACAACAAATCCTAATAAATAAAGATGCAAAAACAAAGGTTAGATTGTTCTTAAATGTCAAACAAGTGAACTTATGATTGAGTGTGCACTAAATCTCGGACCCAATGTATTTCTATGCCAACATAGGGGTGGTAGCTAGATAGAATAAAAATGTGTTGATGGAAAAATAAGCTTCCCATTCCTATGTAGTTTTTATGTAGAGTAATAAGCCAAAGATGCAGTCCATTTGATATGTAGATAGATAGAGCTTGATAGAAATTTCTCACCATTATAATGGTATGTATTTTTGTTCATATAAAGATCTCTTTCTTAAATTTTTACACTAATGAACCGACATGTCAACTAGGACCTTGGGATATGAGTAAGAAAACCAAAAAGGCCAACCACAAATATAATTTTTAAAAAAGAACAAAGGGTACAAAAGTGCCCATGTTCGATAGGAGTGCCTTGGTGATGGTGTATAAAGAAAAATGATAACAAATTAGCGAAGACCAACGAAAAAGGATTGTTGTGACTGACCGAAATGGGTGTAGAAGTGAGAGAGGTGAGAGATAAAAATAATAGACACACTCAAAGAAAGAAGAAAAATTAGGATGTGTGTCATCGGTGAATAATTTTCTTATACAATATCCATATGTAAAACAACATACTTGGCAGTATGGTAAGTAGAAGTGGGTACATGATTTAATGTCTACAACTGTCTTAGCTCGAGACAAAATAAAATCTACTTTAAAAGTAGCTCAAGAATGCTCAAAAAGTTGATCTAATATTATAACTAGTTTCAATCTCTCCGAGAAACATTATATTACTTTTCATTTACACTTTAGAAATCAACTGAGTACTTGGAGTTTTATCAATAATCACATATTCATTGTCTTCAATGTAAACTATATATCCTTTTTGACCTAATTGACCAATGCTCATAATATTATGCTTTAAACTTGCAACATAAAAACAACACACATAGTATTTTGCATCCCCTTATTTGTTAGAAAGTTTAATGTTCCCTTCCTTATTACAGTTACTCTATTATTTTTTCCTAGAGTAACATCGGTCTTCATTGACTCATCCAAACTAGAAAATAAATCTTAGTTACCTGATATATGATTGCTGCAAGCAGAATCAAAATACCAAATATCACGTGGATTCTTTTGAGAAAGGATACATTCAATAGGATATATAGTAGGTATTGCTTCAGCAATCCTTGTGTATTGAATAAAAATGGAGCTTTGTGTCGAGCTCCCAACTTGATTTTAATTATGTCTCTTATGAAAATTCTTTTTACTACACTCATAAGCATAGTGCCTATATTTATTGAAATAGTGACACCGCACATGATACGTTGTTATCTTGTAAAATTGACAAGGGAAATTTTGCAAGTAACCATACAAAAATTTCCGTTTTGGTCCCCTATTGAGGTCTCTTAACGTTTAGAATGGCATAAAACCCCTTTCCAGAAAATCTAGTTTTTAGAACTTGGTCATTTTTAACCTTTTTGGGTTGGGCACAGTTTTCTTTCACGTTACATCAACCAAAACTAGTGCCCCCTCTATTCCTTTGGCGCATTCTATTGAGTGTCAACATTCTAAATGTTGCACCTATAAATGTTGCGCCTATCAAAGGTGCGCCAAGGTGCATGCACCAACTTGTCAACACTCCAAATGTTGCACCCCTCAATGGTGCGCCAAGGCACTGAAAACGTAGTGTCGACACTTCAAAATCATGCCATGGCGTAAATATTTTTGTGTCGACATCTCCCTAAGTGTGCCATAGAAAAATTTGGTGGCACATTTATTACACCTTTTGCTATAAATAGGCGTGTCTGACCTGTCATTTTCACAATTAAAAAAATGTGAAAAAGTTATTCTTTTGTACTTGTCAGTGTTCCTGTCAGCCCTGCGTGTTGCCATTTATCACATTCATGGATCCCACATCGTCTCCTTTATCATATATATTCCTGGTAAGTGGTCCTTGCTTTTCTTGTGGCTTTGTTATGGTTTTTCTGTTGGTCTAGGTGGTTAGTGTTATTAAAAATAACAATGAACCTAAGAAGATAACTTCACTCCCAATACATATTGCAAACCCACCTTCAAACCATTTTTACTCTCCTTCCAGATCTACTAACCTGGAAGGCCCTGCCTCAGAATGGACCCCTATCCCTTTTTCCTCCATTCCCCTTGCTATCAAAATCTGAGTTGAAAGAGTCAAAAACCACAAAGCCTACCAAAAGAGTGGAAATCATATATTTTTACAAAAACAGCCCAATGTTTTTCCTTCAACGCAGTATCATTATTGTTTCATCAAGAACAGTCGCACCATTGGTACACCATCCCCACATGCAACAGTAGCCTTCTCCATGCCTTGTAAAAACTCTAAAGAATTCCTAAAGCACAAGCGCAGTGTAAGTACAAAAACAACTACAACAAACATCTGCATGTTGTGCAGGTCCTTCCCATGCTCCACAAAGCTAAACCCTTGGCGCACATCACCTTAATGTTACATCTGCTACATATGCGCCAATGGCACACCCTGAGACCTTGCTACACCAGATAAATTTGTGCCTAGTTAAAACCCTTCATATGGCGCAAGCGCACACCCATTGACACCAACATCTGAATGTTGTGTGTAGTCTTTCCACGCCTCGCGCCTATTTTGACACTCTTTCCTTCCATGCAACACATTCCCAAAGTGCGCCTTGCTTTTCTAAAACCCTCCAGCCCATAGTAGTAGAGCGTGCCTTATGCCCAGAGACTCATAAACTACTAAGTTTTCATTCTATAAGCTTTGATGGATGACTTAACAGCTAACATGGATCTTCTGCGATGGACTTCTTTGATTCTTCTGTCGATCAAAAGCTAAACTCAGATTCACACATGTCTTCATCGAGTAAGAAGCCAACCAAGTCCAAGGGTAAAGCCAAAATAATGGAAGAAGAAATGAAATACAAATACCAAAGGGTCAGGATGCCTGAATCCCTTGTAGAGTGTGACCTGGATATAAAAGATTCAGAACTTGGTCACATTGACATGGAAGACTTTTGGGCCAGAACCAAGAAGGTCACAGAAGCCCATGGATGGATAAATTGGTGGGCAGTGGTCTGCACTTTGTAGGGATTCCCGTGAGCACAATCAACAACGAGTTCATGATGTTGGTGGTTCGTTGTTATAATAAAGACACAAGATGTGTCAAAAATGAGAAGGGCGAGGTTATAATCAACCTCACTACCCAACATTTTGAGATCATGTTGGGTATCCCTCACCACCGACATTTTGTGACATTTTGTGACAATGAAGACAAATACATGCCAACCTCAAAAACAAGAAGGTGGTAAATAGAGGATTGCCTTCCAAGGGAAAAGCTTGATTCCCGATGCCCATAATTCACGTCCCTTTTGAGATCGAAGATATCTACATTGATCTATATCATGAAGTCGATCTCGATGCAGGCCTCAAAGGATCACTCTGAAAACAATATAGCACAATTTAGCCAATGATGGCTTCTTCTATGGTGTCATCTTCCCGTGAGGCCTAGATCATTTAGTATGGTGTGGCCATTGTCCCCAAAGGGATTTCAGGTAGCAATCTTATTGAGCTGATCAAGAGGTTGATCAAGTTTATCAAGAGAAAAGCCCGACACGGATGGGGAAAATTGGCCGTTTGCTCATCAAGAGGTCGAAATCGATAAAACAAGGCACCTTAGACTATTGAGGAAAGGGCCAAAGGCAATCTGTAGTGCACTAAGCATTGGTGTAAGAAAAATAGTCTCATCTACCTTGGAGTAGACTTTACCACGTCTCCCTTGGGTAATGCACCCACTAAGCCGAAGTACTTTCCTAAAGGTAAAGGAAATGATAAAGAGGGAGAGCCAAGCACTACTCAGAGGAAATTCCTAAAAGTTCTCCTTCCGCTACCAAAGAACAGTAGTAAGCCTAGTATCCCAAGAAGAAGAAGCGGTAAGTTCTCCTATGGGCACATCCACTTAGGATGTTACCACTACTACAACTGGTGAGGTTCCCATTTCCCGCTCTCCCAATCCTTCTTCCCCTCCGGTGTCACTCAACTAACCACTACTTTGGTTAT
The DNA here is from genome assembly GCA_018340775.1 of Taxus wallichiana var. yunnanensis. Lineage (NCBI taxonomy): Eukaryota > Viridiplantae > Streptophyta > Pinopsida > Cupressales > Taxaceae > Taxus > Taxus wallichiana. The sequence goes on along the minus strand of CM031239.1, from coordinate 268,831,040 downwards.
GTCTTCTCCCCATCTTCTATTATTCCTCCTCCCTCTTCCTCCATCTTCTCTTCCCTCACGGATTTGTCCCCTAGTGTTTCTCCCCTCATCTCACCGATCCCTTCCACCCCCGCCAGCTTCCTCTCCCGCAGTGACTCCTACCCCGTGAGCATTGGAGGGTTGGCTTCTTTCTCAATGCCACCAACCAGTGTCTCGACACATTTCCCGTGTCCACTGTAGTTTCTCCTTCTTCCACCCCCATTTCCTCTTCTTCCTCTGGTCCCACTACCCTATGTACAGATTGGATCTCCAAACACCTGAGTCTGCTCAAAAGGAAATTCCCTATTGCACCTATTGACTTCTCCGTTATACCAACTAAAGGGGTTATGAAGCAAAGGATATAACCCACTTCTCTCAAAGCGGTTCAGGTGAAAGAGTTATGGAGATCAAATACCCTAATCCAACAAAGGAGAAAAAATATTTTTCTCCTATAGATTTTACAGTGACTCAGGTCACAATGGGAACATCCTTAGAAAGCCTGCAAGGAGAGGCCTTATCCGCAGTGGATTCCCTTTGCAAAAATCTTCAAGAAGCAAAGGAAGAGAAGAGGATATTGAAAGAACAAAACAAGCATCTTCTCCAAGCCCTGCAAAATATGGGCAATGCACCTCCTGTAGCTGCCACCAAAACTCCTGAAGCCCTTAGTCAGGAGAAGATAAATGAGTACACCAAGATTGGTGAGCAAGGTGTAGCAGTGTCCACCTGGAGAGAGCAGATCCTCAAAGATAGTGAGGAAGTGATTACAAAGTTCACAGAGCTGTATCAAAATATAGATCAAGCTAACAAGGAACTCTAGCAAGTAGTAGCAGGACCTATCTCCGAAGAGTTGGACCATGCCAAGTTACAACACGAGACATTCCAGAAGATGCTCAACTGCCCAGTCGATGACTTAATGAAATTCGGTGTCTTTGATCATCCGAGAGCATGCAAAAAAAATCCTTGCTTTCTCTAGACTATCGGGTTGAGGAAATGGAGTTTGTCTTAGAGAAAATAGGCAAAATCAAGGAGGAAGCCTTGGATGTAATGCATCAAATGGAGCAAATCATCTTAAGGATGTCTCCAGGTTTTCTCACCCCATCATACACCTTGAGGAAGGTAGATGACACTATTCGACTTTTCCAGGAGATCGAGTCGTAGGGTTTAGCTTCAGAAGCCACTTTTGATATAGAATCTATCAACGACCTTCCTCTCGCTCGTGACTTTGTTGGATACTTGATGGATGCGTAATGAATACTTCAAACTCCCAGAAAGTCTCAAAGATGAACGGAGACTTGTGAAATCATACGGGATCACACTAAGGGTTCCGCTCAGGATAAACTTCAAACGATGGTTAGCAAGTTCATGGAGTATCGAGCTCATTTCACATTTCCTCTCCTGAGTAGAAGCAGGACACTCCTTTCTAGCCAAGGGATGATGACGAATAGTCTCCTTCCTCCCGGGATTTATCCCTTTTTGTAAATTTTTTAAAAGATTGTTGGCACAAATGATGACATCATCCATGTTGCATCATGAGATGTTGTTATCCACAAAATTGCCCCAAAGCCAACTTTTGACTTTTAAATATTTTGTAGCTATTTTGTAAATAGTTGTTGGCTCCTTTTTGTCTTCTCTCTCCTTCTTTTTCTATAAATACTGGAATGCTTGTTGTATTTCGTGTGAGCAAATTTGAATGAAAAATAGAAGTGAGGAGAGAAAGAATTTGAGCTTTCTTATAATAGAACAAAATATTAATACAAAAATTAAGACTTTGTGCTGAATTTATGTGTTATGTGTTAGGTCTTTCTTAAGTTAGATCTGCATGCTTATTCTGTTGGATTCACCTATACTTTTGTCATTTGTTTATCAATATTAATTTTTTTTTTTATGTGAGTAAGTTTGGCTCTGTTTACTACCAGCCCAAAACATAAACCCTCTGACCTTTCTACTTTGGAATTCATTTCTTTTCTCCCTTCAGATCCATCTTTCTTCTATTCCTTCCTTCATTCCTTTCTGTTCTTCGTCGGAACTAACTCTACTAGGATGAGATCCCAAAACCCCTCTTGAAGGTAGAATACTATAAGACTTGCACATATTCCTGTTGGTAGAATAGCAATAAACTAGTTTTGCTTTTTGTCTCAAAGAGGGGCTATGCCCTGCACACTATTGGCTTGTCTATCCATAGATCTACCCACCCGACAGATTTTTAGACCTACGCTTTTTGGCGACTCTACTGGGGATAAACCAGATCTATGTGGGTGTTATGTCAGCTAAAAGACACTAACAATTTTTAAAGCTGCTAAGGTGACTAAGAAAATAGATAAAACTGTAAAAATCACTACCTATTTGCAAATCTTAACTCTTTGTTTAAAATCAATTTTTTTGTAAAAGTGATGCAAACGAATTTTTTTCCAGAGATCCATAGATCTGGACTAGTTAGAAACCTTTAGTTCGCTGAGTTTTTATAAAAACCCGTATATTTCCGTAGATCTGAGATCTTGATATTTTTACAAATATTTTCAAACCCTTGCAAAAAGTCAAATCTAAGATCTGAAAATCAGCTTACTAAGTTAACCATCATTTTATCCTTGCTAATCTTTGTCATTAAACCGCAATCGGTTTTCAAAAGAGGGATAAAATTAAATATTTGAAAAGTACATGCTGCTGATTTTTGTTAGAAAAATCAGAAAATCAGCAAGTACAAAAAAAGAGTTTTTAAATATTCTCTAAAAGTATTACAGATCCAAACAAACACACTGGTAGGCGAGCCATTTACCCATAGCAGGAGAGCTCATGCGAGAGTTGATCCTATTTTTGATCTACTTCAAAGGCACAACTTCAGTATTACACCAGCACACTTCACGTCACTGAGTTCAGCTGATTGGTCAGCCAAGAGTGCCTCGCCTCCACGAAAGAACCAGTTTTTGCAAGGAGCCTCCACATCCCTTTGCAGTGCTCTCTTACTCGTGGGCGCACTTCCGACTCATGTCCTCTTTCCAACTTTTCAAATGGCAGTACCATGGGGAAACGCTATGGGCCCTCTTACATTGCCGCATCCAGTTCACGCACTCCCTCATGGAAACCGCAAGAATTTCCCAAGATTTGATGGGAGCGGAAATCAAAGCACGATTCACATATATCTGCATTCATTATGTCATGTAGCATCCTAGATGTGACCCATGAATATGTGTCGGTACGCCTCTTTTTAGAGACCTTGCAAGGACCCGTAGTAGAATGGTTCCAACATTTGCCAGCCGGATCTATCACCAGTTGGGCCATGTTATGAACTGCATTTGAAGACAGATATAAGCCTTCAGAATATGCATTTGCATTACTATCAAAGATCACTTACTTAAAGAAGGAGGCCAATGAAACCATGTGCAATTTTAATACCCATTTCAATTCACTAATTGACCGTGTGCCACCTGTTGGCACCAAAAAATCAAAAGTGTTTCTTTATGAACGTAATGAGCTCAAGAGTAATTTTCTTACTCTTACAAGAACAAATCACCACCCTCGTTCTCACTCAAGTTGCGGCCATTCGGATAGAAGACAATCTACTTATATCTGGCGAGTTAAAATGAGAGCCGTCCAAGCCTAAGGCTTTAACTCCTTCTCAAGCCACTTCATCAGATCCGGCATTCCAGAAGATGGAAAATGACTTGCTCACATTAAAAAGCAATTATCTTAGGCTTCGTCCTCCACTCCGTACCGGGATATCCCACGGAGAAACTTCACTCCCAATAATGCCCCACAAAGGCCACGTTTTCCTGCAGCTGCTCCACGGTTGGCACTTGAGGCTCCTCCGGTCAATGCCCTGGTTGAGATCGAAGAAGAGGAGAAAATTTACGAAGAACCTTCATCGCAAGGTGGAGATGATCAAGATGTCGGTGAACCAACTGGCGACTCTACAATCGGGTATATGGAATTTGAAGATGAGGAATCTGATGAAGAAGAGGGTACCCAAGGGTATGTAAGGACAATCATATGTCAGTTTTCACCGGTCATAAGGAAAAGAAGTAGAAGTTGGTACCAGATACAAAAAGAGAAGGTCAGTGTCAAACACACCTCCAACAATTGCTAAAAGAGCCAATCCTCTTCCTACTCAACCTTCTATTAAGCCTTTTACGAAGAAATCTTTTCCTCCCATCTCTCCTCTAAATCAGCCTTCTTCTGCTTCCATAAATACTAGTAACCCAACCATGCCATCATGAAATGAAGGACTCATTCCTTCATTAATGCAGCCCTTGGTCACATTCGACATAGTTGATCATGCTAAAAAGACCAAGATTCAAATGTTTGAAGCTCAATATCTTCAGTCTAACCCCCAGAGTATCTTGTAAGATTAACTGAATATATCCGAAGCCAAGCTACCGTCCCCTCTCCTATCTCCTCGAAAGGAATCCTTTCCACTCCTGCATCTCACATAAATGTTGCCTCGACTTCCACGTTAGGAAAAATTGAACCTTTTTATCTCTCCCTCCTAATCAATGGTCACAAACTAAGCAACTGCATAATTGATTTTGGGGCTTCTGATAATGTCATGCCGACAAAGGTTGCTCATGCTTTGGGCCTCACTCTTACTAAGCCTTTCGGTAGATGTTACTCCATGGAAACCAAACAGGTTCCATTAATTGGTCAAATCAAAGATGCACAGTTCACATTTGCAGCGTTCCCAGAGAAAAGGGTAAAGATGACCATCCTCGTTGCTGATATCCCAGCAACATATGGAATTCTACTAGGGAGAAGCTTTTGTAGAGAAGTTGGTGGAGAGATTCATATGGACTGGTCCAAAGCCAGAATCCCCGTCAAGGGTGTTATGCAGACATTGGAGCCTGAATCACAAAAGAAGTACCTGGTCACCAATTCTGATGACCCCAAAGCCCAAATCCTCTTCGAATCATCAGGGATGGGGAACTACTTCTTATCCACTGAGTCTGATAAAATGGATGTTCTTGTCTAGGAGGAGGACCTTAACAAGATATGGACACTGTAGTTTGATGGCAGTTGTGTAATGAGTGGATGTGGCACTGGAGCTGTCCTAATATCTCTGAAGAGGAGATTTTTCCCCTTTCTTTCAAATTGTAGTTTTTCAATACAAACAATACCGCTGAGTATGAATCTTTGTTACTCGGTATGCAAGCTACAAAAGAAAGAGGAATCAAGAACCTAAAAGTACAAGGTGACGCCGAACTAATCGTCAACAGTAAAAGGGGTGTACCAAGTAAAAAATGACAGACTCAGGCACTACCGCAACATGGTATGGGACAACATTGAGGAATTTGACGCTTTCTCAATAAAAGTCGTTCCAAGAGCTCAAAATGACATGGCCGATTCATTGGCCGTCTCAGTGTCTCTTATGCTCCCTCACCCAGGGTTGAAAACAGACACATATACCATTGAAGTAGTCTTCTGCCAAAGTGTGCTAGACAATTCTCAAAGACTTTGGCGGCAGGTATTCAACGACAACAATTAGTTTATTACCTTTCTAGAGAAAGAAAAAATTGCAATGAGCTTCATTTTGAAGGATCTACTTCTGCATGCCGTGAATCTGTCACTGGTCAAGCGAATGAATCAAAAGAAGGCGATGGCATATGCTAGCTTAGAGGAAATAAGATTCCAAAGGGTTTAGTCTCTCTGAAACAATTGTTTGATAAACATGATCATTTTGTCAAGAAATAGTGATAAGATGATCCTAACTCCTCTCTAGAGACCAAATCGGTCAACCTGGGTACTGTAGAAGATCCGTAGTTTGTGAACATCGGAAATGTTGTACACCCAAAGAAAAGTGGAAGTTTGTCAAATTGCTGAAGAAATATATGGATGTATTGGCATGGTCTTATGCCGATCTAAAGTATTTCAAGTCGAAGGACGTTCAACATGACATCCCGTTAAAGAACGATGTCAAACACATTTCCCAGAAACAAATACATTACAATCCCAATATCTCGGGTACCATCTAGGAGGAAATACAAAAATGGTGGATGCGAGAATCATCTTTCCTATCCATCACAAGATTCGGTCGTAAACATCATGCCCATACGAAAGAAGAATGGCGAGATACGCATATGCATAGATTTTCACAATCTGAATCAGGCATCCTTGAAGGACAACTACCCACTGCCCATAATGGATAAGGTTCTGCAGGCAGTAACTGGTTTAGAGATGTTGTCCATGCTTGATGGATTTTCGAGCTATAATTAGATCGAAGTATTTCCTGAAGACCGATTCAAAATAGCATTCACTACTCCCTGGGGCACATTCGCCTACAACAGGATGCCTTTTGGCTTGACCAATGCTGGTGCCACCTTTCAGTGAGCGATGGACTTCACATTCAAAGGTATGATGGGAAAGGTCATCATAGTTTATTTGGATGACTTAACTGTGTTCTCAAAAAAGTGAAGTGATCATTGTGATCATTTGGAGCAAGTATTGATTAGATGTTGAGAACACGAGATTTCCCTAAATCCAAAAAGTCTATTTTCGGGTCACTGAAGGAAAGTTGTTGGGACACGTTGTCAACAAGGAAGGAACAAAGATAGATGTCAAAAGGGTTAAGGCTATTCAGAGCCTTACCTTACCCACAAGCAAGACTGGTGTTCACTCCTTCTTCGGAAAGGTGAATTTTCTCAAACGCTTTGTTCTTGACTTTGCTAAAAAGACTCGTCACATATCAAATATGATGAAAGGGTTGCAAACTTTCTAGTGGAGTAAAGAAGGAAATGCATCATTCGAGGATATAAAAGCCTCTGTTGCCCATGCACCCATCCTGATATGTCCTGAATTCTCCAAGGATTTTATCATTTACGAGCATGCATCTGCGCATACTGTATCAACCATCTTAATGCAAAAGAACTTTAAAGATGTTGAATCCCTAATCGCTTTCATGAGCTCCCCTCTAAAGCCTCATGAATTGAAGATGTCTCAGTTAGAAAAACATACCTTTACAGTGGTCAAACCAGTCAACAACTTCCGTACTACATCCTAAACTCTCATATGGTAGTGTTGGTTCTTGACACGGCAGTTAAGTCTATCCTAACTCAATAGGAGTTAGGAAGCTTACGAGGGAATTGGATCGCAAAGGTCCAGGAGTATGATCTAGACATAAAACCAACCAAGCTAGTAAGAGGCAAGGGCCTATGTCGATTATGGCTGAAAACAAAGATTCAGAGGTCCCTAAAGAGAAAGATGATTGCATCGACGAGTGCAATTCTAGTTGAAGAAAGCTAATTCTCTACCTATGGTTCTATTTGTTGCGACTAGCGACAAATGGTATTCAGACATCGCTTTCTTTCTCACTTACGGTGAGTGCCCAGCTCATCTAACTTCAAAGGAAAAGTAGACTGTAAAGCTCAGGGCTAGCCAGATATGTCATATGGGATGATGGTTTATACAAGCGCAGGATTGATGGCATCTTCTTGCGATGCATTGACAAACCACAACAGATCAAATTGCTTGAAAGTTTTCATGACTCGGCCTGTGGCGGTCATTTCTCCTTGTCCATAACAACACATAAGATCATCTGGGCCAGGTATTACTAGCCAACACTATTTCAGGATACAACCACTTGGGTAGCAAAATGTGAGCTCTGCCAACAGTTTGTTGGCAAACCAAAATTGGCTACTTTTCCCCTCAGGCCTATCATTATTGACGAACCATTCAGGCAATGGGGAATTGACTTTATCGAGCACTACATCCCCAATCAAGTGCCGGACATAGTTATGTCCTAACAACAATAGACTACTTCACCAAATGGGTGGAGGCCATACCATTAAGAATGCCACCTCTGAAGTTGTTTGTAACTTCATCAAAGAAAATATCATCATGAGATTTGGCATCCCACACAAGATAGTTGTTGATAATGCTTCCAACTTATCCTCATGGGAAGTTATCGTTTTTGCTATGAATATGGGATAACCTTGGCCCATGCCTCAGATTATTACCCCCAGGGAAATGGTCAGGTAGAATCCAGTAATAAGAACCTAGTGACCATCATACGGAAGCTAGTCGATGAGAATCAGCAGTCCTGACACAAGTCATTGTATGATGCTTTGTGGGTAGACCATATTACTCCGAAGAGATCTCTTGGTATGTCACCTTTTCAAGTGTTATATGGAATCGACGCTGAGCTCCCCATTTCCATAGAACTCCTACTCTACACTTGGCACGAGTGATCAAGGATGAGACTTTCCAGAATTCTCTAGAAAAGAGGATCATGTATCTAACAGAACTTGAAGAAAAGAGAGTAAGAGTGGTCGACAGGATCGCCGAGCATCAGGATCAAGTCAAGAGACTATTCAATAAAAAGGCTAAGCAGAGGAATTTCTAGGTCGAGATATCATCCTTTTGTGGGACAAGTGAAGAGAGCCAAAGGGCATGCACGAGAAATTCAACTCTCTTTAGAGAGGTCCTTTCAAGATCAAGCACTCAACGGAGAAAATAGCTTCTATCTCTCATATCTCGGATGGAACCGAGCTCCCACTCCCTATAGCAGAAACATCTCAAAATATTCAGGAAGTAGAGCTTCCTCTCTTCTTTGTATAGTTTGCTTTAGTTGTGTGTTTATTTTTGTTGTGTGTTTGTTTTTGTTGGTTGTGTGTTTTCCTTCCTTTTTCGTCACCCTTGTTTTTGACTCTCCAGCCCAATGGATAGGCACATGTTGATCTGGGGTTCTCTACCCTTAAACTTTGCTCAAAGTTAGTCCCTAGAAAGAGCCAACTTGTTATCCTGTAAAATTGACAAGGGAAATTTTGTAGGTAACCATACCAAATTTTCTGTTTTGGTCCCCCGTTGAGGTCTCTTAACGTTGAATGGCATAAAACCCTTTCTAGAAAATCTAGTTTTTAGAACTTGGTCATTTTCAACCTTTTTGGGTTGGCGCAATTTTCTTTCATGTTACATCAACCAAAACTGCACCCCCTCTATTCCTTTGGCGCATTCTATTGAGTGTCAACATTCTAAATGTTGTACTGTCAAAGGTGCGCCAAGGCACATGCGCCAACTTGTCAACACTCCAAATGTTGCACCCTCAATGGTGCACCAAGGTGCTGAAAACGCAGTGTCGACACTTCAAAAGTTGTGCCATGGCACAAATATTTTTGTGTCAACATCTCCCTAAGTGCACCATAGAAAAAGTTGGTGGTACATTTATTACACCTTTTGCTATAAATAGGCGTGTCTGACCTGTCATTTTCACAATTCAAAAATGTGAAAAATTTATTCCTTTGTACTTGTTAGCATTCCTGTTAGCCCTACGTGTTGCCATTTGTCACGTTTGTGGATCCCACATTGCCTACTTTATCATATATATTCCTAGTAAGTGGTCCTTGCTTTTCTTGTGGCTTTGTTATGGTTTTTCCATTGGTCTAGGTGGTTAGTGTTATTAAAAATAATGATGAACCTAAGAAGATAACTTTCACTCCCAATACATATTGCAAACCCACCTTCAAACTACTTTGACTCTCTTTCTAGATCTACTAACCAGGAAGGCCCTGCCTCAGAATGGACCCCTGTCCCTTTTTTCTCCGTTCCCCTTGCTGTCAAAATCTGACTTGAAAGAGTCAAAACCAAAAAACCTATCGAAAGAGTGGAAAATTATATATTTTTGCAAAAACAACCCACTATTTTTCCTTTGGCACAGGTATCATTGTTGTTTCATCAAGAACAGTCGCGCCATTGGCACACTCTCCCCACACGCAACAATAGCCTTCTCCATGCCTTGTAAAAACTCCAAGGAATTCCTAAAGCAAAAGTGCACAAACTACTACAACAAACATCTTCATGTTTTGTAGGTCCTTCCTATGCCGTGTAAAGCTAAACCCTTGGCGCACATCACCTTAATGTTGCATCTACTACATATGTGCCATGGCGCACCCAGAGACCTCGCTAGACCAGATAAATTTGCACCCAGTTAAAACCTTTCGTATGGCACAAGCGCACATCCATTGACACCAACATCTGAATGTTGTGTGTAGTCTTTCCATGCCCCATGCCCCTTTTGGCACTGTTTCCTTCCATGCAACATGTTCCCAAAGTGCGCCTTACTTTTCTAAACCCTGCAACCCTATAGTAGAGTTGCGCCTTGTGCCTAGAGACTCATAAATTGCTAACTTTTCATTCTGTAAGCTTTGATGGATGACTTAACAGCTAACATGGCTCTTCTGTGATGGACTTCCCTGATTCTTCTTGCAGATCAATAGTTGAACTCATATTCACACATGTCTTCATCGAGTAAGAAGCCAACCAAGTCCAAGGGTAAAGCCAAGCTAACGGAAGAAGAAATGAAATACAAATACCAAAGGGTCAGGATGCCTGAATCCCTTGCAGAGTGTGACCTAGATATCAGAGATTCAGAACTCAGTCACATTGACATGGAAGACTTCAGGCTAGAACCAAGAAGGTCATAGGTAGCCCATGGATGGATAAATTAGTGGGCAAGTGGTCTCAGTACTTTGCTTCAGTGGATTCCCATGAGTGAAATCAACAATGAGTTCATGATTTTGGTTAGTTGCGATTACAATAAAGACACAAGATGTGTCGAAAATGAGAAGGGTGAGGTTATAATCAACCTCACTGCCTGACATTTTGAGATCATTTTGGGTATCCCTAACCATTGACATTTTGTGGCGGTAAGCCAAGAGGACTGCATGAAGACATAGAATGACAACGAAGACAAATGCATGTAGCTAATGAATGAGGTATACCTCAAAAATAAGAAGGTGGTAAGCAGATGGCCACAAGTCATTCATCGCAGTGACTTTTTAGAGGAGCTGAGTGACACCATCACTTTCTTGAGCAGGGTGTTTGGGCTTCCTGATGCCCATTACTTTCACAAGTGGATGCTCAGATATTTAGAAATAATGAGAAAAAATGTTCCTGATCAACGTTTTGAGTGGGAGAGATTATCAATAGCACAATCTCCGAGCAACTTCAATAGCTTTCAACAACTGGGAGGTTCTATATGAACTCCTACGTGGTATATGCTTCTACCTCAGAGAGGGACTACCCAACATTAAGTCGATGCGGGGTATGGCCCCAGGTCAGAATATATGAGTACTATCTAGAGTTAAAACTGGAAAACAATATAGCACAATTCAACAAAATCAATGATGCCTTCTTCTATGGTGTCATCTTCCTCGTGAGGCCTAATATGACTCACGGTTAGACAAACAAATGTGTGGTCACTACCACATAGAATTGGGGAGCGTTATTCACGTAATTCCCCACTTTCACCTATCTCTAGAGCCACCAACTTCTTGGGAGAGCCCACCAAATTGCCGAGGTATGTGGGACCCAAGCTGATATTATTGGAGATGTCTAGACAACTTATCACATACCATGAGAATTTATTAAAAAGAAAGAAGGGTGGAAATTCATTGTCCCCTCCTAGTGGGCAGGTACACTTGCACTTCACAGAGCAAAGCCCGGGAAATGTTTGTAGAGCTCGAATTTCTCAACTTAAAGCATAATTTCCCAGGTGAGGCCAACCTTTGATCCTCGTGATTGCCTTCTAAGGGCAAAGCTCGATCCAATTCACGTCCCTCAGATTGAAGATATCTACATCGATCTATATCATGAAGTTGAGCTCAGATGAAAGGATCACTCTCGATTGGCCCTGCAGAGATCATTCAATATGGTGTGGCCATTGTCCCAAAGGGCTTCCAAGAAACTGATCAAGAGGTTGATCAGGTTTATCAAGACATAGATGGGGACAATTGGCCATTTGCTGAAATTGATAGAAACAAGGCACCTCAGACTATTGAGGAAAGGGTAAAGGCACTCTGCAACGCACTGAGCATTGGTGCAAGAAAAATAGTCTCATCTACCTTGGAGTAGACTTTACCATGTCTCCCTTGGGTAATGCACCCACTAAGCCGAAGCACTTTCCTAAAGGAAAGGAAAAGATAAAGAGGGAGAGCCAAGCACTGCTCAGGAGGAAATTCCTTAAAGTCCTCCTTCCACTACCGAAGAACAGGTAGTAAGCGTGGTATCCCTAGCGAGAAGAAGAAGCGGTAAGTGCTCCAATGGGCACATCCACTCAGGATGTTGCCACTACTATAACTATTGAGGTTCCCACTGTCCCCTCTCCCACTCCTCCTTCCCCTCCTCATGTCACTCAACCAACCACTCCTTTGGTTGTGTCTTCTCCCCGTCTTCTATCATTCCCCCTCCTACTTCCTCCATCTTCTCTTCCCTCGTGGATTTGTTCCCCAACATTTCTCTCCTCATCTCACCAATCCCTTCCACCCCCACGGTTTCCTCTCCTGCAGTGACTCCTACCCCGTGAGCATTAGAGGGTTGGCTTCTTTCTCAATGCCACCACCCAGTGTCTTGACACATTTCCCTTGTCCAATGTAGTTGCTCCTTCTTCCACCCCCATTTCCTCTTCTTCCTCTGGTCCCACTCCCCTAAGTCCAGAATGGATCTCCAAAACCCGAGTCAGCTCAAGAGGAAAGTCCCTATTGCACCTATGAAATTATTTTTTATACCAACTAAAGGGGCTAAGAAGCAAAAGGCTATAACCTACTTCTCTCAAATCACTTCAGTGAAAGAGTTATAGAGATCAAATACCCTGATCCCACAAAGGAGAAAAAAAATATGTCTCCTACAGATTTCTTCGTTATACCAACTAAAGGGGCTAAGAAGAAAAAGGCTATAACCTACTTCTCTCAAAGTGCTTCAGGTGAAAGAGTTATGGAGATCACATACCCTGATCCCACAAAGGAGAAAAAGATATGTCTCCTACAGATTTTATAGTGACTCAAGTCACAATGGGAACATCCTCGAAATTATGCAAGGAGAGGCCTTATCCACAGTGGATGCCCTTTGAAAAAATCTTCAAGAAGCAAATGAAGAGAAGAGGATATTGAAAGAACAGAACAAACATCTTCTCAAGCCCCGCAAAAAGATGGGCAACAAACCTCCTGAATCGCCACCAAACTCTTAAAGCCCTTAGTTAGGAGAAGATAAATGAGTACGCCAAGATTGGCAAGCAAGGTGTAGCAGTATCTACCTAGAGAGAGTAGATCCTCAAAGATAGTGAGGAAGTGATTACAAAGTTCACATAGCTGTATCAAAATATAGATCAAGCTAACAAGGAACTCCAGGCAATAGTAGGACCTATCTCTGAAGAGTTGGACCATGCCAAGTTGCAACACGAGACATTCTAGAAGATGCTTGACTACCCAGTCGATGACTTAATGAAATTTTGGGTCTTCAATCATTTGAGAGCACCCAAAAAAATCCTTGCTACTCTAGACTATCAGGTTGACCAAATGGAGTTTGTCTTGGAGAAAATAGAAAAAATGAAGGAGGAATCCTTGGATACAATGCATCAAATGGAGCAAATTGTCTTAAGGATGTCTCCAGGTTTTCTCACCTCATCATACGTCTTGAGGAAGGTAGATGACACTATTCAAATTTTTAAGGAGATCACGTCATAGGTTTAGCTTTAGAATCCACTTTTGATATAGATTCTATCAATAATGTTCGCCTACCACAACTTTGTTGGATACCGATGGAGGCGGTAATGAATACTTCAAACTCTTGGAAAGACTTAGAGATGAATGGTATCATACCAAGGGTCCCACTCAGGATCAACTTCAAATGATGGTTAGCAAGTTCATGGAGTATCAAGCTCAATTTCACATTTCCTCTCCTGAAAGGTAAGGACACTCCTTTCCAACCAAGGGATGATGATGAATAGGCTCCTTCCTCCTAGGATTTATCCCATTTTTGTAAAATATTTAAAAGAATGTTGGCACAAATGATGACATCATCCATGTTGCATCATGAGATGTTGTTATCCACAAAATTGCCCCAAAGTCAACTTTTGACTTTTAAATATTTTGTAGATATTTTGTAAATAGTTGTTGGCTCCTTTTTGTCTTCTTTCTCCTTCTCTTTCTATAAATATCGGAATGCTTGTTGTATTCCGTGTGAGAAAACTTGTATGAAAAATAGAAGTGAGGAGAGAAAGACTTTGAGCTTTCTTGTAACAGAACAAAATATTAATACAAAAATTGAGACTTTGTGCTGAATTTCGTGTTATGTGTTTGGTCTTTCTTAAGTTAGATTTGCATGCTTATTCTTTGGATTCACCTATACTTTGGTCATTTGTTTATCAGTATTAATTTTTTTTTATGTGAGTAAGTTTGGCTCTGTTTACTACCATCCCAAAACATAAACCCTCCGACCTTTCTACTTTGGAATTCATTTCTTTTCTCCTTCGATCCATCTTTCTTCTATTCCTTCCTTCATTCCTTTCTCGTTCTTCGTCGGAACTAACTCTCTTTGGGATGAGATCCCAAAACCCTCCTGAAGGTAGAATATTGTAAGACTTGCATGCATTCTTGAAGGTAGAATAGTAATAAACCAGCCACTTTACTTTCTTGTCTCAAAGAGGGGCTATTCCTACACACCGCCGGCTCGTCTATCCATAGATCTCGCCCGAAATCGACAAATTTTCGAGAAAACGACGTATCCTATCTCTAACCAAAAGAGTGATTATGAATATGATATTAAATTTTTCCTTGTTTTCATGCAAAATAACTTGCATGAAAATTAAAAATTTTGAAGCATGAAAACTAAACTCCTAATCGAAAATTAGGATTTTGAGTCACTATGCATCCTTTCTCTAACTAGCCTACCCTATGTTCAACCTTCACCCTAGCTCATAGGAAATTTATAACAAGTTGTTCAAGTTTGTTTCTATTTCAGGGGTGATTACACAAGTCGGTGATTGAGTGTGGTAAAGTAGGATGCAAGACAAGACTTTGTGGAGGCCTAAAATGATTTTTTTCATAAATTTTGAACCTAGTATGCATATTTTTTGAACGTTTAGGGATGATATAAATCACCAAAGGGTGGTGTGAGAGATTATTGAAGATGTTTTATGAAATTTAAGAAATTTTATGGAAAACAATCTCATTCATGAGCAATCTGTGCATGATCGAGTTTTTGGGGTATGGGAAATGAATGCCTCTTAGAGGAATGTTACTTCTTTGGATGATTTTAAGATTTCTATAATGATTTAGGAGTATAAAAATGCATTGTAAATCTATTGAATTATATAGAAGGCATAAATTTCAAATTTAGTCTGAGATTCAAAGGATTCATGAAACATTTAAAACATCTACTAAATCTTGAGAATTCATCCATTGATCTTTAAATGTGATTTGGATTCAAAATAATATAATTTTTGACTGAAAATCACTCTTCCATGCTCTTGAGGTTAAAAATGTATACCTGGTGTCTCATTACGTATGTACCTAATCCATTTTTCAACATGCCACATGTCACCACCAGTGTAAAATACATGTTTTCATACCAGGTTGTACCAATTGTCCCAAAGGGTAAATAGGGGCAAGAAAGTTCACCCAAGTCATTTTTTAGCTCTTGAACCACTATATGACCTCACACATATCCCCAAGTACATTATCTAGCCCCCAGGTACATTTTCTAGCCCACAAACATCATCCACACATGTTATCACATGTCACCACTAGGTGCAAGGAATTTTTTTTTCCCTGGTGTCCCTTTTGTACTCATTACACAGGTAAAATTTAAGTACAAACCTCAACATGAGTGTAGTTAACTCGAGTTTATTCTAAGTTGAGGTAAGGTGTGTGAGGGTTAGGGGAATCTTAAAATCTATAATTATCCAAATTTCCACCATACGATGTGTCACAACCTTGTTTCAAGGTGTAATTTTGTGTCGCATGTGTCTTTATTATCACCTTTATCCCATTGGCATGGTGCAACTCAAGCATAAACCCCTACCCGAAGTTAAGTTAAGCTTGTTAGGTTAAAGTTTTGTTAAATGCATCTCATTCTCAGTGAACCTCATGTCACCACTTGTCACCACCTTACTCCAAGGAACACTTTTGTGTCCAAGGTGTACCAAGTTTCCTTTTTTACCCCAAAGGGACAAGGATGTCAACAAAGTGCCTAGGTATTCCATGTAGGTGTCGGGATCAAATGTGGTAGAAAGTTGTTTGAAAACACCTGAAAACTTCACCAAATATTATCCTCACAAACATTAGTGGTGTTTCATGAAAAGTGTTGTTGAAACCTCTTTCAATTCCATTAATTTCTTCTAGGACACAAAGATAAAATTTTTATTATTTTTTCATTTATATGGAAACCCGACAGAAAAATCAACATAAATTTGGAGCGAATGTTGCTTGAAAATTATTTTTCATATAAGCCATTATTTACATGATGAAGTGGATGATTTTATTATATATGGAGAAATCATTTTTCTCTCATTATTCTTCCCTCCTTGATCAAAATATTATTTTCCTACTCATCCCAAGGGAGCAATTATCTTAAAATTAGAACAAAAATATTGGACCAAAACCTTGCATTTTTAGACTATTTTTTGTTACTATTCGACGCCTACATTTCACTTATTAAAAATATTATGTGTTCATAGTGGGTCATGTATAAAAGAAAGTAAGTTGTCAAAAAATTAGAATTATTATCATCTCGTAACCCCCAAACAAGGTCGAGAACACTCCATAGGTTCATGAAGCACCGTTCCCAAAGAGATCTCTACGTAACACCATCTAATCAAAGAAGATAGATTATATAACTCTATCTAATTGGAGTAGTAGGGAGTGATATAGATTGAATCCATTCATGAAAGATACATCACATGCATCACATTGTGCAAGATATTAAGCTAGATATAGTCACTCATATAATGAGTGAAATCATAAACATCTTGAGGTCTGAAACATTAAGATCTCTATTGTATTTCAAAGTAAAAAATAGAATTGCTATCATGAGCATGATGAGAGGATTTAACTATAAGTTTTTATGGGAATGATATTAAGAAATATAAACCTCAATAATTGTTTCTAAACACTATATCTATTTTTGACAATGATCTCACATTTTACAAGTTAGAGGAGAAATAATATTCAATTATAGTTTTTGAGTTCAATAGGTGATCCATGGAAAGGTACTTTTTAATGAAACAATCAGAAGAAAACTATTCATTAATAAGATCTTTAGTTTTATGTATTTTAACTTCTCTTTGTCTTCTTCTCTCTCTAACATTCTATTCCTTCATTAATAATGTATTTTCTCACTCTTTCAGATTGTTCAATTAAGTGACTTAGTATTGCATTCTAAAATTCCATTTAAAAAAAAATGAATTTCATTTCTAAGATAATTTGGAAGGCCACAAGTGATGAGGGATTGTAATAATTAATGTGGGGGGAGATGAGAAGACAATTTCAAATGCTATAAATTGGAATGGCTTCTCCATTCCATAGGGTTGGAAATTGTGGAATATTGTATGTTTTGGAGCTTTGTATCACTACTGCATGAAGAATTAAAACCTACATTTCATCTATTTTATTCATCTACTTTCCTCCACCCTCTCTAAATTCCAACTTTGTAAACATGAAGATCTTGTAAAACCAAGAAATATTTCAGCGCCTTTGATAAATGAATCAATATAACTATTTGTCTATGATTCTTATCGTTGTTAGTATTGTTGTGTATTTACAATCAAATGTGGATCTATTATTGTTGATTTATGTAAATTTGATAAGACTAGTCACAACATTAACCTTTTCTCTCGCTATTTCGCTAACTCCCCTTTCACTCTCCTTGTTGCAAATTGCTCCCTTTTACTATGTAAAAATAATTTTCCACATGTGTATTTGAGTATTCATATGTGATACTTGACCTAATTGCCCACAAAAACTTTTAGTTAGTTTACATTAAATAATGGATGCCTCCCCATATATAAGAAGGAGGGGCTTACCCCACAATCATTGGTGGAAACCAATAATTTGCAACACAATAAATTACTTCACCAAGATATTTTTTCTACTCCAAAGGGGGAATATCCACCATTTGTGCACCGCTAAAATATCTCTAAATATCCCAAAAACAACATATTCTAAAAATCCATTAAATTAATTTTTTTTAAAAAACCAAAAATATGATTTGAATGATCAAGAGCCTTATTGCAATCCTATTGAAAAATATGCATTTTTCTAGTTTCATTCTTCTTTAATGCTCTAAGAAACATTGGTAGAAAGGATATTGTGTGAAAAAAATTGAGTAGTTGAAATTATAATCCTTCATAATTGATGAGTTCTTTTATTTCATGTGTGAACACCTCATCTATTGTCTTTTATTCAGAAATTGTACCCCTAAACTTGTATTTCCCGGTGATATTGCTAAACATTTCCATTATGACTTGAACTTATGGAAAATATATTTGTTAGTATAATTTTTACTAAGTTTAAAAAATTTTGTGGATTACGGGCATGCATTTATTCTTCTAGATGTAATGTGTTGTCAAATAGTGCTTTGAATAAATGTCATCCTTGATTTCTAAAGAGTTGTTATGCGTATCAACTCACATGCAACCAAAGAAACTCATTCAAAACATAGAGGTTGTCCACAACAATTGATATGAAGCCAAAGGGAATCATCCATAACCAAGTGCCTACTTCCACATGAGGTCACACATATATATATAAAAGTTGTGATTCTCGAGGAGCTTAAACAACGTGGAAACTTTGTTTGAGCTTGCACATGTTGATAGAGATGCGGTAATGTGAACAAGAAGAAGATTCAATGCAATCACCTAATTATGTGTTCATAACTCAAATAAAGAACTTGATTGAATTTATAATTTAATAACTTGTTTTTTAATCGATCAATTAGTTAAGTTATGTGATTGTATTAGACATCTCTTAAAAATGATGTTGCATGTAATTTTATGGATTTCTTGGTTAGGGTATTTTATTGAAACCAACTATAACTCCTAGTATGATTCCTTCTCTTCACACCTCTGCTTATAATGAATGATATAAAAAGGAGAGATTAATTTTGTAAAGGGGGATAGTAATAGAGTAAGAAAGATCGATCCGTAGATAAAGATTTTTCTGCAATCTTCCATTTGTAACATTCATGATGATGAAATAGAATCAATTATATTAATTTGTTGTAGACACAAGCCTTAGGGGGATTAACTCCCAAGGTAGGGCCCTTTAGTGGTTTTTTAACCCTCTCCTTTTGTTTGTTTCTTTAATTCATTGCATGGTTATAATTGTAACATTTTTTTCCTTTATCTATATTTTATTTTTACATGATTTTCTATAGCCATAGTATTTACTTGGTCATAGTTTAGTTCATTTCTAGTATTGTTATTTCCTAATTGTAGTGACAATAATTTACCTTTACACTCCTCAAACATATGTAACTATGCATACAACACTAGCAATATTGAAAGTTTATGTCCCTAGGTTTGATAATTAAATGACTGTAGATTAATGAACAACATATTAATTGTTGTGATTTAATTTAAACCACCATTTTTGTGCCGTTTTTCTAAGGATACTACCAATTTATAAGGTTTTTGAAGAGGTTTTTCATTTCTTAGAGTAGTTTAGGTTTTAGGAAATTCACTTCCAACAAACCCCCACTAATTTCTGTTGAATGAGTTGAGTTAGTTGATGCATGCACCACCCAAGGGATGCCCATGGTATATTTTTACCTAATACATAAGTAGCACAAATTTATTCATATAGCTCGAGGATTCTCAAGAAGAAACCTCCATAATAGGTATTTCGTTTGAAGACAATCTTCCAAGTGAAAGCTCTAAAGTTGCTCTTAAGCAGTCCAAAGATGGTAGAAGAAGTAAATTAAAATGTTTAAAATGTTTGAAATGGGGCTAGAACCTTTGAGTTCCCATCGCTGACAACAAAACAATTCTTTCCCATATGAAGAATATTTCTCCCTAATACTTTCCCAACTTTCATGGATCCATGTGAGAATACTCAAACACCTTTCTATTTGAGTTGGATGTTCTGTGCAGGAGTTATGATTATACTACTAATGCATATAAGTCAAATATATTTCTTTCTACACTCAAGGATGCAACCTTGAGATGGTTCATGGGATTGGGAAGAAATGTTGTAACCATGTGGGAACAAATGAAAGAGAAATTACTTGATAAGTACCAAGATTATTGTAGACCAAGCAATAGAGGGATTGATGAAATCTACAAAATGTGATAAAAATAGGATGAACCATATGAATACTTACTTGGAGAGGTTCATGTTCTATATTCAAAAGTCAAGGAACACCGAACTACCACATGAATCTCTCAAAGTTCTATTTTTGAAAGGACTTAGTAAGGAGGACATCGATGATTTGGATATGATATGAGTAGGACACATTTCAAAATGTACTTTTGTAGAAATCATGTGAATCTATAAAAATTACTCAAGAGCTACTATGAAGAGGGTAATAAGTGTAAGATAAAGAGGTGGATCAACTACCAAAACAATTAGGGACATATCCAAGTCGATATTGTTACCATGTTTAAAATGATAAAGCAGAAATTATCAATGACATTTCCAATCAATTAGATGCTCTACATGCCAAATAAAGGAAATTACATAAGAAGCACTCATGAGTACTGCCATGTATATAGAAAGAAGAAATATAATCGTAGATGCAGAGAATCTTTCCAACATTGCTCAAGAAAGGGAAGCTTCACCTCATTTCAAGATGTTGGAGATAGAAGATGGGAAAGTTTTCTATGTTGCTAAAATAAAATCATGGCCACTGAGGCAAGGAGGTATGAAACAATACCCTATCCATTAATTTCAAAATTGGTCTAATAATTCATATATGTAGCCCCCACCTTGGGTAATCCTCAGGTTGGGACCCATATTCTAACCAATACCAACAACAAAGTGGCAACCTTAATTCAAAGGCCAACCACAACAACACTGGAAAAAACCTTAGAGAGGAGGAAAATAGTGGAATAACCCACCTCCAAATTACCAAGAATCCTATCAGCAACCTCCTATCCGCACCAGCAAAACTCGATGCCCAACCCCAAGCAGGCTCTCAAGAAAATGCTACACAACTACCATATCAACCAACACCTAATCCAAAGAATAAAGCTACTTAGCCACCTATTCCATTAAACCAACTCGATACCCTACCTATTATGTTAATATCAAAAGTATTGACCTCCACTCAGATTGATCACTTCCCTCACTAGCTATACCCACCAATACTGAGATTTTTAAGGAACCACAAACACGACAGGATGATCTACAAGAAAAAATAATACACTATAGAAAGATGCACAACAACAAAATACGTTGCCGCACACCGATCCACAATAACTCGAGTAAAATTATAGCAAGGGTAAAATGCATGGTAATGAGGCACCATTTCTTGAAAGGTTATAAGAAAAGAATACTAAACTCAAATCAGAATATGATTTTTTCAACTAAGCTAAGACATTTGTGTCAAAATTCCATTAATTCAAGCTATTAAGGATGTGCCCATCTATAACAAATTGGTTAAAGATCTATGCATAAAGAAACCAGAAGAAAAAAGGAAAGATCTAACTACTATGTAGGTCATTGGATAAATAATACATATTATGCTTGGGAACTAAATTTTGCCCTAATGTATAGATATAAGAAGTCCTTTGGTAAATTTCACAATCAATGACACAATGATCAAGAACACACTAATTGACTTGGGGTAATAATAAATGTAATGAAAAATCAAATTATGGATGACTTGAATTTAGAGGGACTAATACCAATAGCTAAAGTCTTGTAGTTGATAGAAAATCAATAGTTAATGTTGCAGGAGTCTTGGAGAACATAGTAGTAGTGGTAGACTCTTCGGAGTACCTTATTGATTTTATTATTATTTAGCTAAAATTAAGCTTGGGAGGATATCCTATCATCCTAATAATACCATGCTTGACCACTACTGATGCATTCATAGGATAAAAATCTAGTAATATGATTATCTATAATGGAAGTGGCACCAAAAATATCATGCTTTACCTACCGCAGAACCGCTCAATGAAGAAGACAAAATTTTTAGGTTGATGATCCTGAAGAAGACCACAACCAAGTTCAACGAATCATGATGCTAGAGAAGTCATTCAAAATTGAAGGGAAAGAAGAATATGCTGTTCTTTCTAATGTCCTGAAAAATAATTATTGTAAGAATGAAGAAGTAGATGGAAAATTACATTGTATAAGTTGTCTTGAAAATCAAATACTATACAACAAAGTACCATGAACGTTCTTGGTAAGAATTACATCCTTCGCAAAATTCTTCAACATGATTATATATTGAATCTTATAAGAAACATTATATGCTCCATGACCAATCTCTCTAAGAAATGAAATTACTCCTGGCAAGCCACTTAATGTGAACAAAAGATTAAACATGTAGCAAGAGCATCTATTAATTTTATCTTCTACATAAAAACAAGAAAACATTTTCATAGGACTATGGAGATATGGATGGGATACACCCTAAGCTATGTACACATAAGATATACATTAAAGATAGTTCCAAATCAATAAGACATCCACAAAGAAGAGTGAATCTAATGGTGAGGGATACAGTGAAAGAAAAATTAAAAAAAATATTGGATGTTGGATTCATATATTCGATTTCAAATAGTCAATGGGTGTTACCCCTTGTCATTATACCTAAGAAGAATGGAAAATGAAGGATCTATGTGGAATATAGAGATTTGAATGCAATAGAAAAAGGATCATTTTTTACTTCCTTTCATTGATTAGGTACTTGACACTCTTGCTGGAAAGAAATATTTTTCTTTTCTAGATGGCTATAGTGGCTACAACCAAATTTTGATTGCACCCGTGAGGAACAAAAAATACCACATTCACATACACATGGGGAACATTTTCATATTCTTTTCTTCCTTTTGGTTTGTGCAATGCACCTGCTACATTTCAGAGAGTAATTTTGAGCATTTTTTCATATCTAACCAATGACTACATGGAGGTATATATGGATGATTTTATAGTATAAGCTAGAAATTTTAATGAATCAATGAAGAATCTTGAAAACATTTTCAAGAGAGGTAAGGAGCATAACCTATTCTTAAGCAATGGAAAAATGCTACATGATGATATCTCAAAGGAATAGTGTTGGGGCATCATCTATCAAATACTATAATTCAAGTTAATCCAACAAAAATATTTGTGATTATAAATCTACCAACACCAAAGAATAAAAATAAGGAGCTTATTGGGACATGCTGGGTATTATAGAGATTTATATATTACTTCATGGAATTGCGACAACACCATTATTTTTCCTATTAGGAAAATATTTTTCCTTTGAGTGGACTGAGAAATGTGAGGTTGCATTCCAAACTTTAAAGAAAATGGTGATTTCAGCAACTATGTTAAGAGGACCAGATTAGATTTTTCCATTTCACATTCATACTATGATGCCTTAGATCACACCATTGGAGATGTTCTAGGACAGAAAGATGGAATCCTAAACTACACAATCTACTATGTTAGTAAAAACCCACAACTTGATAAATTCAACTATACAAATCATAGAGAAAGAATTATTAGTAGTCTATTATGCTATCAATAAGTTTAGGAACTACATCACAAAGTTATCCAAAGATTCATTCATACTAATCATGGAACAATTAAATATTTCATCAACAAACTAGTTGTAAGAAGCAAAATATTGATATGGTTTCTACTCTTACAAGAGTTTGATGTCACCACTAAAAATAATCTTGGTAAGGACAATATTGTAGCTAAATTTCTTTCAAGAATGGAGAATAATAATGAAGAAAAAGTAGTGGATGAATATTTTCCGTATGAGCACATATTTTACATTCTACTAGAACACCCCTGGTATGTTGATATAGCTAATTATTTAGTCTCAAGTAAGACACCTCCACACTATTTGTATTTTGAAATGAAATACATTGTTGAGAAAATTATTAATTTTTCTTGGATAGCTAGTTTTATATTTGACATGGGGAAAGATAATGTTATGAGGACATGTATAGATGATGAGGAAATTTATGATGTTCTCAAAGATTTCCATAGTGAACCATGTGGAGGACATTTTTCTATAAAAAGAATAGCTCATAATGTATTAAAAACAGGGTATTATTGGCCTACACTACATAAGGATGCAACATTATATACAAGAAGGTGTGATAAATGCCAAAGAATGGGTAAGCCTACCAAGTCAGATGAGATGCCATTGCAACCTCAGTTAGTATTGCAACCATTTGACAAATGGGGTTTGGACTTCATTGGTCCAATAGATCCTAAATCTCAACAGAAAGAGTACATTTTGGTGTGTACATATTACCTCACTAAATGGACAGAAGTGAAAGCACTTCCAATCGAAGAGTGATAAAGTTGCTAAATTCTTATATGACCACATTTTCACAAGGTATGGAGTACCAAGAGAAATTGTTACAGATCAAGGTACACACTTCACTGCTGAAGTTATTTATGATCTAGCTAAGGAATATGAAATCAGACACATGAAGTCTACACCTTATCACCCCCAATATAATGGTCAAGTTGAGGTAACAAATAGGGAAATATAAGTCATATTGACAAAAACTATTGCACTCCACAGGAGAGATTGGGAAGATAGACTTCTAGAGGTAATTTGGGCATTCAACACAACTTGGAAGACAACAAAAGGATTCACACATTCAAGCTTTTATATGGTAAGAATGTTGTTCTCCCTATTGAATTTGAGCATAAGACACTAAGGAATGTACTTGAAGTAGGAATATATTTGTCTGAAGCTCAAAGGCAGAGGATTCTCAATATCAACGAGATGGATGAAATGATGAGATAGGTTGTGCATAATAAATAAGTGGTATAAAAGTAAAGGATAAAATGGCATGATAGATTCATCAAGACAAGACAATTTAAGAAAGTGATTGGGATATCTTATTTTACTCCAAGTACAAGGATCGCATGGGAAATCTCCTTACAAGGAGGATATGGCAATATGAGACTAAGAAAATATTTCCCAATGGAGCTGTGAAACTCACTTCTATAGATCATGTGAGATTCTAAATACTGATGAATGGTCATAGGTTGAGGTTGTAAAAAAAAACAACTGATAGAAGCACCTTTATGGAGCAGCTTCATAGGAGGTCAAAGTAGGATGGAGATGAGAACATCGAGTTAAGTTCAGAAGTTAAACCTGCTGGTTCATCTTCTAAAGTTGGTGAAGAATGAGAAGTTCAATGGCCTTGGTATATTCAGATTGTTGAATATTCCAAGGGTGAATAAAATTGATGCGACTAGCCTCCTTAGTGATCAACACCACTCAATTAACATGTTTTTTTCTTAGAATTTCTTTTCTACAAGATTTGGTGTATTTTTTTACAATAAGTACATGGTCTTTGACAAAAGGATATGGTCCAAAGACTAATTTATACTTGAAGTAACATACAAAATGTCCCACATTCTTTTCTAATAGTAAAACTTATGATTACATGAAGAGAATTAGAAAAAAATTGCACTTGCAGTACTTATGAAGATGAATGACTCCAGAGAGAAAATTCAGCCTTCCCTTTCTAGGAATTAACTGATTCCACTAATTATCCTTTAACATGCCTCCGCCTACTCTTGCACCACTCTATACAACTCCTACATCATTATAGCACCTCAACTTGTAGTGTCATGATGACTCTGCATACAACCAAAGACACAAATTATGACAAGGAACATGTCACCATCATCCAATGCACCTCTTGAGATAAGTGCACTTAATTCACTTTAATAAAGTAGTGATAGAATAATTATATGTGATTAATATTTGTGTCATGTCATGAGTGACTTTATAAGCCATAATATGTTGCCACCTTTCATTATATGAGTTTTTGGCCATGGCACCCCACTTCGTAACACAACCTCACCTCAAAATGTTTGAACCCCAAAACAAAATTAATGCATACCTTTTCACACTGTGTGTGATTTGGTTACAAAATTCAAAATCATCAAGTACTCAAAATATTTACACTTGAATTTTTGCATGATCACTGCAAGATGCAATATTTTTCCTCTCGAGCTCAATTTTTTTCCAAATTCAAAATGGGAGGAGGCCTTATTCGAAATGAGCCTACAGACCACTCATAGCTTCACAATCAGCCACAAATATTGCATTATTTGCATGATAGTGGATGGATGGACTATGTTAAAACGTTTCACGGATTAAACGAGTCCATGGTGACATAGTTTACTTCCACATTCAAGGATGGAAAGGTCAGTGTTAAGGTTTTGATAGTTAAGGTTGATGAAAATATTTTAGCTATAGTAACGTGACTTTTGATAGATGGTGAGTTGTTTCCTGAAAAGGAAAATCAAGATGAGGATATAAGGGAATTTAGTGACGATGATGATAATTTTATAAATGACATACAAGGTAAATTGCACACTTCTTTGAAACCCTTATAGGATGGTGTTGCAGACTACATATAAAAATACTTCACCTGTGAGGGTTTAGACTCAAGATTGAATATTGTTCATTTTAAATTTCTTAATCATTTAAAGAATGACAGACTTGTTAATGTCCCTAATTTATTGCATGAAATATTAAATAAAACGAGTAAGGAGTCTCATAGGGGAAGGTTGACATTATCTCATCACACGTAATTACCTCGATTGTCAAATATGCATTAGAGAAGGATCACCCCGTAAGAAAAATGACAAGATTTTGCAGAGAAAAACACATTGATGATTTTTTGGGAAAAAGGAAGAAACATAAGAGAATCACAACTAGTTCTTCCATACATGTTCCTGAAACCATATCTTCTACATCTGTTCATACAGAAACTTCAACACCTACGAAACACTGTTCATGAAAAACCTCAATCCACAAAGAAGGCCCTAATCCCATTTCTCTTAAGAGGATTCTTGTTTCTGAAAATTTTCTAAATATATCTTCACCTAAGTCCGCTTCATCTAAGTGAAAAATAAAGTCCTCAAGAAAATCCCCTGAAACATCTAAGAGATCCCATAGGATTCACACTAAAAGTCCTTAAAATTTAAAGCCTATGAGAAATGTTACTATCTCACTAGATAGTGATGTAGAGGAGGTTGAAAATACCGAATAACCTACACCAATGGATATTGAGTAGGTTGCTCATAAAATTTAATTTGGAAATAAGGGTATAGAAGACACCACAAAGGAAATGAAAGAAACAAAGGAGGAGTAATATGATGAAAAACATGTTCCCGAGATCCCTACTGAATGAATTGGGGTTCAACTAGAGGCCATTCATGCTGGGAAACCCATAAAAACATGAAGGTGAAAAATTGTCGATAAAGTCAATAGTACACCACATTTTTCTATAGTTATGGAAGAGCACATAGAGGAAGCACTATATAATGTACCACCCGAGCCATATATTGTTGAAAGAGATATTGTGGATGATTTAACACCACATGTTGAGGAGAAAATAGGCAATATTATTAATGAACTTGAGATAGAACCCCAATATGGGAATATTGAGACCATACAAGTGGATAACCCTATAATTATTCAAGATACAGCCTCATGAAGTTTGAGCCTACTTCCCCAACACTTCCACCAGATATCTTGAAGCCGCAAGTCATTATTAGAGATTTTTTCAAGGAACCCCGAACTAGCTTTCGAAGATAGGAACTCAAACCACTTTTTTAGATTACTGGGTGCAAAAATTTGAAGAATATGTTGCTAGGTTGTAGGGTAGATGGGAATGGGATAAGGAAGAATTACTCTTCCAACATCAACAAGATCTTGCAGAGAAGGATAAATATCTCAAGGAAAGGGATAAAGAAATTGTAAGACTCAAGAAGAAGCAGGAAGATACAGTTCAAGTGACAAATGAAATATTTAAATGTAGACCACCATCTAACATTTATGCTATCTTCTTGAAAGAAAAAATGTTGCAGTTGAAGTATACCTGTATCAACAATGATATCCCATTTGATATTAGTGGAGCTTGACCTTTATTTAGGGTTTATATGAAAATGGATCATGGAATTTAGTTACTTTTATGTGAATTATATCAATACAATTATGCCTTGGAATATGAAAAGGATTGGATCTCAGTACTCTAGATTGGAGATGTTCCAATTAGGGCACTATGTTCCTATTTTAACAATGAGTGTATAAGGAGAAGAAAATTGTTGACTACGAGACACTTATGTAAAGTGAAACCATTGATGATAAGGGAAGAGGATGGAAATACCAAAGCCATGATTAAACAATATGAGAGGTATATGGAATTTCATAAAATTAAATAGAGGGTTTTTTGGATGAGACAAGAAGCTCATGATGAAGCCATAAACCACATTAAGTTTAATAGCATGGAAATATTACAAGCCTACGGGGAAAGATGGTAGAAAATGTCATCTGGGATACAAAGGAAGTAAATACATTCTTATCATAATATCATCCCTAATTTTAGGAGGATAAATGCATATATTGAAGTCTCTAAGGGTTGTGGAAAAACTTGGTTTCCTATTGGTTATTATTTACCAATTTTCCACTATTCTATACCACATTGGTCTAGAAATAGGGAATTGAATGAGGACACATACAAAAAAATAATGGAAAGATTCAAAAGGAATGCATGGTACTTCTTCAACGAGCCGGAAGAAACATCTACACCGATCGACTTTAGGCTCTGTGGAACATCATTCAGAAGATCCTAAGTTGGCAGAGGAACCCAAAGAGTCTTGAATGAGGACACTCAAGAACTTAAGTTTGTGGGTGTGATACGTTTTTTATTTCCTATTCAAACACTTCATATACTATCTTTTTTAGCCAATTTTACTACTAAACTTGTATTTCCTGGTGATACTGCTAAAAAAATCCATTATGACTTGAACTTATGACACATATACTAGTTAATAAAATTATTACTAAGTTTACTTTATTTTATGGATTATGGGTATGCTTTTATTCGTCTAGATCTAATGTGGTGTTAAATAGTGCTTTGAATAAATTTAATACTTGATTACCAAATATTTGTTACATGTATCCACTAACATGCAACCAAAGAAATGCATTCACAACGTAGAGGTCATCCACATCAACTATCATGTAGCCAAAGGGACCCATCCATAGCCAAGTGCCTTTAGGCGCAAGAGGTCACACATATATAAATCCGTGATTCGAGGAGCTTGAACAATGCGGAAACTTCACCTAAGATTGCATGTGCTAATAGAAAATTAGTTATGAGAACAAGAAGAAGGTTCAAATTGATCACCGATTATGCGTTGAAATTGTTGGTGTTCAATTTGATCTCACCCCATTTGTCCTTGAAATTATTTAGTTTGTGGGCTCTGTCATCTTTTCTATCTCCCCGTATGAATGCATGAAAAATTTGTCCTCCATTTGGTTTCCATGATCAGTCCCTTCCTTTGGTCGAGGACCACTTTAAGTCTAGAATTTGTTTTCTGTTCCTCTGTCCATGTGGAAGAATTTGTAACTTGGGCATAAACTCTAGTTTTTACCTTCCTTTAGTTTTTCCATATCACGTTTTATTTTTCTATCAATTTTTGTTCCAATACCTATGGAAATGTGGCCCTTTTTGGTTGGATGTGGCTCGGTGGGGCACTTTGAAACTCTAAGGCCCACTTTAACTCAAAAATTTTCCATGTGGAGGGCCGACGCTCATCTGAGAATTTTCCTTTTTGTTTTACCTTGGAGTTGTGCTAGGGAGACATGTGGAGCTATTCACTACCTTGCCTAGACTTAGACATTTTTTTTCATACAACAGGTGCATCTCTATCGGACCATTGAAAAATGGAGTGACCGCTTTGTGCTTGGAGACCACCCCTAAAATTTTATTTTGAAGAAGCACTAAGAGGACACTTAGAGGCTTCCACTCACTCTACCTTTTCTTGGACTTTTTAATGGCCAAGGAAAACTGTCTTGGACCCTAGAAACATGGTGCCTTCCATTGATCCTTCAAAATTTTCAACCACTTTTCCGGATTGAATCACATGGTGATCCCGCGCTTGTTTGGGGTCTCCACTTTTGAGGACCATACCAAAGGTGCGCCAAGGTGACACGTGGAGGCTTTTGTTGGCTCCTTTTTTACTAGAGATTTTTCAAAGGCCAAAAGGCATTTTTCTTGGGCCCAGGGCATGTGGAAGGCTCACGCTTGTTGGGAAACTTGCCTCTGTACCTCACCTTTGCAGTTGTGCCAAGAAAAATGTGGATGGCTCTAATCTAAAGTTGAGAAGGGGCAGAATCAATGGTTGCTTATGCATTGCATCTGTTTTTCCACCATTTTTCTCCAAGACTCTTGGAGATGCGAATACGCACTATTTTTCATCATTTTTGATGAAATTCCTTGTCATTTTTGTCTGCAAAGTGCCATTGAATGGATTTAGAACTTAATTTATGAGTCCAAGGATTGTTAAGGTTTATATTTTAAAGTTGGAAATGCTCGGGCACTTGCAAAAATGTGAACTACCAAAGAAGATGGATGCGGGACAGAGTTGTAAAGGAGAGAGAGGGAAAAGGATGAAATGAAAGAGGTTACAGACGTAAAGGATGAAAAAGGTGTTGCCTTGAGGGAAAAAAGGATTACCTGTCGATCCATCTTTATAGAGCCTCTAGAAAATGATTAAAGTAGGGATTTCTCACATGAAAAAATAAAGAGAATGATTAGAAGGATCACAAAAATTTGTTACATGGTAACCTAGTCATTAGTCGAGAGTCTGGGAAACATGATCAGTTCATGATTTGTCTAACCGGAAACTTTTTGTTGTAAATTTCTTAAACGTCAATTTCCGAGACAAATTGGTAACAAGAAAAGGTCTCTCGAATATTTTTCTTTTTGGGGGTAAAATTTGGGATGAGTGAGCAAGTAAAATGTATAAATGCAATGAGAATACTCATGTAAAATGTCTGGGGGTTGAATTCTCAAGAGAAAATTTGAGAGAACTGTCTTCCCGAGAGACCAATTCAAAAACTCATTAATTTCGTAATGTTTTAGATTTCAATCATGTCAATTTGGTTACGAGTGTAAAACCATTAACAATCTCTTAGACTATTAAAAGAAACTTTCCCTATTTGATGAATATAATGAATTTCGAGTTAATCTGTGTCAATATTGATTTGTGTATTCTTTATTTCGAATGTCTCAAAGTAGTTTTTCTTATACCTATTGCAATCTTGTATTCAATTCCTCTCAATCAAACACGATCTCATCACTTTGATAGTTTAATGGCATTTGCAATTTCATTTCAAGAAGATCCTTCATCCTATAATGAGATAAACAATTTAAAATCACTTTACTGTCATTTGTTGATAAATATTGTCTGTAAGCCTTCGAGTGTATATGAGGTGTGAGGAACCAGGGGTATTTGATGTTTTATTGAGTCTTTAGCTTGAGCATTCATGTTAAATTCTTGGAGATTGTGTGAAACCATGCAAATTTGGGCCTCCATTGATGCACACCTTCTATTTGAAGGAATATTTTAGCTATTCCGAAGCTTTTTGTCATTCAACCTTCTAATTTTTGTGAAGTCTCTCAAATATCTGGTATAAACAATTTTATCCTACTTAATCTCCCACCAAAATTACTCAAAAATAATGAATCCATCCTTAACTACCCTTGTTTTCCTTGTGTGTCCATAAATGTATAAATTCTACTACTAAAATATGCAGAAGCAATCAGGATTCCATAATGTCTTTAGTAACCTTAGCCTTGTCTAGGAAATATCACCATTCTTTATAAGTGATAACTCGTGAGAGTTAAATTTTGGTGCATTGATCATTTTTTCTCAAGGCCCCTTTTCGATTTGTGCAAAGAAGGATATCTTTTTTCTCCTTCACCGACAAAGTTACAAAATGGGTCCTCTCACCCTAGTCGAAAGGCATGGCCTAAAGTAGTGAGGATAGATAAAATCCTTAATGAAGGTGCTATCCATTTCTCTGATGTCCGAGTGACAAAGAGTCACCAAATCCTCCCTAAACAAAATGACTCATAATAAGATCTATCTATCTCTCGGTGTCTTGATAAACCTTCGATGCTTCTCGGTTTCCAAGGAGAATTAATTTGGATACCAAGAAAAACTAAAACACATAACTAGTTGATTGAATTTATAATTGAATAGCTAGTTGTTCAATTGATCGATTAGTTAAGTTATATGATTGTATTAGAACATCTCTTAAAAACTTTTGTTCCATGTAATTTTTGGATTGCGTGGTTATGATAGTTTTTTGAAGCCAAATATAACTCCTAGTATGAATCCATCTCTTCACACCTCTGATGTAATGAAGGATATAAAAAGGAAAGATTAATCCTATAATGGGGGATAATAATAGAGTAAGATCGATTGATCCATAGATAGCAAGTTTGTTGCATTCTTCCTTTTATAATCTTCATGATGATAAAATAAGAATATGATTTCTATTAATTTATCGTAGACATATGCCTTAGGAAGGATTAACACCCAAGGAAGGGGCCACTTGTGGTTTGCTAACCCTCTCCATTTGTTTTTCACTTTAATTCATTGTATGGTTAGAATTGCAATAGTTTATTCCTTTATCTATATTCTATTTTTATAATCTTTTCCATATCCATAGTATTTACTACCAAATGTAGTATAGTTCATTTCTAGTATTGTTATTTCCTAATTCTAATAGCAGTAATTTACCTTTACATTCCTCAAACATCCGTAATGATGCAAACAACATTGACAATATCAAAATTTTATGTCCCTAAGTCTGATATTTAAATGACTATAGATTAATGAATAACATATTAATTTCTACAAGTTAATTTACACCATTAATAATATTTTGTATGAGCGATGTGAAAAGAGGATTTCAATGTTGTTGTCATACACATCCCAAGAAAAGTTCCTAAAAATCATCTTGAAGGTCATATTGAAGAATTAAATGTAGAACCATTATTCCTCGTCCCTCTAAAAGAAAAAAAAGAAGAAGAAGAAAGTAAAGAAGAAAGATATGAAGAACAATATGTAGAATAATAAAAATGGAATGCACATGTTTCATGGGGAAAAAATACTAGTCTGTTGGCTTTAGATCCGCCACTTCACAAAATTCTAAATGGATTAAGAAATAACTTTCCAAAATTCTATGGAGATGGAAAGAAATGACCAGATTATCACATTACAACTTTCATCAATGTGTGTGGTATTCTTCGAGTGCAAAACGAAGATGTTGTTGTATAGTTTATGGAGTCATTACATGATGTTGCTGCATAATAGATTTACTACTTTTCTTTATGCTCAATTACTGATTAGGATAATATGTGTGACTCTAAAATATTAGGAAGCAAGATTCAAGACTCTAAAATATGCGTACACACACTCCTTGCTCAACTTACTCAAATAAAGAAAGAAACACAAGATTCCATGTGAGATTTCATATAAAAATTCAAAAATTAATCAACAAGATTCCTATTGATGCTCTTTCTATTGTGAATAACGAGAAAAGGTTATCCATGAATTCCCAACTCCTTGAATTTAGTTTCATACTACGAAGAACAAATACAAACAATTTGGAAAATGCTCAATAAATTTCCATTGGAGTAGAAGATGATCTCATCATGTTAGGAAAGATATAGAATCATTTAATGAAGGATAAGTCTCATGATTCCAAAGTTGAAAGAGATTATCCATTATTACATAATTTGGCTAGTGATTTGACAATACTTGAAGAAATAATTTTCCCAATATGCACCATACCAAAACTGAAATAGGAATCACATTTCAGAGTGCCCTAAAAGATTAACTTGGAAGATCCAATGGTCAATGTAATATGTGGGGCTAGTGAATATGAAGGAGAATAAATTATTGAATCATAAGTTGAAGAAGAAGAACAAGATAAATATGCTGAGATTAGATATTTCGAATACTCACTAGATGAAAATTTTTAAGTATCCATGGATGACATGAGTGGTTTCCTTATCCAAGATTCACTAAATCACTAATGAAGAAAGAATCCTCTTCTTTTTATACCTAAGCTAAGCATTTAGATTCTTAAATTCCAAATCTACAAAAGAAAACAAAAAGGAGGATCATCATTTCCCCTTCCATGGGGTCATCTAAGAAGAATCCAGACTCGCCTCAATCAATACCCCTTCTTCTCTTTGGGTAAGAGTCATTCATCTTCTATTCATAATTCAATTTCAACTTCCATTGGTTCTAAGAATAAATATCTTTCTCATGCCAAAGTTTTCATTGTTCCCAATGTGCTTACCACTCCTACACATTTTAACATCATTAACCATTATAAGAGAGCAAAATATAAATTTACGAGGTTGAGTACTTAAAAAATTATCCCAAGAAATTTGATAGGCTAGTATAATTGATACAAGGAGGTAGTTAAAGTTAATCTTGTAAAAATTCCACTTCTAAAGAACTACCTCTTGCCCCTAATCCCACTCCCTCTAAGAATCTTATTGCTTCCACAACCTTCATGTATGAGAATGTCAAACCTTTCTATATATCCTTGTTGGTCAATGGATATAAACTTAATAATCTCATTATCAATCGCACCTTTGATAATGTCATGCCTATAAAATTTTTAAGCATATTGATATCTCTCCCACTCCTACTAATGGCCATTTTTATTCCATTGAAATGAAATAAGTTCCTCCTATTGGCAATGTAAGAGATGCTTAAGTAGAATTTGTAGATTTTCTTGACAAGAAGATCAAGATGAAGATACTAGTAGTAGATATGCCAACTTCAGATGGTATGATGTTGATCCGAAGCATCTATAAGGATGTTGAAAGATAAATACAGATGGATTGGTCACATTCCACTATTAAAGTTAATGGTGAGCTGATGAATCTTCTTCCCATCATGAAGATGAAATACAAAGTCCAAAAGATGTATGACCCAAAAGTAAAGATCCTATTTCAAGATTCAAGTTCTTATAACTTTTTTCATATCTTCAAAAAAAAATATTGAGCTGCCCCTATTGATGGAGTAGTATCCAAGTGTCATGGAGACAATAAAAAAAATTGTGATGATCTGATGGGATCTAAATTTCAAAGCATGTACTTCTCACTGGATGGGAACATGAATGAAGTCTCTCTACTGAGTGATGATGAAGGTCATGAAGGTTTTGAATTGCAACAAAATAGTATTGAGGTGATAATCAATGTTGGTCATGAATGTAAAATGGTGGAAAACAACTTCTTGGTAAGTGATTCCAATGTTTCAATCATATCCTTAAAACTCATCATGGATATTTGCTCAAAAATTATGATTGTGAGTACAAAGCTTTCTCTTTCTTATCGGGAGAGAATGATTCTTGTAATGAGACATTAATGAAATAAAAAATTCCTTAGCTTATATAAGTTGAATGTATTGAATAATATGATGAATTAATCATGTAAAATGACTCCCTTTTTCATGGTGTTAAAGATTTGTAAACTAAAAATCTAAATATTTCAGTCCCAATCTTATGCTCATTCCCCTTTCATGAAGATGGAGATCTTCTAAAGGGAGAGTGGATAGATGGAACGTGTTTTGATCCCAAGGATAATGTTTTTCAATATTAAAACCTTCTCAAGAATGAATATATGAACAAGAATATTCATGGATCTTGCAATATTGAGTCCCCTTATATAAATGATGTTTTTGTTAGAAAGGTGGATTTTTAATCTCAAAATTGACAAGATGGAGAAGATGATGATTTCCATGTTGTATGCCTAACCTTGTGATCATTCTATTTCCAATATAATTATGCAATATACACACAAAAATATATAGATCAATAATACAAGGAAAATATGGTTTGGTTATAATAAGTTTGTTTGTGGAAATTGAGAAACATCTAGGGCATCAAGAGGCTTGTCATAGTGTTGTAACCCATTAAACATATGTTGAGAATCAACTCACGAAACATTGTAATGAAAAAAATGAAAATTATTAAAAAGGCCTATGAAATATCATAAGCCTTAGTGTGAGAATAATAGGTGTGGTATGATCAAGACTCATTCTCATAGCAGTGAAGGAAAATAAAAAATTCTAGGTATGGTCTTAGGAATCATTGAGAAGATGGAAAGAAAGTGTTAAAGCAATAAAATCAATGAACTAACTAAATATATCCTCAGTCACTAAAATCATAATGCAATATTTCTCAATAAATTAAGAAAGGGTTCATATTTCAATGAGCCTATCAATGGAATTGTTGTAGAAAGGAATTCAATGATACCCATGTATGAGTAAATATTTATTATGTATTAGAACTTGAATGAACATAGGTTGTCACCCACTTCCACATAAGTGATTTATAATTTTTTTTCTTATTTTCTCTTTCATTATGTGATTTTCCCTCCCTTTTTGTGTGTGTTTCCCTCTTATTTATTTGTATCTCGCTTGTGTTAGTAGTGAAGAAACTACTCTTTATCCCAAAAACAAATAATTGGTATTCTATCCAATCGATGAATGCAGTTCTCTATTTCCCCTTACAGTCTAGTGCCCTCAAGATAGAGTCATTTGATGTCATGAAAAATAAATAGCATGAAAGTTACAATTTTTGAAGCATGACAAATAATACCTTAATTGAAAATTAGGCTTCTTAGTCACTATGCATATTTCTTTGGCAAGCCTACCCTAAGTTTAACCTTCCCTCAAGCTCAAAGGAAAATACTAACAAGGTTGTTACAACAATTTTAGTGTGTAGGGATTATTACACAAGTTTATGAATTAATTGAGTAAAAATTGATGAAGGAGAAGTCTTCCTAGAAAATATGCATCCTATGAGAATTCTCAATGATGATATAGTGTTTTTAGTGAGTATTGAAAAGCATAAAACAAGTTTAGGAATG
This sequence comes from Taxus wallichiana var. yunnanensis, assembly GCA_018340775.1. Taxonomy (NCBI): domain Eukaryota; kingdom Viridiplantae; phylum Streptophyta; class Pinopsida; order Cupressales; family Taxaceae; genus Taxus; species Taxus wallichiana. Next base: position 268,794,370 of record CM031239.1, on the reverse strand, counting down.
TTTAGGAAATAAAATCTCATTTAGGAGTAATTTGTGTAAGACTAGGTTTTAAGGGTATGAGAAATTAACTCTCCTTGGTGGAACTGACTTCTCCATATGATTCTATTAGTTCCAAAATTATTTACGAGGGAAAAAATAATAATTTGAAAACTATTTGATTCATATACAAGTTTGAAACATCAAATTTCATCTAATATTCGAGAGGTTTCTTGAAACATTTCAAACTTATGTAACTCCCCATATGGGTTATTGATGAAAAAGGCCGTGAATCTTGAGTTGTAGTAATAATTAGATTTTATGAATGCATCCATTTATATTGTAATGTGATTTTGAGTCAAAATCATATAAATTTTGACCCAATAACACTCTTTCATGTGCTTGAGGTGGAAAAATCACTCTTAGTGTCTCGTTTCCCATACTTGGTAAACATTTCACCATGCCATGGGTGACCATCATGTGAAAAGAAAATGTTTTTGTCCCAATTTTACCCAATACAACAAGGGAGATAAGAAAAAGTGCCCCATATATTTTTTTAATCTCCGAACCCCTATATGACGTCACACAACTCCCCTAGTGCATTTTCTATCCCCAGGACCACATCCCACATGTTTTCCACATGTCACCACCAGTGTAATGTTCCCTTTTATGTCCTTGATTTCTATTTTGTACCCTTTTTATTGGTGTAAATCATGTACTAACCTCCATATTAGTCCGGTAAACTTGGGTTTAGTCTAAGTTGAGTTAAGGTGTGTGAGAGTGAAGGGGAAGATTAAAGTCCATACTTAGGAAAATTTCCTCCATCCCATGTGTCACCACCATAGTTCAAGGAGAAATTTTATGTCCCGTGTTTCCCCCTTTTTCCCTTTTTCCCTTTGGCATGGTGTAACTCAAGAAAAAAACCATACGTAGTTTGTATCTACACAAAATATATATACTTGGGTACATTTTTAGGTCCTAGAGGATACTTGATATATACATGGTTACTAAGCAAGAAAAATAGTGGTTCACAACGTATTTTAGACATTTTCATTTTGTCTCTTATATTTTTATCAACCTTATACACCTAACATCACGTCGGTAATTTTCTGATTTATCTTTTATGGCCTCGGACACTAGCACACATTTAGGACAAAAGCACTCAGAGCTCACGTCCCTTCTAGGAGATCCTAATCTTCTTTTGTTTCTTCTTACTCTTTTGGGTCATATTTTACAACTTTTGGTCTTCCTTTTAGTTGTCAATGATGAAATTTAAACAAGGGAATCATATATATATATATATATATATATATATATATATTTATAGCTCTCAAATAAGTGTCAAGCATTAATAATTACCTATCATCACATAACTTGCATTCAAAGGAAAACAAGTAGTTCGAGAGGCATACATCTATCACATCCATACAAGGGAAAAGGGATACATCACTCTACATACAAAACATAGGAGGGGAAGTACAATATATTCCATCTCACACATTTTCATACTTGGAGAAATATAGATCTATCTAGCTATCACAACACAACTTACAAAAGGGAAACTTACGACATCATTACACACACATTCACACAAAATTGCATGAAGTTTAAAATGTAGTGTATTGCTCAAGTACTAATTTAAATATTTGAGTGATCACAGTGGTCACTCTAACTCCACATTTTGCATATTTTTATAATATTTTATGTGGTTTGTAGACATGTGCTGATATAAAATTGTTTTGCAAGTTACAAGTATAATAAAAAATTTAGAAATGAAACTAGAGAGACAAAGAGAAACTAATAACAAATCTCCTCTTGCATAGAAAAGGATAGAGTATTAGGTCATGATTGGACACTAGTACCCGGACCATTTACTAGGAATCGGTGCTCTCTGTTCTCTCGTGGATGCTTCTGTCTTGCACATCTCTGAGTATCAAAACCTCCAATGAGCCTTGAAAACACTTATTACAGTCTAGTTCCAAATTTCTCCTACCCGGATAATCTAAAAATTGTGGTAAATCAGCTAAGTCACCCTCTCTCTCCTTCTTGCTTAGGGTTTTATATTATTTATTTCTCATTTCCTATGTCTTATTATATATTGTCACTTTTATATAATTAAGTTTTAGGGTTAGTAATGTCAAGTGGGGATACCATTTGGTGGAAAACCACTTAAGACCCTTGTATTAAAAGTTTATTTATAAACTTAGTCGCTCTTTCAAAACTTAAAAGAAGAGTGAAACAATATGACTCTTCACCCATCCTATATAAATAGGATGATACCACAATGGGATTTACTACTATTTGAGGGAATAAATCTATACATAGAATATATTTGAATGCTTATAATTTTTATGTAGGCACACTTTGTAACTGCAAGACATAGGTTTGCAATTTATCTATATGAGAGCAAGGAGCAAAGTGGAAATGTTGGATTAAATATGTAGAAATTATTAATACAAGGAGTGCTTTATTTCGTGGGGATTTTTCCTTCGAGTTTCCCCACTTTAAATATTGTGTTCTTTGTCTATTTTATTTCATGTTATTTACTTTCAGATCATGTTATTAAATTTTGTAATATGGAATCTATATTTAGCTAAATTTGTGATTAATTTAACTACAAAACATAATCTATAATATTCAAAAATTTATCTCGTGGATCTATAATTTGTTAATTATAATTTTTTTCATATCCTTAAAATGGTATCGAGTTGGTAATTATGCGTGTGTAGGATCGATTTGAAAATTTTAGTTTTCTAGAGTTATGAAGCCTGAATTTTATTTACAAATCTACGAAGTACTAATTGCTCATGATCATCTTCAAGCTAACTAAGTTTAAGATTTAATTTTCCAACCAAATATTTTTTCAAAATATTTGTTAAATGGTTGTTTAAATCATGTTTGAGAATTTTATTGCTTATTTCTATGTTTATGCATCTTGTTTTAGTAATTTTCATTTTAAATCATCGTTTGTGAGATTATTTTAAGTTTTTTAGCCATTTACAACCATTAGAGATGGTTTTGTCTCAGTGCATCCAAAATAATTCCTTAGATCCAATTATTTCTAAGTGTTAAAATCTGCCCAAAGTTTTTTAAATATTAATTTTTCTCTAAATATAACTTTCAAGCCCAATCGAATCATTAAGTGCCAAGTGGATTCACTTTGTGTTAGTTTTTATTAGATATTTTCCTTTTTGTGAATCTTGAGCCAATCGAAGGCTCCAAATTTCTTAACAATGTCATTTTTTTGTTAATATGTTTTTCGGTGATGAAATGCAAGCCAATAAGGGCTTTACATGTTTCTTAGCAGTGTCAATCTTTTTTTGGTTTCTTTGACATTTATGAAATTCGAGCCAATAGGATTGCTCCAAGTAAATCTCTATTGTGATCTCGTCGATCTTGTGTTTTCTTTTTTCGTAATTGGAAAAAAATTAACCAATTAGAAAGCTCCAACTATCTTCTTATTTTTTTAGTTCTTTATGTCTCTACAAAATTTGAGTGCATAAGTTTTCTCTAAGTAGCTCTATATTTTGCATAGTCGTATTTTATTTTCTTGCAACTAACATATGCGAAGGTTGAGCCAATAGAATTACTCCAAGTATCTTAATTTTTTTCTTTTGTCAATATTTTTAGTTGTGGAATTGGTTATGCAATTAAAATTATCCATCTTTTTGCATTTTTAGTCTTTATCAATTTTGTGAAAAGTGATCATTAAGAAGGATCCATGTGTGTTCAATTTTGTTATAGTCATTTTGGTAGCACTTTGAAGTGCGAACCAGCTACATTTGGACACATTTATTAATTTTTTGTTGTGTCGGTATTTGAAAGTGGTAGACTTTTTCTTTCGAGGTGTCGATTTGCTTTATCTTAGCCACTAAATTTGTGAAACTGTCTTTTGATTTTGAACCCAAACTTTATTTTATATTTGGGCCTATTCCGTGATTTTAAATTCTTCCCAAATCCATCTATTAAAAGTTTGGTGGAAATCCACCAAGTGTCTATTATTTAATCATTAGATTTTTGACAAGTGGCATCATTTTGACTAAGTCTTTTCTTTCGCATATTGTTTGTATTTAGTCGAGTGTGAAAAAGTGATCAAATAAATTAATGACAAATGTATAAAGTTTTCTAGTCTGCTTTTTCTATTAGTTTTCTTTTGACCTTTATTTTACACTACAAAAGTGGGATCTAATAGAAAAGATACATGTTAATTTAGATTTTTGTGGTGTCGATCTTATATCTTTAGCCGCATGTTTCCTTGTTTTTTCGTCGCAGATTTTTAAGCTTGTTCCGAACCCGAAAAGACATTTTCTAAGACTTCACGTATTCCAAAGTATCTGCAATATTGTGATGTGTGTCTCTCTTAAGCCATTGGATTTGTGCCAAGTGGTGCTACTTATTTCTTTTCTCATTTTAGTTAATATTCTTTAAGAAGATCTCTAGCTTATTTTTTTGCTTCGTTTGGCTTCCTTGAGTCGATTTTTGTCTTCATGGCTATCTATACATTTAAAATGACCAGTAATGTTGGCAATCCTAGTAAAATTCTAATAAAAATCTATATTTAAATCCAATCCTAGGGATCATTCTCGTTAAAAATCATCGAACTTTAAAGTCAAATTTAATGGTACACGTAACAAAAGTGAAAAATTTGGTCATAAAAAGTTTAATTTTCATGTGAAAACTAAAAATCCATTAAGAATACTATAAATAGTAAATCTAAAAATTAGAAGCAAAGACATAGAAATAATGTTGAGCAAAGCATATTGCCTAGAATAAAGCACTCTCACTTCAATGACAATGAATGGATCCTAGATAGTAGTATCTCTAGGCATGACTTGTATTTATGGTATCCTCTCAGATGTTGTAAAATGTGAGGAAAATATATATCTAGGAGAAAATTCCATCATCAAATTTGTAAGTTGTGGAAATGTTAAATTGAAAATTGGAATAATTATGAATGTCTTATATGTTCCTCATTTGAAAAAGAATCTTTTTCTTTCTCTCGCTAACTAAAGGAAACTGTAAAGTTACTTTACTACAATATAAATGGTATGTAAAATATGAACTTAATAGTGTTATTTCTTCTAGTATTTAAAAAAATATCTTATATGTTCTAGATTTGTCTCTCGAATCTCACTTTTCTTCCTCTTCTAGGGATAATTTTCATCTTTGGCATGAAATATTAGGTCCTATGATTGGTCTTACAAAAATAGAATCTGATCATGAATCATGTTAAAGTTGCTGAATATTTTCACAAAAATCATGTTATACATCATGAAATCTGAACCTAGCTCATAAGGTTGCAATGATAGCTAGTTAATATGTGCATGTTTTTTTGATAATCTTCCTCTCTTACCCTTCTAAGTATACTAAAATTGAAACTATTTTACAAGTTTTTTAAAGTTTTCTTCTAATATGATGGATTTTGATATTGAGGGGATGTATTTCAATCCTTGACTCAGACTAGGATTCATGTATGGAACATTAATGTTTGTATTGTCTTATGCAAGATCCTAAAAGCTTGGTATTTTCTTTCATGAGCTTGGTTTCTCTAACTATTTTTGTTGATAATGATTCATTTTCTAAATATGAAAACATTCATGTGTTATATATTGATGATCTCTTAGTAGTAACAAGAATATAATTCTTAGAATCAAGAGAAGATAAGACAATGTTTTGACTATATCATTTTTGAAGCAAAGTTCACATAAATCCATGAGTGTGTACATTGTTAATGGATTATGTTTTCAATGAATGCTTGATTATTCTAGAATGATTTGATTATCTATTCAAATATGTTATTTATCATTTCTTATCTCATTATTTAAAGGATTAGAAATATATATATATGTTGATAAAATATTTTATATGATTACGAAAATCTTATTATATGTAGATCAAATAACAGTTGGGGATGTTGTTAGTGCGAAATCACAAAGCACCCCAAATGAGTCATGGATATGCTTTTCTAAGGTAGGGTCATTTGGTGTGATTGCATAATATTGGATCATTCCCAAGTATGGGACTTGTAAACGGGAATGAACCTCTAGAGAAGGATGGTTTCTCTTCCTAATATACCTACCATAAGCTATTCCAGGTGCAGGGAAGCTAATCTAATCCTAATAGAACTTCCAAGGAGACAAGGAGAGAAAGAAAACAAGGAAAATAGAGCCTACGCTAAAACAAGTGATACACCGAGAAGGAAAATGTTGATCATCTACCAAATTGTCATGGAACAAAGAGAGGTGAGGAATGGAAAGGATGGACAACAACATGTGAGAACATAGGTTAGATTCACACGAAAATGTTCAAAAACCCCATGAACACAGCTCCTAGATCTAAGTGAACATTCAAAACATGCACGTATACCCCGCAATGAAGAGAGGTAAGAATAGAACAAAAAATGAGCAAGGATGGACAAATGCATCAAAAAACATATTTTTATTGCTTCGAGTTTGCACAGAGTATAATCTATAAAAGAGGCAAAAATTCCATTTTACGAGTAGGGGGAGGAGGTTAGAGCTCCATTTTCACCCCGGGAAAGAGATAAAAGGGGGAGGAAGAGAAGAAAATAAACAACCACCTGTTTGGGCCCCTCTGTTACAATATATAGAAGAATGGGAGAGAGAAGAAAGAAAGAATCGTATCCTTCTCTAACCACTCTGAGATATGCATTGAATCCCTTTTGAAAGATCAACCACTTGAAATCAATGCCTTCTGCAAATCCACTCACAATATGTCACTTTTCCCTAGAAATAGAATCGAATCGAATCTCGGTAGTTGAAGAGATTGGATTCTGTGATTAATAGCATGTAAGACATTTCTTCATTTTTTACCTACCAAGGCCTATAAAAAATGATTTTTTATCTTTCCATGGCATACAAGACATCAAGATGCTTCCAACGATGTAAGATTCACTATATTTCAAGCTCTGAGTGAAAGATATGCCCCTTTTAAATTTGCATCGATTCCGTACACATGGGTGGGAAAATAATTTGAAAAATAGGTCCCCAACTTTTTGTTTGGGACATGTGGCAGCTAGATTGGAATAAAAATCAAGTTCGTGGGTCCATAATCAATATTTTTTCCTTTTTGCACAAAAACACAAAGCTTAAAAAAATCCCACAGCCTCGAAGCTCCGCATGGACACGTGGCTCCTTTTGGTTGGATGGGAAATGTGCTTCCATTTTTACCTTTGTGCCTTTTTGGTTGAAAGGAAAATTTTCATTTTTCCCTGACGCCCCGCCTTGGCTTTTACTTGGGTCTAAATGTTGAATTATTCATTGGGCAGAGTTATGGGCCATTTTACAACTTTTACTCCCTTTTGAGGTAACAAGGGGCAAAAAGCAACTTTTTCCCTGATTGCCAACTTTCCCCTAGCACACACGGCAGTTTGGCACTCACTCGGAGACCTTTTCTCCATTTTACCCTTGAAACAACACCCTTAAGACACTTGGTAGCCTCCACCGCCCGCTTGCATTGATTATTAAACTAACCCTACCCCCATTTGAGAACACGTGGAGGTGCCACACTTGTTTGGGAATCCGACCCAAAGTTGCCCTTGGAGGAGCGTCAAGTTGACACTTTTTGGCTTCCACTACTCTGTATACTTTTCAATGGTTCTTCTCATTTTTAGGCTTTGGGCTATGTGGCGATCTCGTGCTCATTTGGGTCTTTACCTGGGGACCAACTCTTTGAGATGCACCACACTGACACTTGGCATTCTCTGCTTACACTTTTATACTTAGCCAAATTTGAAGCCTTTTCTATTTTCCCCTTGACTCTCTTTGACCATTTTCTAGGTGGAGGGCTGGCGCAAGTTTGAGCTCCTCCCTTTTGGATTCACTTTGGGAGAAGTGTCGTTAGGACATGTGGTCTCTTCCACTGCCTCCTCCATACTTAGATTCAATTTTGGGTTCTATCCTGAACCGTTTCAAGCCTGAGGACTTCAATCTTCATCCTTTCTTCTTCTTTTAGTTTTTGGTTCCTCTGCAGCATCTCCCCTTTTTTCCTAACCCTACTATCCCATAGTTGAGCCTACCTGTAACTTGGAGAATGGATTTAAAGCGTAGAAATGGCCCGATAGAGTCATTTCTTTCTGTACAGGATCCTTTTGTCTTTCTTCACTTCCACTAGTTCATTGGTGAATATTTTTTTACAAATAATTGTAGGATTTAAATGTGTTTTCTTGGGTTCCTTTTATGTGGGGTCGTGATTCAATCCAATATTTATCTCAGGGAAAAATATGGATAGAAAATTTGTGACTAACGAGGACATCTTCCTGCTAGATGAAAAGACCAGTGGCCTTGAAGCATCCATTGGGCATGGATTCTTCTTGATAAACATGAAATCGATCTGAACTTTGAAGACTTGATCCCTTAACCACTGTGAGCCTGACTGCAAGCCTTTTGTATGTTTTTTCTTACCTTGAGCCTGCTTACATGTCTGCACCCTTAATTTTAATAAGAAAATCTTGGAAATGGAGTTTCTGAGAGTAGATTTTTTTTGACCCATGGCTTCAATCTATCCATCAAATGGACTATCTTGAAATGACTTTAGCTACTTCTGCATTTGTTTCTTTTGGAATTTGCAACTATTATAGGAAAACATGAGCCTTCTCACCTTTAATAGTTAAGAGCCTGGCCGCATACCCCTCTAAATAAATACAAACAAAACTTATATACAAAGACCAAATCATACATGCCTCAAATGAGACATGTAGAGTGTGCATAAGCACTTCTTCTGCTAAAAGCAAAGCTACCTACACTACTCTAACTAAGAGCAAAAGGAGCTTAAACAAATCCTACAAGGCAGGAGAAATAACTTCCTTCCTCAAAAATAGCAACCATGTAACTGATATGGCACTTTGAACATGGCTAGTTGGATGAGTGAAAAACTAACTACAAGCTGATATTCCACCTAATTGACCAAATTATCAATTGAAGACAAAACCAATACCTCTTTTAATTGTTCTACATTTGGATTGAAGAGGAATTGCAACTGATCCTTTGCACTTCGCATATCATACTCATGCCCTGAAATGGGCATGACCAGATTTGGCTTCTCCTTTGGCTACAATGAAGCCAAATACCTTATTGGGTAAGGTATGATCCATTTGATATGCCCATTGCTTTGATTTTCCACTCCAAAAATGGATTCTTCTTGTAGACCTCTTTAGGTGAATGGGGTGGAAGGAATGGTGGAACTCTTTTGTTGTTTCTCTTCTTCCTCCTATGAAGAGCATGGAAGGTTTGAGTCTTCCAAACTTGATTCCAAAGAGCTACTATAAGATGCAGGCTGCTGCAATTGAAAGTTCTCCTCCATGACAACAGGCTCATGTGCTTGGAAGGTGGATGATGAAGGAGAAAACAATAGAAACTCAACCGGTTCTTCTCCATCAAAATAGTCCTCCAAATAAGACAAATACATTGCCTCATTGTTGTCATGTTGTAAATTTTCAACCTCTTCCATGATGTCCTCTTCATGAATTTATCCCATCATCCTCAAACATAAAGTTTGAAAGATCAAACTCCCCCTCAACATTAGAGATTAAAGGAGATGAATGGGAGGAAGAACTGAAGGTTCCTCTATTGCCCACTCCTCACTTGGAGCCTCTGAAACTATATGGTCCTCCTCCATCATGGGTTCATTGACCAAATCATGCCCTTTGAATGAAAGCAAGGAATCTTCAATAATGCTTTCTTCATTGAGTGGCTTCAACTCTGATTTGATCTCTCCCATCTTCTCCTCTTCAATGGGACTTGGAGCTGATTATCCCTCCTCTTCAACTAGTTGTGTAGCTTGGGTTAGACTAGTATCTTCTTCAGGAAAAGTGCCGTAAATAGACTGCTCACTTTTCTTGTTCTTCTTCTTCTTCTGCTAAACTCAGCCTCAACCACAATTTTTTCTTCAACTCTAATGTCCTCCATTGGTTTGACCACCAAGGGGATCTTTTTAAACACAAATTTGGAAGCCAAACTCTTCAGATTGTCTATCATTTCTTTTCTATTAGAATCCTCTCCTTGTTGTTCTCCTTGACTAGTTTCTTGGGTCTCTTCCCAACATGGACTTGGGAGAGCAAGAGGAGTGGTAGGTTGGGGTTCAACTAGCTTTGCGATTATTTGTGGTGGGGTGGGAGGTGGAACTTCTGGTTTTTTTTTATGGGATGACTATTTAGAAGGGAATGGAGAGAGGAACTGAAATGGGATGGAAGACTAGGGAATGGAGGAATGGAATCAACACTTGGGGCAGCAACTAGGAAGCTTGGAAATGGAGCTTGGGTTGAGATGGTGCTATTTGAGAAAGAGAAAAATAAAAGCTATGAGGTGGTGGACTTACCCATTGACAAGGTTGTCTTGACTCCAACCCATTAGCCTTGATCTCCTTAGTCCATTGTGTAAGTTGGGGCAGCATTTTAATCATGAATTCTAGCTTCTCCTGAGGGTTGTAATGTCTTAGAAAATGGCCTTCCCATGGACAAGGCTCCTAAAACCAATATAAAATGCCTTCATTTGTGCTATGCCCCTTGATTGAATGCCAATCCTCCATTTTTGGATCTTCTCCAACAGACCAACATCTTGTATTTGATTGTCTTCATTGTTTGCATACCCTTTCTCTTGAAATCTCCATAGCCAAACTAATTTTGGCATTGCTTCTCATAGGGGTGGACATATTGATTTTTCCTTTGCTCAAAATGCTGATTTGAAGGAGTTGTAAAACATATTGGGGGTGGATTGTTCTACTGCTATAAGTGTGAGTTCCATGAAGGGAATGAAGTTATGAATGCACAACTTCATGGAATGGAAAATAATGAAAGAGATGGAAAGAAGAATGGATGAAAATGAGTGGAAATGGATGGAAAGAATAGGTATACAACTCAGAGAATCATTTTTTGACCAGATGGATCCGTTAGATGTGCAGACTAAAGCTTTTAATAAGTTGGAGATTTACAACAAGTGCACATCAATCTTATTGCAATGAAGTGAAGACATTTTGGTCCCACAGGGCATGCCAAAACTGTTGGTACAAAATCACAACACCCCCAAATGAGTCATAGATCTTATTTTCTAAAGTAGGGTCATTTGGTGTGATTGCATAACATTGGATCATTCCCCAAGCTGTGGAACTTGCAAATGACAATGACCCTCTAGAGAAGGCTGGTTCCTCTTCCTAATCTACCTACCACAAGCTATTCCAGTGCAGGAAAGCTAATATAATCCTAATCTAACTTCCAAGGAGACAAGGAGAGAAAGAAAACAAGGAAAAATAGAGCCTACACTAAAATGGTGATACACCAGAGAAGGAAAATGTTGATCATCTACCAAACTGCCATGGAACAAAGAGAGGTGAGCAATGGAAAGGATGGATAGTAGCATCACAAACCATAGATCAGATTCACACAGAAAATGTTCCAAAACCCCATGAACACAACTCCTAGATCTGCAAGTGAACATTCAAAACATGCACAGATACCCTGCAATGAAGAGAGGCAAGAAGAGACAACAAAAATGAGCAAGGATGGACAAATGCATCAAAAAACACATTTTTATTGCTTCAGAGTTTGCACAGAGAATAATATATGGACAAGGGAAAAAATTCCATTTTACAAAGCAAGGAGGAGGTTCAAGCTCCTTTTTGACCCCGGGGAAGAGAAAAAAGGGGGAGGCAGAAAAGAAAATGAACAACCACCTTTTTGGGCCCCTCTATTACAATATATAGAAGAATGGGAGAGAGAAGAAAGAAAGAATTATATCCTTCTCTAACCTCTTTTAGATATGCATTGAATCCCCTTTCAAAAGATCAACCATTGGAAATCAATGCCTTCTGCAAATCCACCCACAATATGTAACTTCTAGTTCCCTAGTAGATAAAATCGAATTAGATTTGGTAGTTGAAGAGATTGGATTCTGTGTTAATGGCCTGTAATACATTTTTTCATTTTAACCTACCAGGGCATACAAAATTGATTTTTATCTTTCCATGGTGTACGAGACATCAGACGCTTCGAACATTTTACAATTTGTAATATTTTGGGCCCCGAGGTTGAAAGATATGCCCCTTTGAAGTTTTCATCGATTCCGTACAAATGGGCGGGAAAATAATTTGAAAAATGCCCCCCTTTTGGTTTGGGACACGTGGCAGCCAAATTGGAATAAAAATTGGGTTCATGGGTCCATAATCAATATTTTTCCATTTTTGTGTAAAAATGCAAAGCTTAAAAAACCCACGAGCCCCGAAGCTCTGCATGGACACGTGGCTCCTTTTGGTTGGCTAGGAAATGTGCTTCCATTTTTACCTTTGTGCCTTTTTGGTTGAAAGGAAAATTTTTACCTTTTTCCCCGATGCCCCACCTTGGCTTTGACTCAGTCTAAATGCTGACTTTTTCCTTGGACGGAGTTGCGGGCCATTTTGCAACTTTTACTCCCTTTTGAGGTAACAAGGGGCAAAAATCAACTTTTCCCCAACTTCCCGCTTTCCCGTGGGACACACCTCACTCTGGCACTCGCTTGGGAACTTTTCTCCATTTTACCCTTGAAACAATGCCCTTAAGACACTTGGTAGCCTCCGCCGGCCCGCTTGCATTGACTATTCAACTAACCCTTCCCCCTTTTGAGAACACATGGAGGCACCGCACTCTTGTTTGGGAATCCAACCCAATGTTTCCCTTGGAGGAGTGTTGAGTTGACACTCTTCACTTCCGCTGCTCTGTGGAATTTTCAAGTTCTAATTTTTAGGGTTTAGGCTACGTGGTGAGCTCGCGCTCATTTGGGTCTTTTCCTGGGACCAACTCTTGGAGATGTGCTACACCGACGCTTGGACTTCTCCGCTTACACTTTTATACTTAGCCAAATTTGAAGCCTTTTCTATCCATCCCTTAACACTCTTTGACCATTTGCTACATGGAGGGCTAGCACAAGTTTGAGCTCCCCCTTTGGATTCACTTTGGGAGAAGCATCGTTAGGACACGTGGTCTCTTCCGCTGCCTCCTCCATACTTAGTTATTTTTGGGTTTTATCCTGAACTGTTTTGAGCCCGAGGACTTTGAATCTTCATCATTTCTTCTTCTTTCAGTTTCTGGTTCCTCTGCAGCATCTCCCCTTTTGTCCGACCCTGCTATCCCATAGTTGATCCTGCCTGTAACTTGGAGAATGGATTTAAAGTATAGAAATGACCCGACAGAGTTGTTTCTTTCTGTACAGGATCCTTTGCTCTTTCTTCACTTCTGCCACTTCATTGCTGAATCTTTTTGCAACCAATTGTAGGATTTAAATGCATTTTCTCGGGTTCCTTTTATGCGGGGTCATGATTCGATCCAATATTTAGCTCAGGGCCAAATATGGATAATGACGCCTATGTGTTTGTATTAGAGACTTCTAATACTAATTGCATCTAATAAATATTTAACAAGTGTAAATATGTTGAAATGTTTTCAACATATTTGTAATATAACATGGTTAGTTGTTAAACATACTGTTATGCTAGTTTCACAACTTGTGTTTAACCTCTACAGTTGGAAATCATATTATTTATATCTATATGAATATTATGAATTTAACCATGTTTATGTTGTGTTGATGTTTTGATGTAGGTGACATCACTTTAAGCAAAAAAAGAATCCATGTGGCTAAAGAGGTTGTTAAAAGTGAAACACATGGAAGGTAAAAGAAGTATTCCATTTCTATGTGAAGGTGAGATTGATATTTGTAAAGAATCCAATTCAACATCAAAGATCAAGTTGTAGATATACTCACTAAGCCGTTGTGTTCTAATAAGTTTTGTATGTCTTTTTCCTTGGTTGTCCTATCACAGTTTTCATTGAGAGGGAGTGTGCATGAAATTTGCACCTCTCAATGACTGATGTAAAATTACAATACTTCCCCCTTTTGGTAATAAGTAAGTGTGTTGAACTATGTAGATTTTCTTGTAAATCCTAGCAAAGCATTAGTTATGGGTATGCCTTGGTTAATAAAAGGATCCATAATCTGATATAAGTCTTCATATATACAACACCGATCCTAAGAAGTTTTCATGGGAAGATCTCGTAGGATTTCTCTGTTTAATTTTATGGGAATATCTATCGATTTCCCTTGTTTAATTTTTTTTATGGGAATATTTGTATGATTTCCCTTGTTTGCATATTAGCCAAAGTCACTACTATTGATAAATGGATCTTTAAATCCTTTTCTAGAAAAAGGCAAATTTGGCATGTCTCATTTTTTGCCCCACTTAACATTAAAATGGAGTGTTAGGGTTAATAATGTCATGCAGGGATACCATTTGATGGACCACCACTTAAGACCCTTGTATTAAAATTTTATTTATAAATTTAGTCAGTCTTTCAAAGCTTAAAAAAATAATTGAAATGGTGTGACCATTCACCCATCCTAAATAAATATGATGATATCACACATGATTGAGTACTAGATGAGGGAATCAATCTAAACATAGAATATATGTGAATGATCAAGAATTTTATCTGAGAAAACTATATAACTGTGAGACACAAGTCTGCAAGCTATCTCTCGTGAGATCAAGAGGGAAGTGGAAGTGCTAGGTTAAATATATAGAAATTCTTAATATAGGAAATGCTTTATTTTTATGGTTTTTTTCCTTTAGTTTTCCCTACTTTAAATCTATTGTTCTCTTTCTATTTAATTTTTATTATTTTCTTTTAGCTCAAGTTATTACATTTTTAATTTGTAATCTATATTTGGCTAAATATGTGATTAATTTAAATGCACAACATAATCTATAATCATCGGCAATTTATCTAGGATCCATAATTTGTTGATTATAATTTCCGTGTTTCCTAACATTAAGTAAAATAAACGTTACTTTGAAAATAATATTTAATTCAATTTAGATTAATTCATTTGGTGAACCCCACTCATGATCAAACACTTTGATATTTATTTTTCCCATTCTATTGGATCATCTTTAATGCCTCATCAAGTCTCCTTGTATGATATAATTCAAACGCACCCATCTTACAAAGATGTTCTATAAAATCCCTAGACACTATGTAATTCTGTCGCAATACACCACCTACACAAGTAAGTGCCATTTTGTATTACCTCTTTGATGACCATATCAGTCCTGATACCATAATGAATCAACCCATCTTAGAGTAAATTCAAACTTTACCCCATTATTTTAAAGATAAATTTCTAGCTATGGAAACTGCAATTACATCCCCAAAAGCTTAAATCCAACATCTTAAGGATGCTTCTCATGCCCATGCTAGTTCATCTTCTACACCTCATCCTAATCCCATGTCTACTACATGTGCTCATAAAAGTGAAGACAAATTCTTACGCTACCATCACCTCTCAAGTTTGAATCAAATTCATAGAAACACGATCTTTTCCTAATCTCCTCAATCACTAGTTGATCAACTTGCCACCTACTCATTACTACCCTCTCTTATCGGATTCAAAAATATAAAGGTCACCCATTTTACAATTATCAAAAATCAATGGACATCATGAAAATGATTGTTATGATTTAAAACGAAAAATTAGACACCTTGAGCATCATTGTTTACTTTCATTTTCTACACAACATCCCACTACATGCTCTTCTCAAATTGCAAAATCCCACTTTGGGATCCCAAATCTACCCCCTCTATGTCTAATGAGCATCATGCCATAATTACTAATGTTCCTTATCCGACAAGTTAGGAACCACCTATCCAACACAAGGTGTGATACCACCTTTAAAAATATGTACCCCATTACCTCCTCCTATCAAGTCCTCCAAAAAATTACCAATTCAAAATAAGTAACCACCATCTAAGGAAAGACCGCTACTTCCCCACCACAAGCTGAGAACCCTCACTAACCTAATCCAATCAAAGTATAATTCCTATTTTAAATCGCACCACTAAGTTTCATGGATGCAACATCTCGAGGTTGTTATGAACATGGATCTCCGATTTGTTGATGTGGAGGCCAATTTAAATACAAAACATGATGAATTTTTAGAAGAAATATGTTAGAAGAAGTCTGTGGTGGAGATAATCTCACCTAAAATCTTCATTGGTGGTTGCATGGGGGTACATTCCAATAAACAACATAAATATGTTGTATATCACTTTGGGAAGCATGACATTACTTAAACCGAAGTCAAAATATTTGAAAAGTATAGCCACGATGGTATTTTAGTGGACCATAACATTAATGATTTGGGTGGAATAGTGATGGAAGTGGACTACCTTACAAATATGGGTTAAAAATTAATATCATTGATTTCAAAAACTTTGGGTAAAGTTGAGATCTCAGCTTACACACGAGGGGAAGATGGATGGATGAGTGTAAAGAAGAAAATACCGTGCTCTTTATGTCAACCCCGAGAGTGACTAGGATTTTTGATACTAATCTAAAAACCTAGGCATCTCTTATTTTCAGTTCTAGCATAGGTTTCACCAAGGTTTTATCCTACTTTGTGGCTACCCCTGAACTAGACGATTCGTTTCTTCTCTTTTGGTCCCTTTTTGTTTCTTGAAATTCTCATCTCTTTATCTAGATGTTAGATCCTTATTTGTAATAGGGTAGGGACCTTAAAAAACCATCCTTCTACATATTATCAAAAAAATTATTACTTCCATTTTCTTTCTAACATCATCACATAGATCTCCATCACTTGTAAACATAGGGACATTGAACTCTCCCACCACTCATAGTCACATGTTATAATCTACAGCTACCTACTTATACTATTCTCTTATCATTTCTCTATTGCTAATCATACTCCATGCTTCATGTATATCATTCTAAGAACTCTTACATATTTGGTACACACATTCTACCATCTTTACCCGATGACAAAATAATGTTTTGCGGTTCATGCTCAAATTTTGAGGGGGAATTATTAAATGGACCTCACATCCTTTAATCCTAAGATTCTTTTTATACACTATGTGCTCCACGATGAATCTTTTCAAGCATTCTCACATCACTTATGGTATACACATTGTACCATAATTACCCAATGATGCACTCTAGTTTCACCGTTCATACTCAATTTTGAGAGTACAAACTATCAAATGAACATCACATCACCTATTATTTACTATATGCTTTTTGCTTCGAAATAATGTTTCTCTCAAGACTCTCACATCTCGGGTATAAAAATTGTATCATCTTTACCTAATGAAACACTCTTTTCTATGGTTCATAGTTGACCTTGGAGGGGGATATTCTTTAATTAACCTCACATCCTTTAATCATAAGTTTCTTTTTTATATGCTCTGTGTTCCACAAAGTGAATCTTTTCAAGAATTCTCATATCACTTATGGTATACACATTTTCCTATCATTATTCGGTGATGCACTCTAGCTCCACAGTTCATACTCAAGTGTTGAGCATCCAATTATCAAATGAACATCACATAACCTACTCTTTACCATACATTTTTACTTCACATACAATCTTTCTCAAAGCACTTTCACATCCCTAGTATACATATTGTACCGTCATTTCCCAATGAAACACTATTATTCTATGGTTCATTCTTGATCGTTGAGGGACCATTACTAAATGAACCTCGTTGCATGTACATCCATTTGGGGAAAATTTGGATCTCCTTCTTTTCACATCCTACACATTGCATAACACTATCATGTTCGCACAACATGTGCATTTCTTGGTTTCATTTACTCTTGTTGGCTTATTCTACTTACATGTTACATTTTGTTTTCCATGCTAGTTGGATATTTAATATGTATTATCTTTTTCTATATACACATTCCTATTCACTTGGAATCTTGTTGTGAATGTATGAAGTTTCATAGAATCATACATGGTGTATGATGCTTGACACTTATCTTTACAACTCCATTTGACACTCTAGGGGGCATCTACGTTTACTACTCCCACACTCCACACATCACATGTTCTAGGATTGCATTATTTACTACGTCTCATAAATGTTACCTCACCTTTCACTGATCTTTACACATTTAGACATATTATTTATCTCTCTAACATGTTAATGGGGGATTCATGTTTACCATTTTCATTACAGGATTACATATAATTGTGGTTATTTGAAACAATTTTCTTGTTATTGTTTAATATCGTTTTCCACTTTTTTTTGGGCTATGCCCTAAGTTATGATTTCTCATTGTTTTCTTATTGCTTCTTCAACCCTCATTGTATTGTGACATTGAGAGTGATGTCTCACATATGAACCTAATTTTCACGTTACATTTTATCTTCATAGGTTCTTGTTATATTTATTTCTATTGCATGCTAGCTATTGTTACCCTAACAGATGTTCCTAGACCATCTTGTTTACGTGTGCCTTGGTTTCCACCATGCACATCCCATACCCCCGTAGGCATCCATTATCATATATGCATATCAAGGTATATGATTCTCTTGTTTAGGCCGCCTTCTCCTACTTTGGTTGTTTTATGTACCCCAAATAAGTTAGGGCATGATTTAGGTGAGAAAATCATCCTTACAATAACAAAAATTTAAAGATTAGATCATAAATTTCAGATTTTGAAACATAACAAAGTCACATAATTACCCAGATTTAAACTTGGGTCACAAAACAAACTAGACAATAACACCCATATCATATAGGAATGGTGGGTGCTTGTGTCCCACCTAAGAGCTTGTGTCCTAGGTGCAAAAAGAGTCAATTTATTTGTTCAACACAATTTTCAGATGTTCACAACAAATTTCTAAAGTAGTAGTTACTTTACTCCAATTTTAGAATTCTATTTACGTTCGATGTAAATAGTTACATACGATGACGTGTCATATGTTTGTGGAACTTTAGGAAGTTTCATGGATGGAGAGTAAAACTGATCTCTCTCCTAGTAATCTTTGCTTGGTGTGAGATAACCCAAAAATTTGTCTTTGGTATGAGATTGCCCAAAAAAATCAATCTTTTCATGAGATTTCCCAAAATCTTACCATTTGGTAACAAATTCAACAACATATCCAAGAAAATAATGAAAATTTATTATCTTTAACTCTCTTATACATCAGTGTGTACACTTTCCTTTTACACATATTTACACTTTTAGTTACATATACACATGTTAATTAAATTTTTCATATGTGGGGCTTTGACTACTTTATTTATCTACTCTTGCAGGTCCATCCTTAGATGCAACACGAAGCATCTCACATTAGAAAGCACAAACTCAACACATATGTTCAGGCCCTAGGGTCTACCTCTCCTTCCTAGTTCCACATTGCATTTTATGATCACATCACACTTCACTTCTCAACTCGGCATACTCGGCCACAATCTTATCTTTAGGATCACAAGGAACACATATTCTATCTAATTTATGCTATTTAGTATTCACTCAACAAAATAAAGTGGGTGTAAAATGTAGACACAAAATCTATGCACATGGGTATATTTTTATGTCCTATAGAATAATAATATACGAAAGAAAACTAGTGGTTGACAACATCTTTTGGACCTTTTCATTTTGTTTCTAATATTTTTATCAATCGACACACCTTACAACCTATCGATACTTTACTAATTTAGAGTTTATAGCCTCATAAAATAGTACCCATTCAGGAAAAAATCTCCCAAGAGCTCCTGTTCCTTTTGGGCGCTCCTTACCTTCTTTGCTTTCTTCTTACTCTGTTGGGTGTCTTTTATGTGTGGGTAATCTTTTACAAGTTTGGGTTGGCCTTTTAGTTGTTAATTACAAGATTAAAACAAGGGAATCATATATATACATAGTTATAGCTCTTAGATAAGGGCCAAGCATTAAACATTACCTATATTCACCTAAGCTTGCATTCAAAGGCATACATCTAGCATATCCATACAAGGTAAAAGGGATGCATCACTATGCACACACAACATAGGAGGGAAAGTTTATCTTATTCCATCTAACACATTTGCATTCTTGAAGCAATCTAGATCTATCCCATTGTCATAGTGCAACTTGAAAAAGCACAACCTAGAGCATCATTAAACACACATTCACACAAAACTACATGGAATCTGAAGTGTAGTGTAACACTTGGTACTAAGATCACTCTTCATGATTTCTCCGTGGTCTATCTAAATCCACATTCTGCATTTTCTTTATTAGATTTGATGTGGTTTGTGGACATGTGCGATAGAAAATTATTTAATAGGATACGAGTAGAATCGACGATCTAGGAGAGAAATTAGAGTGACAAAGGGAAAATAATAACAGAGATCATCTTGTATAGAAAAGGACATAATCTTATCTCTTAACTAGGAAGTAACACCTAGATCAATCACTAGCACTCGGGCGCTCCTGTCATCCCATAGTAAATTTTTTCCTACACATCTCTCGAGTCTCATAAATTCCATTGATCCTTGACAATATTGTTTATAGTCTCTTTCAACATTTTCCCTACATAGATCATTTGGTTGATTTTGCATAATCAACCAAATCACCCTCTCTCTCCCTCTTGCTTAGGGTTTCATAGTGTTTCTTTCTCTTTTCTTGTGTCTTATTTTATATTATTACTTGTATATAACAAAATGTAGTACAAGTTACTTTGAAATTAAGATTTAATTCAATTTAGATTAAATCACATTTAAGTTAGACTTGTAAGGTTAAAGTGGAGTTAAATGCATCTCATTCTCACAGAAATTTATGCCTCCACTTGTTACCACCTTGCTCCAACACACAATTTTAAGTCCCATGTGTCACCATTCTCCCTTTTTCCTCTCAAAGCAATAAGGGGGACATAATAATGGGCCTAGGTATTCCTCATGCGGATGTTAAAATCAAAATGTTGTAAAAATTTGCATGAAAACACATGAAAAATTCACCAAATCTTCTCCTAACAAAATTATTGATTTTTCTTGAATTTTTTTAATGAAACCTCTCTCACTTCCATTCATGGCCACCATCACACAAAAACAAACGTACATCAATTTTTTTAATTTTTATAAGGAGATCCGGGCATTGAAATCGCCTAAAATTTAGAGGTTATGTTCCTTGAAAAATCTAGTTTCATCCTGGAATTTTTTTTTGTGATAAGGTGGAAGATTTTTTCAGATATGGAAGAAATATTTTTATCTTAGTATTCATTGCAACTCGGATAAAACCCAAAATTTTAATATTAATTTTATTACAATCGACACATGCAAAGTGCACTTTATAAAAATAACACATGTTCATTGTGGGGCATGTATTAAAATAGTAAGTTGTCAAAAATGATAAATCTTATCATCCTCGACCCCGAACAAGGTTAGAACACTGAGTTTCTAAAGCACCATTTCCGTGAGATATCTCTGCGCAAATGCTTTGAAGGATGTTGGATTATATAAATCTTTCCAATTATAGTAGAATTTAGTCATCCTAATTAAGTCAATTCATGATATGTACATAACATGGATTACATTGTATAAAACAACAATTTAGAGAAAGTTACTTAGACAATGAATGAAATCAGAACATCTTGAGCTTTAAAACATCATGTTCTCTATTGGAATTCAAAGTTATCAATGTAATCATGATCATGAGGATGATGGGAAGAGCTCACTCTGAGTGAGGGTGGAACTCATCTCAATAAATGCACACTTTTATAAGTGTTTCTAAACATATCATCTATTCTCGACAATGATCTCACATCTTGCAAGGCACGGAGGCAAAATATGCTATCATAGTGTTTTAGTTCAATAAGTGATCAATGACAAGGAAATTCATTCAAAATTCATTAGAAGAAAGTACTTCATCAGTAAGAGATTTCCCATCTCTATATATAAACTTCTCTCTCTCTCTCTCTCTCTCTCTCTCTCTCATCTCCTCTCTCTCTATAATATTATTTTCTTCATTAAGAATGTACTTTCTCACTCTTTTTCTTATTCACTTAAGTGGCTTAATGTTGTATTTTGAAATTCCATTTTCAAAAGTAAGAAAAGGACTTAATTTCATTCCTAAGATAATGAGGAATGCCACAAGTGATGAGTAAAGGTGAAAATTCACGTGGGGAGATGAAAAGACAATTTTCAATGTTATAAATTGGCATGACCTCTCCATTCCAAAGAGTTGGAAATTGTGGATTATTGTATGTTATTGAGTTTTTATCACTACTACATCAAGAAATAAAATATACATTTCTTCTCTAATCTTTTTCTACATTTTTTCACCCTTTCTAATTTTCAACTTTGTAAACATGGTGATCTTGTAAAACCAAGAAAGATGTTTGCGCCTTTATAAGTGAATCAATAGAATTCTCTGTCTATGATGAGTTCATCTTATCATTGTTATCATTGTTGTGTTCTTCTAATTGAATGTAGATCTACTTTGGTTGATGTATGTGACTTTTTTAATCCTACTCACAACATTAACCCTCCCTCCCATTATTTCCCTAGCTCCCCTTTACATCTCTTTTCTACAAATTCCTCCTTTGTACTCTATAGAAACACTTTTCTACATGTTTAATGGAGTATTCTGTGTGATCTTGAACCTAACAGTCACCCACAACTTTTAATTAGTTTACATTTAATAATGGGAGCCTCCCGATACAAAAGAAGGAGGATATTATCCTCATAGTCGGATGTGGAAGGCAATAATTTGCAACATGAAAAATTATATCACCCGCACTCATCTTTGAAATTGATTTTTGGATCGCTGTTGCATCCATCGTTAGATGTATTTCTTCCTCTTCCTTTGCCACGATTTGAATTCTAAGATGATAAATTTTGTTCTAAAGATGTATGTTATATTTTTTTACCTTTACTCTCGATTTATTAAAGATCCACACAATTCATGAATTGAAATCTGACTCAAATCCTTAATGTCTTCTATGGATACAAACAAAGGATAACATTTTGAAGCTAGATTCCTAACCATCTTTTCAATTATTCTTCTATCATACAATATTTCTCTATGAGATTTAGTCTGATTTACTGGGCCAATAACATAAATATAGAATGACTCTATGAAGTGTGATTCTTTCATAGACATATAATTAAAATATCTTCTAAGTAATTCGAGTTTGGAAGTTCTAACATTCCCCTTACCTACAAATACTACCTAGAGAGTATCCCATGTTTCTTTTGCTTGGTTGGCTGATGCCACTCTTAGAAGAATACTTTCATGCATAAGTTTATGTATGTAGAAGAGGGATTTTGCATCTTTCTTTCTTTGCTTCTTCAAGATATGCTTCTCTTCATGTGATAATGCATTATATGATGCTAGATCTATTGGTTCTGTGTTTCCATTCTCAATAATTTCCCAAACATCATGGAATCTAAATAGCACATTCATTATTAGAGACAAATACACATAATTCTTCCCATTGAATTAAGGATTTTAGAGACTTGATAAATATGCTCCAGATGTAGAAGCCACTAAAATATTGTTAATTTAAAAACCTACTCTAATACCGATTTGTAGGATAGATAAAACAAAACAACAAACTCAGAAATTAAAACTCTAAATAAAAATTGAGATTAAACTCATAAATCAGCACTACGGTGTGTCTATTATCCATGTTTGACAAAAGCTTCAGCTTTTTCTTCTTTTCTTAGAAACATCGATTACGTGTGCCTCTCATATAGAGCTATTTAACCGAAAAATATAACATGCATAACCTAAAAAAATCTTTTTGTTTTATTTTTTTCCTAATAATAGGATGCGGGAGAAAATAAGCTATTACGTAGCGACTATTCTAAATTCCGATAATGCTTCATTCTTTAACCCATCAACACTCGTTGTATCAATATTTGTTTCAGCCCAAAACATTGCCCAATCCTATCAAGATCTCACCCGACTGGGATTGTTTTTGATCAAAAATGTGTTTAAAATATTAGTGTGAATCCTCCTGAACCTCTTGCTCGAGCGAGGTCTTACTACTCTTTAAAATTTGTTCAATGTTCACTTCGAATTTTTGCTGAAGTGACAACTATGTAATATGCAAATCCTAGCCAAGTGTTATCCGTAGTTGTTCCTGAAGAAACACCTTCATCGCAGCATGTGTTATATCACGGTCAATAAAGACACCAAGTTGACACTAAACTGATAGTTCTACGAAATAAAAAACTAATCCGCATGTACTACTGTTGGACTTTACACAGCCACGAATTAATATGCACAGCGGAAATAAAACACATAAAACGAGTAAACGGAAATAACAGTAGCAAAATAGACAAATCACATAGACACAGAGATTTACGTGGTAAAACCCTCAAGAGGGAAACATCCATGGAGCAATAGTATCGGTTCTCTTATTATTCAAGTTATGAAATTACAGACAACCTTTTTCTCAACTCTCTCACGTCATAAGACACACTGCCTCAATGGGCACACACAGATTTATAGCAGTTCATACAAAACTGACTGCATTTAATCTGATCCTATCCTTTTCCTAACTTAGGCTGTCTGGTTACAACCAAAAGCTGAATAATAGGATCTGAATCCATGTAGAGAGGGATTCGTTGTCATCTCATTTCAACAATCTCCACCTTGACAACAATTAACCTGATACTTTGCTCATTTGCTCATCACCTTTTCTGCAAGCCAAGAGAAGCGATGCACCACCGTAGCTTCTCTAATATAACCGGTTTCGTGAACATGTCTGCACAATTCTTTTGAGTGTGGACCTTATCAAGAATAACCTGTCCTTCATCAATAACATGTCTTACATAATGGTATTTAACTGGAATATGCTTCGACTTATTGTGGTAAGTTGGATTCTTAGCCAAATAAATTGCACTTTGACTATCACAGAAATTTTTTACATTTTTCTGAACCTGTCCTAACTCACCCAATAATCCTTTCAACCATACTGCCTCTTTGCAAGCATGTGAAGCAAATACATACTCTACCTCAGTAGTGGATAAAGCAACAATGCTTTGAAGCTTTGACATCCAACTAATAGGACCACCTGCAAGAGTAAAGACATAACCTGAAGTAGATCTCCTCTTGTCCAAATCACCTGCAAAATCTGAATCAACATAACCACAAACCTTATCACTGCAACCAACAAAAGTGATACAATAACTACTCGTGCCTCTAAGATACCGGAGCACCCATTTCACTGCTGCCCAATGTTCTTTACCTAGATTTGCCATGTATCTACTGACAACACCAACTGCATGTGAAATATCCAGGTCTAGTACTAACCATCACATACATCAAACTTCCTATTGTATTAGCATATGGTACACGAGACATATACTCCTTTTCTTCATCATTACTAGGACATAAACCTGAAGAAAGTTTAAAATGCGAAGCTAAAGGGATATTAACTGGTTTCACCTTATCCATACCGAATTTCTGAAGTATTTTCTCCACATACTTCTCTTGTGATAACCATAGCTTGCCTTTCATCCTGTCTCTGTGTATTTCCATGCCCAAGATCTATCTTGCTGCTCCTAGATCCTTCATATCGAATGTCCTAGCCAACTGAGCCTTTAACCTGCTGATATCAACCATGCTCTTGCTTGCAACAAGCATATCATCAACATACAATACCAATATAATGAACATGCCATTATCTAACTTTTTAAAGTAAATGCAATGATCATATTCACTCCTGGTAAAATTCTCGCTCCCATGAAGGAATCAAACTTCTTGTACCATTGTCTTGAAGACTGCTTCAAGCCATACAATGATTTCTTGAGTTTGCAAACAAACCTCTTGTTGCGATTTTGAACGAACCCTTCCGGTTGTTCCATGTAAATTTCCTCATCCAAATCTCCATGTAGAAATGTAGTTTTAACATCTAGCTGCTCTAATTCAAGATTATGCAATGCAACTAGTGCTAACACCATACGAATAGAAACAATTTTTACAACTGGTGAAAAAATCTCATGAAAGTCAATACCTACTTCCTGAGAAAACCCTTTTGTGACCAGCCTCGCCTTGTACTTTGAAATAACATCATCAACACCTTTCTTCAACTTGGATACCCACTTATAACCAACTGATTTCCTATTCTTAGGAAGTTCCACCAGATCCCATGTTTTGTTTTTAATCAAAGAATCAATTTCCTCTTTCATGGCATGTTTCCATTTGTCACTATCTGAAACCTCTATTGCTTCTTTGTAACAACTTGGTTCTCCTTCATTAGAAATTAAAGCAACAGAAGTGACAAAATCATCATACCTACTTGGAACTGATCTGATCTATGTAGACCTTCGTAGAGCTTGCTGTGGTATTTCCTCAATTTCCTGAGGTGTTTCAATCTGCTCATCCTCCTGAGTGATTTCCTCATGAATATCCTACTCACGGACATCTTCATGATTTTCACCCATGGATGAATGTATATCAAATTGAATTTGTTGTGACTGTGGTACATCAACCTGTTTCATAACATTCTTTCCATCTGATTTCATGAGTGAAATTTCATCAAATATAACATCTCTATTTATGATGATCTTATGGGTAGTAGGATTCCATAATCTATACCCCTTCACACCATCACCATATCCAACAAAGACTAATTTATGTGACTTAGGATCTAACTTGGAACACTGACTCTTCGAAATAAGTGCATAGGCATCACAACCAAAAACTCTAAGACTAGAATAATTACATGGTTGACCTGTCCATACCTCTTGTGGAATCTTACAGTCAATTGCTATCGATGGTGATCGATTAACCAGATAACAAGTAAGCAAAGCTTCTCCCCACAATTCCTGCTACAACTTTGCATTACTGAGCATGCTCCTTACTCTCTCGAGAAGAGTCCTATTCATGCATTCAGCAATGTCATTCTATTGCGGAGTGTACACAATGGTTTTATGCCTGTCGATCCCTTCATTCTTGCAATAATTTTCAAACTCCTTAGAAGTAAATTCCCTCCATTATCTATTCTAAGACATTTAATGGATTTACCTGTGCTCTTTTCAACCAAAGCTCTAAACTGTTTAAAAGTGTTAAATACATCAGCTTTCCTCTTTAACAAATAGATCCAAACTTTCCTCAAGTAATCATCTATAAAACTAACAAAATATGATGATGCTCCATATGAGAGTTTCAGAGCTAGACCCCATAGGTCTGAATGAATATAGTATAGAATACCTTTACTTGTATGTTATCCAAGTTTAAACTTTTGTCTAGCTTGTTTCCCATAAACCAAATGTCCACAAAACTTTAAATCTATAGTTTTTAAACTAGGAAGAAGTTTACGATTAGCAAGTACATTAAGTCCTTTCTCACTGATATGACCTAGTCATTGATGCCATAAGCAAGTGGATTCACCTGCATCCTCTGATGCGAATCTTGCTTGATCAATTTATGTCCTTCCTTCAAGTTTATATAGGTTCCCGACTGCTTAGCTTTCATGACTATCAAGATACCTTTTGATATCTTCAAAACTCCACCTTGAACTAAACCCTTATATCCACTAGAATCCAGAACTCCCAAAGATATCATATTCTTTCTCAAGTCAGGAACATGTCTCACATCTGTCAGTGTTCTAACAATCCCATCATACATTTTAATTCTGATACTTCCTATCCCAACAGTTTTACATGTAACATCATTACCCATGTAAACTACCCCGTCATCAATAGATTGATATGTAGAATACCAATTCCTATGCAGACACATGTGATGGGATGCCCCAGAATAAATTAACTAGTCATAATGGTACTTTGTGAGATGATAGACATAGATAATACCTCATCAACCATACCTGAATCCTTCTCGGCTATGTTAGCCTCCTTTGTAGAGTCCTCCTTAGATGCCTCTTTACGTTTCCAAAGCAATCTTTCTTCAGTGTCTTGATTTGTTACTGAGATCCGACACTTCAACTTTCTCTTTTTGCCCTTCGACTTGGATCTAGTTGGGCCCTTCGAATGCTATCCCCTCTCAGTAGTTCTGCCTCTGCCATCATAACTTCTGATGTTGAAGTTTCCAGAGAAGATCTCTTTCGAGTTTCCTCAGATATCATAGCTCCAACAACAACATCAAAGCTAATGACCTCTTTAGAACTAAAACTAATAGAGGTTACAAAATGATCCCAAGATTCAGAAGAGAACTTAATAATGTTACCATCTTATCTTCATTCGAAATTTTGTCACCCGTGCTGTCCAATTTACAAATAAGAGTATTAAAAGTATTTAAATGTTCCGAAATTGTCATACCTTCCTTCATACGCAAGGTATACAACTGATGCTTCAGGAGGATTCTATTCATCAAGGATTTAGTCATATACGTGGATTTCCGGTTTGTCCGAGTCCTATCTGCTATTGTTTGAACACGATGTTGAATAATACATCGTCGGCCAAGCATAGGCGAATAGCACTGAGAGCACGAGTTTCCATCTCATCCCAGTCATCATCATCCATACTCGCGGGTTTCTTTGCCTTTCTGTGAGCGCCTTCACAACACCCTGCATGCACAATATGTCCCGCATCTTGACTTTCCATAACTCGAAATTGTTGCTCCCATCGAATTTTTCGATTTCGAATTTCGAACTTTGTGTCTTTGTCATCTCTGCAAATCACGTGTTTTTCCTCTGCAAATCACTTGCCGCGAGTCTCGCAATCACCGAACGCGGCCGACGAAATCTTTCCGCGCGCGTTTCCACACCGAGCCAGGTCCTGCCGTGTCAAATATTTGCTTTGCACAGGCAGCCTTGCCGTGGGTAACCACGAGCTTTGTACACAACGCACGTCCCTTCAAATCGCGACCCACAAATCACTTGACAAAAACGCAGCCTTTAAAATTCGCCTTAGTTCAAATTCGCCCCAATCGAACTCACCTTTCTGTACTCGTCCCTCATGGCCTCAGTCAAACACACTTTGATACCACTTGTTGGACTTTACACAACCACGAATTAATAAGCACAACGGAAATAACAATAGCAAAATAGACAAATCACATAGACACAAAGATTTACATGGTAAAACCCTCAAGAGGGAAACATCCACGAGCAATAGTATTGGTTCTCTATTATTCAAGTTATGAAATTACTGCATAACCTTTTTTCTCAACTCTCTCACGTCATAAGACACACTTTGCTTCAATGGGCGACACACGCATTTATAGCAGTTCATACAAAACTCGACCGCATTTCATTTCATCGATCCTATCCTTTTCCTAACTTAGGGTCTCTGGTTACAACCAAAAGCTGAATAATAGGATCTGAATCCATGTAGAGAGGAATTTGTTGTCATCTCATTTCAACAACTACCAACATATCATTCAATCAAAAACATCCAATGCAAAATAATTAAGTCAAGAGTATTAGCACAGAAAAACGTAAATAAAACTCTTTGCGAACGAATCTTAATCAACATATACCACTCCAACCTATCAGCATAGAGACACACGTGCAATAAAATTTCAGTGAAAAACACAACTGTCTACAAGTTTTAGTGAAAATTGACTTCATGTTTTCACTTTCGAGAGTTCTTCCCAAGAAGGAAAGTTTTCGTCCAAAATTCATAGCCATAGGTTATTCATTTGACTACTCATTAAGAGCATTATTAATCAAACTTTTCACGCAAAATCAGCAAAAATACCCGCTAGGTATCACCCTAGCAATACCTTTGTCAAAATATTTTTGGGCGTTAAAGATATCCCGAAATGAAATATCGCGTAGAGAAAAATGTGCTATTGTTTTACAGTAATTCTTTCCCATAGAACCCATTTAAGTCACAGATAAAGGATAACATTTGGCTTTGGAATTTTCTATTTGAGCACCTAAATTTTGAAGGATTGAACCTCGTACATAAAAAGAGAACTTTGTGAAAGATTTATCATTGATGGAAAATTCCAACATGTAGTGTGTGACAGATTCATTTTGGAAGAGAAACACAAGAACTCCTTCCCGATTGTCAAGTTAGTCCAGTGAAAACTACCATTGGATATTGTCTTCTGATATTTGTGTGTACAAATGAAGAAACCCTCAATTAGAAGGTGCAGTTATATTATAACCTTCATTTACGACTTTAGAAAAAGAGTGGGTTTATTTTTTGAAGCATAAGTATGATTTTTGTTATTATTTCACCCATTTAAATCTGTACTTGAGAAGAAAGGTGGTAAATATATCAAGGTTTTAAGAATAGATAGAGGTGACGAATAAATATCAAATGTATTTAAGAAAAAAATAATCATGGTACTCATGAATAGTTTAGTGCACAATATACACCTCAATAGAAAGGTGTTCTAGAAAGATAGAATAATGGAATCATGGATATGGCGAGGAGCACATTAAAGGTCAAATATTTAGAAAATCACTCTTGGGTAGAGTATTTATCAATTAAAGTACATAATGAATATATTTTAAACAAAAAATATTAGAAACCCAATTTTGCAAGAAGCATTGACCGGTAGAAAGAACATTGCTGCTCATATGAGAGTGTTCGAAAGTGTGGCCTTTTCACATGTTTTCCATAAAATTGAGAAATAAATTAGATGATAAAGGATAAAAATGTATCTTTGTAGGATACGGCGAAAACACAAAATCTTTAACTTTGTAGAATTTTATAACCATTGCTTTGTAGAGTAAATTTTTGGTGAAAATTTGTTAATTCACGAATACTTACATTTTGATATTTGCATTTGGTGATTTTGAGGAGGTGTACGGACCAACATTTCACCTAAAATTTCAACATGTAAGTTACTTCTATTAGTTGGCTCGCTTAGTGTTTAAAATAGATGTCATACTTATTAGTGCTTCCTTGAAAACCAATCAGCCACATTCGCCAATATATACTAATAAAAAATATAAGGATTTTCCTAATTCAAATGCCATCAGGGATCTTGCATAAAATACACATGACAGTTGAGTTCACCCACATAATCCAGCCGCCTATCTACGTCTACGTTACGAGAGGCCGCAACAACATACTTCAAGCACCCACGAAAAGTGTCAAGATGACCAGCCACATATTCGAGATTCTTGACTGCAGAGTCTAGACTCTAGATGCCTAGGCATATAATCGAGAAACCGTAATGCATATTATAAATGCCTAGCCATAGACTCGACTACATATTCTAGACACTGACTATATAATCCGGATGCCTATTTACACAATCCATATGCCAAACTTCATATTTTAGATGCATGAGTGCATATTACAAGTGCCCACTGGAAAATGTAGATGTCTTCCCAAGAATCCACAGAGTCATCAACACCTCTCCCGTGTTCAGATTATAATCTAAATTTGAAAGCCCTAATAGGTCAATCATTAAAAATCAGAATCTTGTATCTTATTTTAGCCATCCACAAAAGAAGGTTATGCAGATAGAACTGACATCCACACCAATTATAGGTACTATGTATTAACTAAATAATTAATCCTCATTATTTATTTTCAAATTAAATATTAGAATAATATACTTAATAAGACACATTTCAAAAACTAATTTCTATGTAGAAAACCCTATGATAGTGATATTCCATATGAAATAATTAATCACAATAACTTGTCATCACCTCATAATATTATTGATGATGACATGCCTCCACTTGAGGAAAATCCTCATTATGTTCCTACATTGGAAAACATTCATGATTACGATATGCAACAAGCAAAAGACATGCCTCCACTTGAGGAAAATCATTATTATGTGCCTACATTGGATGAAAATCGCATTCATGATTATAATATGTAAAATTAGAAGTCATTTCCCCTCATCAAACACCAACTTCAACTAGAAATTATACTGTCAATTATTTGAAAAGGAAGATAATAAATGACATTCCCAATGATGAGATCCACCAAATAGAAGATATTTCTACACATAGTGATCAAACACCTACTTTAGGTGATAATACAACACAGTAACTCTTGACAAAGAATGAGAAGTATATGGGCTAGTGGAAGGTCATTTAAATTCAAATGGATAGCTAAGTATCTATTTTTAAACCGGTAGAGCTAGATAAAGATAGTGATACTCAAACAAAATGGAAAGTACAATTTGTAGCTAGAAACTTAGAAAGTAGAAAAATTTAACTAAGAATGGACACAATTGAAAAACATTACGGTAAAATATTTGTGTTGGTTAAAAAAAGTTGATCAAATAAAAGAAACAAAGAGATGAAAATACAAAAGAATGCACACATGTAAGATATGGAATATAGGATAAAAATGAACAAAAATGGATACAAAATCTTGTTGGTAAAGGATAAACAATTACATCTCGCTTAGGAAATTTGTTTAGTCTAATCTACGTGCCAAAAATATATAGTTCTCAACTATTTACCATATTATAAAAAAAGGGTACACCTATTTTTGTTATTCTAGATTATTAAAGTTAATTTCAACATAATGATTCTAAAAAATTCCACATTTGGATTTTTCATACAATAGTGCTTGGGAAATGGAAAATGTCTAGCGATGATTGAAAAGGAGGATTTGAAAGAAAAAATGCATGATTTATATCAAGTTATCTATTAATGAGGTCACTATAGTTGATAACACATTATGGGTTTGGATTCATGTTTATACTATTGAGAACTATATAAGAAAAGATCATTTATTAGCAATCCATAACATGATACAAAATTACATTGTCAACAACCTTTACAAGCTGGTTATTTCAAGTTTGAGGGATATAACTTGATGGATGATTGTAATATTGTTGTTAAGTGGGTATTCATTGGTAGATATTATGCATTACTAATGTAGGGGCATAGAAATGATCTTTACATTTGACTATAAACCATTTATGCCCCATATCTGATTCCAATCAATTACATGGATCATATAATGAATTTTACTTAATAAATAGATAGCACATTTGAGATCGTGTTTTGTAGTGTCAACTCCTATTCGACACTTATTTCTGTTATGATCTTATTTACTAGCTCCTTCGAGGTATGGATATTATTATGGATAACATGTGATATACTATATGGACATCTGATTTTTATGGTGACTTGATTTTTATCATGGATTGGATGGATGCCTTGCTGAAAATGGTAGACCGTTTATACATGTTGTTTAGCATTGCTCTACTTATATACTTTGACATTTTGGGTTCGTGGTAAATTTGTGATTATGTTTAGATGATTAAACTAACCATGTGTTCATTGATATTGTGGTTTATTAATTATGTGATGATATTAGATGATAAAAATATATGAAGTTCATGGTCATTGTAAAATATAAAATGTGATTATTGGTAATTGTAAATGATTAATTTATGTTATAATTGCATAATCTTGATAATGATATAACTATGATGTTCGATGATGATTATATAAGGGATGATTTATATATATTTTGATTTCCTTGATGTATTGATGTGGCCTTAAGGATAAAGGTGTTATTATTTATGGTTGCAAGAAAAAAAAAACACAAATAAGGTGGGACTAAGAAGGCCAACAATGAAGGAATGTCACATGTTCACAACGTGGTCACCTTGGCAAATTTGTGTGTATATATGTCTTAATATTGTGGGTCATTGTTAAGAGGTCTACATGGGGAGCACCTCAAATATTACCATGGGAGTAATTGTGGTTGCGTTCTTTCTTTATTTTGTGGAAGTTGTGATTTTAGTTTTAAAGTTTTAATGTACCCTTGTATCCTTATTTTCCTATGTTATCAATGTACCCCTAATTAACTATGTAAATTGTTAGTGTGTGTTAATGTATTAATGTGGTGAATGGGGGAGAAATGTGTATGTGGTTATACCTTAGTCTTTACTTTTGATTATTGAAATTTTAGGTGGATTTGGTAAGTGTGTCACCCGCACTTGAAATCTTGGATTTGGGCTTTGAGCCCAATTAAAGGCTTCGGGAGTTTTAATTTTCCCATACACTTTAATATTTTCCCCCAACCTTACCTATGACTTGAGGGGTCATATTTAGCCTATAATCATGAAAATTTGATGGAAAAGAGGAAATTAATTTCCCTCAAATTCTTGATCTTCTAAATTGAATTTTGGAATGTGCAAATGGGAACTTCGTGCATATTTGGTTGTGTCGTATCTTCTACCACCTATTTATGAGACTTTGAAATGTGTGTTGAGAGGTGAGGTGGATTTTTGGAGGATGATGTGGCATCCTACATGGA
The DNA here is from genome assembly GCA_018340775.1 of Taxus wallichiana var. yunnanensis. Lineage (NCBI taxonomy): Eukaryota > Viridiplantae > Streptophyta > Pinopsida > Cupressales > Taxaceae > Taxus > Taxus wallichiana. The sequence continues at coordinate 268,760,445 of CM031239.1, read as the reverse complement.
GCCACATCACCTCTCCCTCCACCAAGTCTATTTATATGATTTCCTTTTATGTTTTTGGGGTTACTTACTTTGGGATTTTGGGCTTGGAATTAGAGAAGAGCTTGTTTTGAGTTTCTTATTATGGAGAGGAGTTGAAGGAAATTGCTTAGAGAAGGAAGGTGCCATCAATGGAAAGGTAGGGTCTTAATCCTAATTGTTTTTGTTGTTTTTATAGTCTATGGAATGTTGACTTGATTGTATGTTTGTTTTGGGCTTGAGTAGTTTACTTTAAGGAAGGTGCAAAGCAAGAAAAAAAAAAAAATGGAGGTCAACGATGAGGAATAAGGAAATTTTTGAGTTTATGGAGGGAGTGTGGGTAGGGTGTACCATATTGTGAAGGAATAATGGAATTTCTTAATTATTCTTGTATATTTTCAAGATGGAGTGATAAGAGAATTTAAGGGAGGGATAAGAGATTGTGTGTTTGATTGTTGCTTTATGGAGGTTTAAGGTAGACCCCTAACCCACTTGGGTGTTATAAGGTGGTTCTCTATATTTCTCATCTCATGTGGCCCTAGAATTGAGCCTATGTGTTAATTGAAATTGAAGATTTGTATGTTGATTGATTGGGAGTTGCATTCCTTGTTTGTGTGCATGTTTGTAATATGGAAGCCATTTTTGCAAGTGCTATTGGTTGTGAACATATTTTTTTATTTCATGGTTGGAGCTTGGGGACCAATGAGGGGGATTGCTTCACCCCTTTATAACGCCCGTAAAAACACTCATAAATATAACACTTTAAAAATAAGATAACTTTTTTTTTTTTACTTACTAGGAGTTTACACGTCAACACAAGTGACCAGAAGGGCTACAACCAACTCTCAATAAGCTTGACACAATGTTGACCACATAGGCAACAAGGAAACATACAACACCCAACATGAAAAATTCAATTTTCTCTTCGACAAGGCACAACGTAATAGGCCATCCACAATACACACTTACAGTTAAGGACATCCCATAGAGTAAAATCCTTGAAGGTTATTTATCTACTAAAAATCTTCTTTCTTTTATACTATTGCCTAATTATCTTAAGACCAAGTTTTCTAAAAGAGGACCTTCTATAATATGTCGATAACTTACTTAATTCATTGATTTATAAAAGACATTTTCCATTCCTCACAGGTTAATTAATCATACTCAAGCCACTGAAACTTATTCCACACCTCCATAACATAGGTGACAAGCACAAGCTCCATTTGAGGGAAAGTACCACTTAGTTTCAGAACTACCACCTCCTTGCAAGGATCAAACGTTTAAACAAAATAAGAGGAGATTACAAAGCTCTTTGGAAGAAGCTAGAGGAAGGAGATCAAATTGGATTCATCTTTAAGGCCTCATTAGTTATTAGTTTGGATTTTATTGGCTAAGGATCTATCCATAATGATTAAATATTTCATTTAGGATTCTCCTGATGAGATTGACATAGGTATACAAATTACGTTTTCAAAGGGTGAGCTAGATTGAAGGGTTTCTAATCAGTCTCCTCCTACTTAATATAACCTCATTACCTTCCAAAATCTAAACATTGATTTCACCTTAAGGTCGTTTTAAGAACTCTCCAAGAAAGAGAATAATGTTCATTAGTTTAAATAGGGTTAGTAAGGTATATAATTTTTCTTTACAAAATAAAGTTTCTTCTTTGATCACTTAATGGCTCAAATGTTATCAAGTAGATCACAACCACATTATCCTTATTTTTTTAATACTTTTATAAGGATTACTAACCCACCTTTTTATGCCATGACCTAGAGGGAGCTACTACACAAAATTTTAACTCAAAGATATGTTTATCATTACCCTTTTTGTGAAACTATACATGGTTACACATTTTATCCAACACGACATACAAACCCAAAGGTGGTGAAGGATTCTAATGAACTTTGACTTGAAAATAAAAAGGTAACAATATTGGTCATATCCAAGCTAAGCTATCTTTCGAATTTGCTATAGTACAATTAATTACTCAAACAAAGTTGAAATCTGGTTATATTATTTACAAGTTCTATTTTTAGACACTTATGACAACATTACCCATAGTACAAATTGGGCCCTTCAAAATTTCCAAACAACTTTTTTTTTAGTCTCTCAAAAATTTAATCACACATAAAAAAAAGAGCTTCGAAGAAACATCGATGCAACTCTCCCTTTTCTACCCACGAAGGCCATCTGCACATTTATAGCTTGAGTCAGTTCATGAGAACTGAGCATGATAAAGACTACACATATGAATAGTATGCTACCATTAACAATATCATAAAATGAACCTTCTATTTAATGAAATAGTGCTAAGCTCTAAACCTCTACAACTTCTTTAATCATGCCAGAAGATTTAGTATTTTCACATAAGAATGAAGCCATGAAAAGTTGTTATGAACATTGTTCCTAAAACAACCAAAAGTCTAACCATCATTCTAGTAGGGGTCAATGACCCAATGAGTTCGAAACATAGTGATGAGTGTATTGGGATGTCAATCATGTAATCATATGTATTATATGATTGAAACCCAATACTCAAACATCAATCAAAATTTCCTTAAATAAGCCATAAGATCTAATAGATTTAAAGTTAGGACTTCAACATCACATACTAACCACTATTTTCCCCTTCTAAAGAAAAATTTACCCCACAACATGCCTACACCTAATTTCATGAAAGGAACATACAGAGTAAGTTCTAAAAGAAAAGGTCACCATATGGCATAAGATCATCTTACCATGCTATGTACAACAATCAAAAGTATGATAAAAGAAATAACCCGTATTGAGTAAATCAAACAATTAAAATAAATCTAATGCCACCGTCTTACCAAGATTTAAATTACAGACCAAAAATTTAATTACCCATGAACCTATATCAATAAAATTTAAGCAAACCATCCCAAAGGAACTAGTATGACGATGTTACACGAATTACACTTAGTCATATCTCCTCCATCAGATAACCAAAAATACTAAGCTTCCTTAATCTATTCCAACACCCTCGTTTGAGACAAGTACCTTAAACAACTAAAACACAAATACATAAATTAAACAAATAAAACACTCTCTTATTTCTTTTGAATAGTAGCATATTATTTTATCTCGTCACTCCTAGGTACCTCCATCTCTCAATCAGGAATATAATAAATAACCAAAGTCTTAAATAAGGTGAAATTTTCCTTAGTCATGTTTACACACACAGATTCACAACCTTCACAAAAATGATCCCAGATTTAGACTATCAATATACTTGTTATTTTTCTATTTCAGTCAAACACTAAACTAAATTCCAAAAAACTATTTATTCAAACAGAATAGTCAATGTTAGGAAATTGTACGAACCCCTATCATAGGGCCAATATTAACATATGAGTTTCCCAAAACCAATTTAGACTTACATAAAAGTGCAAATCCATTAACAAGCCAAATAATTGGTGTATAAGGCGTCATCCACTAGTTAGGAAAATGAACCTATTGCACGAGATCAACGGATATAAAAATGATTAGGTCTTATACATCCAATAGTAACATGAAGCAAGAAAAACAACATTTAAAACATGCAGCCTAATGGGGTTATTACAAAACCCAAGCAAGCCAAGTCTCAAGAAAAAATATTCCTAATGTATATATTCCTTCCTTAAGGGTCCAATAAACTATGTTAGTATTCACAAAAATTCTAAGTTTTATTCCAAACAAGGATTTAAGTCAACAAGAAAATCCTCCACAAGAGTTTGAAAACTAACATTTCTAGAAGTAACAACTAGGTCTATTCTAATCAAGCCCTTAAAAGAAGATACGCATGTTGAAAACTAAATACATGCAACCCATTATCTGAATCCTAAGGATTGATCATTCTTCAATAGACATTCACCATTTTAACCACATAATATTTCATAAAATGAAGAATAGATCTAGACTATATAAATAATCAGGAAAATAAGTTAATGATTTAGAGAAGTTAGTTTTCGTGTTTCTTAGATAAAAGTCCAAAAGAATAGAAAACCCTTATTCCAATCATTTATTTAATAGTATAATAGTACGAGTGGGGGTTAGGAATTCAAGCAACCATTGGCATACAAGAAAAAACAAGATCAAGTGAAAGATTAAGTGCTAAGACCATTAGTAGAACCAAATCTAGCCAGGAATAATCCAAAGAAGTAGCTAACATGGGAGAGAAACTAAAAAAATAGCCTGGAAGGTGAGAATCAATAGAAAAACCAAAAAAACCCCAAGCAACAACCACTTCAATAAAAAAAAATTCCTTTCATGATATGGTTAATGTTAAAATAGTAGATAGATGAGAAGAAATTATCATGCATGATAAGATTCTGAAAAAGAAGAAATGTCAATAGTCTCTCGCTGTCAAAACATCTAGAAACATTCCTCTTCTCTACTATTTGGAATCCAATTATAGACCCCGACTCACATTTTTAGCACAAGAAGGGGCTTCAACCCATGAGTTGCATCCACAAAAAGTGAAATTTGGCCTCAAAGAATGCTAAGATTGTAGTATAAATACAAAAAGGGTTTAATGAAGAGGTCCGAAGAAAAAACGTGAGAGACAGGGGAAAAACAAAACCCCAAAACCTTATAACCATCCTCCCAAATATGTTAGAAGGGGTGATAAGAACACAGGACCAAGGTATTCATCAGAGCACAAGGAACTCAAAACCCATGAAGGCGAAGTGTGGGAGCATCCACGAGGCAGGTAACAAGTGTACAAAATGCCTCAAAGCGATGAGGTCTCATGAGATTGCCATGATTGCAGGAGAGATACAAGGGAAAATTCAATGTGGTTTTTAAATTTTTCCCAACTCACCCTTTCCATCTTCCAAAAACAAGTCCAATCACGGGTGTAGAAAACCACCACCAACACCAGAAGACACAAAAGGAGACAATGAACAGGTGTCCAACCTGTAGCGAAGCATGACCATTCCCCATATTGTGGCCAAGCAGTAAGATAAAACAAAACACAACAAGGAAAGGATGCAACCGATCCCATCTTTAGAATAAAAGCATTCTCACTTCCCCAAACGTAGATCCTTCACCAGAGAATCCAATGTGGCTAGGAAAATGTGTTTTCAACCATAATAAAAAACATAGCATGATGGTAATAAAACAAATTTACAAACCATGTGACTAGAATCCACGATATAGTGTTTCCTTCCATCAAAACATGAGCTAAAACATGGCATGAAAAAGGAAATAAGGGTAGTGTAGGTCATTAAAGATAAACATGTTAGAATTGATTTGAAAAAACCTTGGAAAACAGGCATCCAACCTCCCACTTGGCATTAAGACCAAAGCAATGACCAACACATCTTGTCTTACAAAATATTAATGGAGTGGTAGGTGCTCATCCTCCAACACATTTCACTAATGACCAAGAAATTAAATAAAACTAGAGTATGTAGCTGGCAGGGAAGAAAAGATGGTGGGGGTGGGTGGATGCCTCCACACAAACAAAACGTTTTACCAACAAAATTCTATAAATACAAAGCATGCAAGGATGCCTAGTCGGCCAAGGAGAAAATGTTAAACATTAAGCATGAACACCACTTCCTAAACAATGGCACCACCAACAAAATATCTCCTCTTTTGCGCGAATTGAGGCTCGGGCACGAGAGCGATCAAAATTAAAATAAAATAGCTTAAAGGTAATTAATAACAATATTGATAAAAATGACACTAAAACAAATAATCGTCAATCGAAAATTTAAATTATAATAATATTATTATTATTCATATTAATAATGACCAATAGGAAAGCTCGACAAAGTGAGAACATGATTTTTCTTTAATAGGATAATCATACAAGACGCTTCAAGGTCCACAACTAGAGGTGTTGACTACAACTCGAGAAGGAAAGATGGAGAGGAGGGTGTAAATTCTTCACTGCGACAAGGATGACATCAACTAACGGTCGGTGGAAGTACACACACAACCTTCCCACGATTAGCAATAGGGTCATTGGGAAAAGATTTGGGGTAACGTCAAACGGGGCATTACACCCTTCATTGTATTTTTGGCTGGGAGGAGAGTGTTTCTTAGTCCCATCCCTTGTTTATGTGTTGTACATGGGATGAAGAAGTTGCAGGTTTAAATCAAAGAGAAGAAGTTGCAAGATTAAATTAAAGAGGTGAAGTTACAATAATTTGTTAGAAAAATGGGCATGTTCTCTGCACAATTTTGGGTTGAGGGCTTGTATCACTTGCCTTTTAATTTTTTTTAAATCTGATTTGTAATGGGCTTGTGCATATTGGAAATTTCAATTTCAAATTTTCCATGTAGTTAGTTTTCATTGAGTCTATAATTTAAATTTGTATGCATCTGGAGTTGTATATTATTGAAAGACATACACTTTATTTTTGTTATAGCATTATGATTTTAGTGCATGTCGGAAATTGTTGAAAGTTTTCAAATATTGTAAATTTGCACCATTTTAGTATTTGTATTTTTAAATGAAAGTGTATATCTGAAATGAATTTTTTTCATACCATTAGCTCAAGCTAAAATATTGTTTTGTCTTGCTATCTCATGGTTTTTCCATTTCTGATCTTGTTGAGATTCAAATGAAACTTCCCTTTTCTTCCCGTATTTTGTTTCGAAAGTATCCAATTGTAGGAAGATATAAAATTTGAAATATAAATTTGTGAACATGTGGATCTCTGTGTAAAATACAAATAAAAAATGATTATTGTCCTTATTGAATATGTTTTCCCTACAAATCAAGTTATGGTAAACAAAATTAAATCTTTATATACAAAGATTATATATACATATATATATATATATATATATAATACAAAAAATAATATACAATTTGATTTTGAATATAGTTTTATTTAGAAACTTTTAATTAAAAAAATTTAACAGATAGGGGTGGGTGACATACCCGACCCACCCCACATTTTGTAAATTGGGGGTTGGTCACCGTACCACCCACCACAAACTTGCAAACCAGGGGGGGAGGCATGACCAACCCACCCCACTCTTATAAAAGGGAGGGGCAGGGGGAAGGGGAGGGGCGGGGGGTGGGGGGGGGTGGGTGGTTTGGGGTAGGTCACCATGCTGCCCACAACACAACACAAAAAAAAGCGATCAAGCATCCATGAACCTAGCCATGCCCAACCCTTTTTGGGTCGATTTTTACTATGCAAAATACATACACAAATATATATATATATATATATATATATATATATATATATATATATATATACACACACACACACACACATTGGTGTGTATATATATCTATTTCTTATTTTGATAAAAGAAATCTGCATTAATCCATGGTAAAGATAAATACCCGAGAGATAAAATGTAGAATAATTAAAAAACTTGGGGAGATTTATAAGAAAAAAAAGAATCAATTCAAGATATGAAGGATAAAACCTTCCCATTACATTATGTGGATCTCCATAGCCAATATAGTTCATTTCCATACACTCTTGCCTCCATTATTTCCTTGTCTGTAGCTTCACCTATGCAAATGGAGGCACATTAGGGTTAGAATGGGAATAAAATAAGTCATAAGGATAGTTAGGGAAAAATGGGGAAACCTAAAATCTAAGGGTGAGGATTAAATAAATCATACATTTGTGATTTAATCCTCATCCTTTAAGTGATGGGTGGGGAAACTTTAATAAAGTATGGGTAGAGAATTAAATAATTAATATAGCTTTAGGAATTATATCGGGCGTGGTAGAAGTTAGAAAATGTTTGTGGTGCTAGTTATTAATGTTTTTAATAATTAAATGTTTTGCATGGGAAAATTAAAATATTAAAGGGGTAAGGCTGCTTTTAAGTAATTTAAGGGGAGATGTGGAATCATTATTTTGTCTAGGAATCATATTACATTGAACTTAGGGAATTTTCTATTTTAATATAAATGAACTATAAAGGTGAAATAAACCTTACCAAGCTAGGATATATTTTATTTAAATTTGATTAAATCATTATAAGCTTAAGGGAAGGAAATAAACGAAGTTCAATTAGGGGTTACTTAATTAATTAATTTAAATTAAATTAGGGAAGTAATTAAGTCATAATGCTTCATGAAATTAAACAACAATTCCAGATTAAATAAATGAAATTAATCATAATTAATGTATTTAAGTTTGATCTAGTGCGTTTTATTAAGTAACCAAAAAAATTTAGTCGTAATCTTTCCAAGCTAAGTGTTGTGATTTTTCATGATTTGGACATGTTAAATGCGGGTGTCACACTTTGGTATCGAGCCATAGGTTCAACACTTGGACCCTAGGAAAACATGGGAACACAACTAAAAACCTAGTAAAACCTAAACCTAGAACAATTGAAATTGTTGAAAAATTTCAAACGTAGGTAATTTAGTAAACTGAAACACACTTAGAATAACAGACCAACTCTTGTCTTGGTTTTTGCAAGAGACGTGAGCCAGAAGACGTGTTCTTACATGTTGGGCTAAAGGGACCACCACCTAGATGAAGCAGTTTTTACTATATTTCCATACATTCTACTGAGACCTTACAAGAGGTCAATGTTGCTATACGCGGAAGTTTGCTTGTGGGATGACCTAGTCAAATGAGGAGAGCCATCACAGGAGGCTTAGAACACTCCATGACATGGTGAGGAGCATAGGGTAGAGAATTCTCATGTGAGACTATCCTGAGCAGAGACCTAGGAGAAGACATACCTCGATTGAAATCATATTTGAGATATATTTAAGCTTCCCCACCCCACTTTGCTTATGAGACAAGAGAATTTAAGGTCAAGGTGTGGTTTGTTAGCTTGAGTGGATGCTTCAAGCTATGTCCGTGCTCTAGCAACAGGAAGGCTAGTGTTGTTATCCATCTGTTGAGAGACGGGGTAGGAGTTTGGTGGGGATAAAGGAGCAAAAGATCCACCTAGATTCACACTAAGTGACATGAGAGATCTTTGAGGATTGATTCCAGATCAGGGGTATTTCAAAAGGGTTTATTTAGTAAGGGATTGATGAGTTCCATTTTCTATGTTAGGGGAACATGATAGTGGTGGAGTATGAGAGAAGATTACTTGAATTAATTATGTAGATTACATGCAAGATGAGAAGGTCAAGGTTCACAAGTTCATCAAGGGCCTAAAATTAGATATTGGAGGGCAATACATATGTATTGTCTATAGATATTAGTTGAGGCTGTTGAGATGAACTATATTGCAGAGAGGAGAATAGGGGAAGACCCAACATGCTAGGGATAGGGTGAGGAGCCGCATCTAGCAGCTTTAGTATAGTCGATCGAAGGAGGTGACCCCTCCCCTTGTGACAAGCATGGATCCACATAGTCTTTTGTCGGTCACCATAACGAGATACAACAACAACATCATACCCGCCCACCTTTCAGGTCCTCAACAAATATACAATGCTTAAAGAGGGCGAGTATGGGGACTAAAGATAGAGATCCCATCAAGACACATGTACAACCTAGAGCTTAGTCGATGTAGCTCATCCACGTACCAAAAATATTCTATAGTAATATATTCAGGTCTATAATGGGGACTAATAAAGAACCTAAAGGATCCACTTCTCATTGGAGAGGATATGATATTGTTTTTGGATGCAAAGATACACGGGCATAAATTGAGATATTGTTTGTAGAACCTTGGTAGTAAAGGTAAGGGATCCATTTCAAAGATGAAAATTGGTGGCATGTCTTAGAGCCACATGATTTATGGAGTGGTTAATAACTGCAAGGTAGAGCACCGAGGGCACGGTGATTGAGACTTCGGTAGCATTGGTGGTATTCCTACCCCTATCTTGTTGGATTCAAAATCTTCGATTCTTTTATTTCGCCATCATTAGTAGAGTGATGAAAGATACTTTGGTAGTTAGGTAGGGTCGTAGTTGGGTTGTTTGGATAGCATATGGAGCCAAGCTCACATTGGACTCCTTGGTTAAGGAGTTTTTAGTAGATCTAAGACCCTTCACCATGACCTTGGATCTTCGCATGCTCCCCTTGGGTTCTTATGGACTTATACTAGGTATGGACTAGCTTTTTGCACATAGAGCTATAATGGATTATATTACATCAAGGTGATCTCGTATGCATATTATTTGGGGATAGAGTTAGTGATAGTTGGGGTTAGGAGGCCCATCTCTATTAGCACTATATCTGTTATGTAACTTAAATAGTTTGCACATCGAGTATGTCAGTTGTATACTATTAGAGTTAGTGGCAGGTCATAGGATGAGACTAATGAGTCCTCACTCTATGATCACTAGTTTTTTATGTAGTTTGCAGATGTCTTTTTAGGCAAGTTACCAGGCCTACCTTCCCCAAGTGAGATAGATTTTCATATAGACTTGGTTTCTGGAATGGAGCCTATATCTTGTGTGCCATATAGGATGACTACCCATGAGCTCTATGAGCTCAATATTCAGCAAGAGGGCCTTCTTGAGAAGGGCCTAATCCATCCTAGTGTATCTCTTTTAGGTGAACCACTAATTTTTTTGAAGAAGGATGGATCCCTATAATTCTGTATTGATTACAGATAGCTGAGCAATGTAACGATCAAGAATCATTACCCCCTTCCACATATTGATGATTTGTTTGATAAAGTGAATGGGGATACTATGATTTCTAAGATAGACCTTAAGTTAGGTTATCATTAGCTAAGTATTGCGGAAGTGGATATTCATAGGAAAGCCTTTTGCACTAGATATGACCACTTCAAGTTCACGGTTGTGTCACTCGGTATGAAAAATTCCCTCACAAAGGTGTTCATGAGCTTGATGAATGGGGTATTCAGGACATACTTAGACCATTTTTTTATCATATTCCTAGATGGCTTTTTTATTTTCTCAAGCACGTGCGAGGAGCATGAGAGAACCTTCTACAGGTTTTGAAGTGTCTTCAACAACAACAACTTTATGGAACCTAGAGAAATTTTCTTTCTTTCAATCGAGGTTAAGTATCTAGGTAACATAATTTCTAGGAAAGGTATCATAGTCAACCCTTCCAAGATAAGATCTATCATTGATTGGCCAACACCAACCAATGTGACGAAGGCACACAACTTCATGGGATTAACAAGATATTACAAGAGGTTTGTGTAGGATTTCTCATGTATTTCTCATCCCATAATTTCCTCGTAGTGGAAAGGGAAGAGGTTTATTTGGTCAAACACTTATGAGTAGGACTTCAGAATCTAAAGGAATTCCTTACTATAACCACTATTCTAGCATTTCAGACCCTTAGAAGGATTTCTTCATGTGTACAAATGCTTCGTTGGAAAGGATAAGAGGAGTATTAATGCAGGATGTCTCGAGTTGTTCTTTTTGAATCTCAAAAAATTAAGGATTATGAGCTCAATTACCTAATTCATGACCTTGGGCTTATAGAAACGGTTCATGATTTGGTTAGATGGCCACATTTTCTGTTAGGGAGGAGGTTCACAATTAGGAAAAATCTTTTGAGCATACATAACCTCTTCACACAACCCAATCTCAATGCTCATCAACATTATTGGATGGATATTTTATGTGAGTATGATTTGGATATTGAGCATGTGAAGGGGAAGGAAAATTTTGTAGTAGATGCCTTAGGTCGATAGAGGCACCTTGCCATGGCAAGAAAAATGACTACAAATTTGAGGACCGTAGAATCTTTTACCATCTTCCTCTGGATAGTTTTTATGTTTTAGGTACAACATAGATTGAGTCTCACAGGCCCCTTAAGGGGAAGTTTGAGGGGTTAACATTTGAGTTAGATGGGATTCTTTGACACATGGGTTGGATTTATGTTCCTAGAGATGGAGGGTTGCGAAAGAATAGCTTAGCTGATCCTCATTGTGCATGTTATCTAGACCACCAAGGGGTGAAGAATATTCATGCCACATTGAGGTAGTTATTCTATTAGGGTGGTCTTCGAGGGATATAGCCTGGTTCTTGTCTCGGTGTATCAATTTTCAGAAGGTGAAGATCAAACATCATAATCCAGTGGGAATTATTTATTCTAATGCTATACTAGAGTGGAAATGAGACACCATTTCCATGGATTTCATTATAGGGCTACTTATGTCAATATACCACCACGACGTGATCATGGTCACGATGGATAGATTAGTGAAAGTGGCTCATATTTCTCTAGTTAAGACCACCTATACAGCTAGTGCAGGGGTGTGAGTATATTTGGATGAGATGATTAGACTTCATGGGATTCTGATAAATATTATCTGTGAATGCGATCCTTTACACACATCACATTTTTGGACCACCATGCAGTTTTCTCTTGGGACGAAGATCAATTTCAATATAGATTATCACCCAGAGACAGATGGTCAGACTAAGCAGTGATCTAGATACTATAGGATATGCTTTACATGTACATTATTAATCACCAGTCATGGTGGGAGGATTATCTATATCTGGTTGAGTTTTCATATAGTAACATTTTTTTAGAGTTCCATCAACATAACACCATTTCAGAATTATACGGAAGATATTGCAGACCCCGTTGAGTTGGGACAAGTTATAGGACATGGTATCTCTTGGGCCAGCCATGTTACATGATATGGAGGAGTAGGTCACCTTGATAAGAAAAATATTGCAGGAGACAAAGGATAGGCATAAGAAGTATGCAGACCAGTGGAGAGTTGACCGCATTCATGAGGTGGGCTCAAATGTTTTCCTAAGAGTCGACCTCATAAGAGCCCCATCCATTATGGAAAAGGCTCTAAGATAGCTCCAAGATTATTTGGTCCATTTGAGAACTTAGATAATATCGGTCTCATAGCCTACCGCTTAGCCTTACCACCTAGCTTGTCTTGGATCCATGATTTTTTCCATGTTTCTGTGTTGCGGAGATATATACTAGACCCTTCACATGTCTTGGATTGTACTACTTTACAGGTGCAGAAGTAGGGATAGGTGACTATGCAGCCCATGCACATCATAGAGCACAAGAACCTTGATTTTTGAGGGTGTAAGATTGATCAGGTGTGCTTCCAGTGGGATTGATATGATGATACATCAACTACATGGGAGGATGCCACTTTTCTACAAGCCAATTTTCCTCACTTCTTCCAGTGAATTCTAGGAGGAATTCAAGTCTAAGGGGATGGGGATGTATTGCCCACTCCTCTTTGAAACTTATTTCTATTATGATTTTGTTTACTAGCTTCTTTGAGGAATGGATATTATTCTTGATAGCATGTGATAGACTATATGAACATCTTATTTTTATGGTGATTTAATTTTTATCATGGATTACATAGATGCCTAGCCAACATTGCTAGACATTTTGTACATGTTGTTTAGTGTTTCTCTACTTATATATTGACATTTTGGGTTCATGGTAGTTGCGACTAAATTTATATGATTGAACAAACCATCTTATCATTGATATTGTGGTTTATTAAATATGTGATGATATTATATTATCAAAAAGTATATGAATTCCATGTTGTTCGTAAAATAGGAATTGTGATTATTGGTCATTGTAAATGATTAATTTATGTTAGAATTGTGTAATATTGATAAAGTTATAGATATGATGTTTGATGATGATTATATGATGAGTGATTTGTATATTTTTATTTCCTTGTTGTATTGAAGTGGCCTTGAGGATGAAGGTTGTATTATTTAAGGTTGCGAGAAACCAAATCACACAAACAAGGTGGGACTAAGAAGGCCAACCATGAAGGAAAGTAATGTGTTCACAACGAGGTCACCTTGATAGCTGTGTGTATGTATTAATGTATGTAATAATGTTGCATGTCATTGTTAGGAGGTCTCAATGGGGAGCACCTCACATGTGACCATGGGAGAAATTGGTAGTTGTGTTGTTTCTTTATTGTGTGGATGTTGTGGTTTTAGTTTTAAGTTTTAATGTTATGTTCATATGTTGTCAATATACCCCTAATAAACTATATAAATTGTTAGTATGTGTTAATGTATCAATGTAATGAATGGGGGAAATGTGTATGTGGTTATACCTTAGTATTTACTTTTGATTATTGAAATTTTTTTGTCTTCACTTAGTGTGCCACCCCTCACCTAAAATATCGTATTTGGGCTTTGAGCCCAATTGTGAAGGCTTTTGGGATAGTTTTTACTTGTCCCACACTCTTAAATATCTTCCCCAACCTTACCTAGAACTTGATGGGTCATATTAATCCTATAATCATTAAAATTTTATGAAAAAGATGTAATTAGTTTCCCTCAAATTCTTGATCTTTTAAATTGAATTTTGGAATGTGCAAATGGGACCTCATGTGTAGATTTAATTGTGTCATATCCTCAACATCTATTTAGGAGACTTTGAATTTTTTTTTTTTTGAGAGGGGGTGGATTTTTGGAGGATGAGGTGGCATCCTACATGGAGCCACATCACATCCCCCTCAACCAAGTCTATTTATATGATTTCCTATTATGTTTGTGGGGTTACTTACTTTGGTATTTTGGGTTTGGAATTAGAGAGGAGATGGTTTTGAGTGCTCGCTTATGGAGAGGAGTTGAAGTAAATTTCATGGAGAAGAAAATTTATATCTATCGCAAGGTAGGGTCTTAATCCTAATCGTTTTTCTTGTCCTTATTGTCTATGCAATCTTGAGTTGATTGTAAGTTTGTATGTTTGTTTTGGGATTGGGTATTTTTCTTTAAGGAAGATGTGGGGAGAAAAAAATGGGGGCCAAGGAGGAGGAAAAGGAGTTGTTAGGAATTAATAGAATCTAATGTGAAATAATTTCTCGATCGCAATAATAAGAAGTATGAATAGAAATTACAGAAATGAAATATGCAAAACACGAAGACAATATTTAACATGGTTCACCTAATGTGGGCTACATCCATAAAGAACACTTGCTCATATTTTATTACAAGCCAATAGTCTTCACAATTACAATAACCAGATCTTGTTTGGAGCTGCACTCAACAAACCCTCCCGAATTCGCACTTGAATTCACACACATTCACCTTCACAAAAAACACTCATATCAATCCTATTGTATTTCCATCTATATATAAGTACATCAATATGTAGACAAAGAGGTGGTTTTACAAAACAATGGGTACCGAAAAGCTATGGGCCCAAAACGAGCCCATAACAATTACCCATTACCCATGGGTTAATAAACCACCCATGAAAATTTTTGGGTAACACATGGAAGGTGTACCAAACTCTAACATGAAAACAGGTCCACAAACATAAAAATCTCCCACTTGAAGACTGATTTCCACTGAGCAAGCTTCTCAACCCTTCACTGTCATCCGCATGAAGGCCAATTAAAGCTGAACATAGCTTTAGTTTATCCCTTGTGACCACCTTGGTCATCATGTCTGCAGGATTTTGACTGGTATGAATCTTCTCCAACTTCAACTTATCTTCCTCCAAAGTTGTCCTGATGAAGTGATATCTCAACTGTATATGCTTTGTCCTAGAATGGAAAGCAGAGTTCTTAGCTAAGTGAATAGCACTCTGACTATCACTATATAGCTTTCCAACTTCCTGCTTATGCCCCAACTCATCAAGCAATTGTTGTAGCCAAATCATCTCCTTGCTAGCTTCTGTAGCAGCAACATACTCAGCCTCAGTGGTTGACAAAGCCACAACCTTCTGTAACCGTGAAATCCAACTCACTGCTTTGTATCACCTACAGTAAATACATAACATGTTGTGCTCCTCCTGTTGTCCAAATCTCTAGCCATATCTGAGTCAACATATCCACACAAAGTAGTGTCTGATCCACTGTAACACAAAACAATACCCATGGTCCCTCTCAAATACCAAAGTATCCACTTTACTACTTGCCAGTGCTCATTTCCTGGATCACTCATAAACCTACTCACTGCTCCCACTACATGGGCAATATCTGGCCTAGTGCATACCATAGCATACATCAAACTACCAACCGCTGATGAGTAAGGCACCTTGGACATCTGGTTTCTTTCCTGCTCTGTCTTGGGACACTGATCCTTTGATAACTTAAAATGGCCTACTAAAGCGGTCCTCCCAACCGGTTTAGCATCCCGCATGTTAAACCTATCGAATACCTTCTTAATGTGTTCTTCCCGAGATAAATTCAACTTCCATTCCTTCCTATCCCAAGTTATCCTCATACCAAGGATTTTTCTGGCTGCCCCAAATCCTTCATATCAAAGGATTCACTTAGCTATTTCTTGAGTACTTTTATTTCCTACATGTTTTTACCTACAACCAACATGTCATCAACATACAAACACAAGATAATATAAATTCCATCCTCAAATTTCTTTATATACACACAATGGTCAGAATGACATCTAATATAACCTTGCTCCATCATGAAGCTATCAAACTTCTTATACCATTGACGTGGAGCTTGTTTCAGGCCATACAAGCTCTTCTTCAGTTTGCACACCATCTCCTCTTTACCTTTGACTTCATATCCTTCTGGCTACTGCATATATAGCTCCTCCTCCAAATCACCATGGAGAAATGCAATCTTTACATCTAACTATTCTAAGTGAAAGTATTCTACCGCCACTATTCCAAGAATAGTTCTGATAGAAGTCATTTTTACTACAGGAGAAAAATCTTATCAAAATCTATACCTTGTTTCTGTGCAAACCCCTTGACCACCAACTAGGCCTTATATCTTTTCTTTCCTCCTTCTTTGTCTTTAACTCTGTACACCCACTTGTTCTGCAATGCTCTTTTTCCTTCCGGTAGCTTCACAAATTCCCAAGTCTAGTTATCCATTAGAGACTTATGCTCTTCATTCATAGCTTGCTCCCACTTCTTACCGGCATCTACCTGCATTACTTCATCAAATCTCTCTAGCTCTCCACTATCGGTGAGTAATAAATAATAAAGAGAAGGAGAAAATGTTTAGGTTCTTTTCTTACCCCTCAAGACCTCCTCACTATAGGAGTTCAAAGTTCTTGTTGAGTAGGTTCCTGAACTGATTCATGGGTCACTGTCCCATCCGGAAGATCCTCTACCACTACATATTCTTTCTTGGATTCTTCCCTGTTTTCCTGCAACTTTTGCTTATACATGAATTTCTCATTAAAGAACACATCCCTAGACCTAATGATTTTCTTTTCCTTAATAGTCCAACATTTAAATCCAAATTCATCACCACCATAACCAATAAAAGTGCATTTTTCTGATTTAGCCTCTAGCTTGGTCCTATCATCCTTGTCAATATGAACAAACACCTCACATCCAAAGACTCTAAGAAATGAGTAATCAAATTTCTTACCATACCAAGCCTCCTTAGGTATGCCTCCATCTAAGGAACTTGAGGGTCCTCTGTTTATCAAGTACACGATTGTGCTCACCGCTTCGCCAAAAATAAAGAAGCATCCTGCATGTATCCACATGCTCCTAGCATGTTCCATTATTGATCTGTTCATCCTTTATGATACCCTATTTTGCTCACAGGGTTCCCGAATTTTCTTTTACCTACGAATTCCATTCTTAGAATAATAATCATCAAATTCATTGTTGTAATACTCCCCTCCATTATCTAACCTGAGACATTTTAACTTAAGACTTGTTTCATTCTCTACTAAGGCTTTCCATTTAACAAAAGTATCAAATACATCAGATTTGTTTCTAATACAATAAACCCAAACTTTCCTTGTTGCATCATCAATAAAAGTAACATAATAACTTGAACCCCTAAGAGATGATACCTGAGCTGACCCCCACACATCAAAATGTACCAGCTCTAACTTACTCTCTTTCTTCGTAGGTCCAACCTTGAGAAACCTTACTCACTTTTGTTTCCCATATATGCAGTTCTCATAGAAATCCAAACTGTTTCTGTATATCTAGGAAAATTCTTCAAGTTATGATGTCCATGCCCTTATGGCTCATATGATGAAGCCTATAGTGCCATAATGTTATATCTACATCGAAGCCACAAGATTACAATCATTAGTACTATCAGTGGTTAAATACAAGGTTCCAACCTTCTTACCTCTTGCCACCACAAGAGCACCCTTGGTAACCTTCCAAGAGTCAGTTGTAAATATCACAGTACAACCATCACTTCCCAATTGCCCCGCCGATATCAAATTTCTCCTTAATGTAGACACATGTCTGACATCCTTCAATAGCCATGTATTCCCATTCTACATCTTAACCTAAATAGAACCTTTTGCAACTATACTGCAAGGCTCATCATCAACAAGAAAAACATGCCAAAAATCCCTTTGAACATAATCAACAAAATAATGCCTATGTGGAGTAGCATGAAGAGAAGCCCCTGAATCTAAACCCCAAGATTCAGTAATATTATGTAAAGAAAGAATCAAAGCATCCTAGCATACATTACTCGATGCCACATTTGCCTCCTTGTTTTCTTCCTGTTGTTTCTTCTTATCCCGAAGCTCCCAACAGTCCTTCTTTGCATGCCCAAACTTTCCACAGTTCCAACATATAATCTTGCTCTTGGATTTTGACCTTGCCCGATCTTTCAATTTTCCACGGTTTCCTCTATTCTTCTGTCTCCCTCTAGTTTCCACTGTCAAAGCATTCCCTGAAGTAGAATATTCCCTAGAGATTTTTCTTCACATTTCCTCACTTAGAATCACCCCTACAACATCCTCAAACTTCAACTTCAAGTTAGCTGGAACCGAGTTGCTTACCGCCATTACCAGGCTATTCTAACTCTTAGGTAAAGAGCACAGAATTAATAAAGCCCTAACTTCTTCATCAAATTCTATTGTAACTGAAGCTAGCATATTCACAACCGTATTGAAATCATTTAAATGATCTGCTACTGAACTATTCTTAGACATCTTCATATTAAACAACTTTTTCATTAAAAATATCTTGTTAGAGGCAGAGGGTTTTTCATATAACTTCCCTAATGCATCCATTAGATTTTTGTAGTCTTTTCCTTTGAAACATTAAATAATACCGAAGATTTAAGACACACGGTCAAATCATTCCAAGTGCCTTTTGATCCAACAAATCCCATTCCACATCTATCATACTCGAGGGTTTGTTCACCTTCTCAGACAATAGAGTATAAAGATCCTTCTGATAAAGGTAATCTTCCATCTGCATCTTCTAAAGACTAAAATTCTACTCGTTGAATTTATCAACCCTTGATCTTCCATCAATTTCCATAGCCCCACTCAAACTAAAAAAATTTTCCCTATGATTCAACACTTCAGCAAACCAAACCAGGCTCTGATACCAATTGTTAGGAATTAATAGAATCTAATGCGGAATAATTCCTTAGAATCGCAATAACAAGAAGTATGAATAGAAATTACAGAAATGAAATATGCAAAACACTAAGAAAATATCTAACATGGTTCACCCAATGTGGGCTACATCCACCAAGAACACTTGCTCAGATTTTATTACAAGCCAACAGTCTTCAAAATTACAATAACCAGATCTTGTTTGGAGCTGCACTCAACAAACCCTCTCGAATTTGCACTTGAATTCACACACACTATTCACATTTAGTAAAAACACTCATATCAATCCTATTTTATGTCCATCTATATACAAGTACATCAATAGGTAGCCGAAGAGGTGGTTTTTCAAAACAATGGGTACCGAAAATCCATGGGCCCAAAACCAGCCCATAATGGTTACCCATTACCCATGGGTTAATCAACAACCCATGAAATTTTTTTTTTGGGTAACACATGGAAGGTGTACTAACCTCTAACATTAAAATAGGCTCCACAAACATAACAGAAGTTTGTGAGGTTATGGATGGAGTGTGGGTAGGGTGTCCCACCTTGTGAAGGCATAAGAGAATTTCTTGATTATTCTTGTATATTTTCGTGAGGGAGTGATAAAAGAATTTGAGGGAGGGATAAGAGATTATGTGTGTGATATTTTCTATGGAGGTTTAAGATGGATGCCTAACCCACTTGGGAGTTATAAGGTGGTTCCCCATATTTCTTGTCTCTTATGGCTCTAGAATTGAGCCTATGTACTAATTGAAATTAAAGATTTGTATCTTAATTGATTGTGAGTTGTAGTCCTTGTTTGTATGCATGTTTGTATTGTTGAAGCATTTTTTTGCAAGCTTCTATTGGTTGTGAACATATTTTATAAGTTCATGGTTAGAGCTTTGGGGCCAATGAGAGGGTTCACTTCACCCCTTCATTGGATTTATTGCTAGGAGGAGAGCGTTGTCTAGCTCACTCCCTTATTTGTGTGTTGTAGATGGGATGAATAAGTTGTACGTTTAAATCAAAGAGAAGAGGTTACATGATTAATTTAAAGAGAGGAATTTGCAAGAAGTTAGAAAAATGGGAATGTTTTCTTGGCTATTTTCGGTGGAGGGTTTCTATCACTTTCCTTTTAAATTGATTTTCAATTTGATTTATAATGGGCTTGTACATACTGGACATTTCAATTTAAAATATGACCTCTAGTTTGTTTTCATTATGTCTAAAATTTAAATCAGTATGAATCGGAGTTGTATATTATTTGAGGAAATACATTTTATTTTTCTTATAACATTATGTTATTACTGCAGTCGGAAATTGTTGAAAGTTGGTGGAATATTGTCAATTTGCACCATTTTAGTATTTGTATTTTTAAATGAAAGTGTATATCTGAAATAAAATTTTATCATACCATTATCTCAAGATGAAATATTGTTTTGTGTTCTTTATCTCATGGGTTTTCCATTTTACAGTCTTGTTGAGATTCAAATGATGAAACTCCCTTTTCTTCCTATGTTTTGTTTCTGAAAATATCCAGTTGTAAGAGGAAATAAAATTTGAACTATAAATATGTGAACTGTGGATCTCTGTAAAATACAAATCAGAAATGATTATTGTGCTTTTGATTGAATATTTTTCCCCATGCAAATTTGGTTATGGAAATCAATCTTAAATATTTTTACAAGAAGATAACACACACACAAACACACACTATTTAATTTGATTTCAAATTTAGATTCATTGAAAAACTTTTAATAAAAAAAATTGAAGAGAGGGGTGGGCAGTATGGCTAACCCACCCCATATTTTGTAAAATGGGGGTGGGTTGGCCATTCCACCAACCCCAAACATACAACCGAGGGTGGGTAGCATGGCCAACCCACCCCCTTTTATAAAAAAGAGTGGGTGGGTCGGCCATGCCACCCACCCAACAAAAATTTCAAAAAAATTATAAGCGGCGAGGCTACCATGAACATAATGCGACCAACCCTTTTTAGTTGAGTTTACTTTCTGAAATACACACACACACACACACAAACACACATCCGTGTGTGTGTGTGTGTGTGTGTGTGTGTGTGTGTATATATATATATATATATATATATATATATATATATATATATATATATATATATATATATATATATATATATATATATATATATATATATATATATATATATACAATTTCTTATTATGATAAAAGAGATATTCATTAAACCAAGGTAAAGATAAATACCCAGAGATAAAATTTAGAATAATAAAAAAACTTAAGGAGATTTACAAAAAAAAGGGAATGTATTTGATATATGAGAGAAAAAAACCCTCCCATTGCGAGTTCTTGGATTTCATAACCAACATAGTTCATTTCCATGTACTCTTTCCTCCATTCTTTCCTTTCTTGTAGCTTCACTTTTGCAAATGGAGGCACATTAGGGTTTACATGGGAATAAAAGAAGTCATAAGGATAGTTAAGGAAAAAATGGGAAACCTAACATCTAAGGGTGATGATTAAATCAATCCTACGGTTGTGATTTAATTCTCAACCCTAAAGTGATAGGTACGGAAACTTTAATAAAGTATGGGTAGAGAATTAAATAATTAATATCGGTTTAGGAATTGTATCCGGGTGTGGTAGAAGTAATACTTTTTTATCCGGTTAGTTATTAATGTTTTTATAATTAAATGTTGTGCATTGAAAAATTAAAATATTAAAGGGGTAAGGGTGCTTTTAAATAATTGAAGGGAGATGTGGAATTATTATTTTATCTAGGAATCAAATTAAAATGAACTTAAAGGATTTTTATATTTTTTATATAAATGAACTATAAAGGTGAAATAAACCTTAGCAAGCTAGGATATATTTTTATTAAATTTAATTAAATCATTATAACCACGAGGAAGGAAATAAATGAAGTAAAATTAGGGGTTAATTAATTATTATAATAAATTAAATTACTTGAAGTAATTAAGTTGTAATGCTTTACGCAAATAAAATAACAATTCTAGATTAAATAAATGAAATTGATCATAATTAATGTATTTAAATTTGGTCTAGCGCGAACTTTAATTAATTGAAAAAAATTAGTCATAGTTTTGCCTAGTTCGGTGTTGTGGTTTGGCATGGTTCTAACATGTCAAATGTGGGCATCAAAATTGTGAAATTTAAAGAACTTATCCACGAATTGCATGCATATATGTCATGTAGTCCACAAATATTTTAGAGTTTAAGAAATATTCAATCGTAGTGAGTAATGGAATATTTTTGAAAAATATGTTGATCTGATGTGTATTTCCATGTATGAACCTACATGTAGAGTTTTTCAAAAATATTCATCATTGGTAGGTTTCATGTATAATTATCATAGAGAAGTTGAGGAAAAAGAGTTGTTGTACGAGTTTCACATATTTCAAAACCTTACTTACATTAAGTGGTATTCTTACCATCTTCAAGGAAATCAATTGTTTGAGTAAACATGATAAAGAGAGGTCCTTTTATATTGTTGAATTCATATAGAATCAATAATATATAACAAACTTTAGATATTTTACACCTATCCCAAGAAAATTTTAAAGGGTTTGTATTTGATAATTAGTAAACATTAACCGATATTAAGGATCCTAATTGTTGTTTGAAAGTAAATATTAAATATTATATTTGTATAATTATTAATGAGAAAGATATACCTATATAAAAATGGATCTATTTTTGGAACTTGTGAATCCTTAATAATATCATGTGAATTAAATGTAATTGGATCTCCAGTACCACTCTCAATGTCTAATAAATCATCATTGAGATCAATTTTTTATAAAATGGCGGTGCCCATTGCACTAGGGTGAACACCAAATAAGAAATTTGAAAAATTTGTTTCTATCAAATGAAATGTGCTACCAATTTGAGATGGAAAAGATATTTATTTCACCCATGTTTGATGTTTTCTAGGAGGTGGTGGTGACATCATTTTATTTTTGGAATTTTGAAGTGGAACTGCAAAAAACAATTATAAACAAAATATAAAAATAAGAATTCAATGTTTAGTAAATTTATCATAAAAGTTAAAATTTGAAGTGATACTAATAATGTACCTTTGCAGAGTATGTCTAGGTGTAGTTTCCTAAGCTAAAATTGGTTGAATCCTTATGGATTTCGAAGTTTAATTTTGATGTGGGGAAGTTTCATGAAAAATATCTAAGGAATCAATAAATATGAAGTAATTATTCAAAACAAATATAGTTTTATTAATAAAAATTTAAAACAATGTTTGTTTGATTATTCATAGATGACATACATGCGATAGTAGTAATACCTATAATAATTGATGAAGTTGTATGTAGCCATTTCGGTTGAGGGTGCGTAATAAAAATCCTTATGTGTTTTTCTCTCGTAACTATAATAGGATTCAAGATCATTTTATATCCACGTATGAATATTTAGAATCCTCATGATGTTGATGACCTCTAACTACAACTTGTTTTCTTGCTTGCAATATAATGTTTTTCTTCTAAATGAAAATAGAAAATTACCTCTATTTTTCAGATAAATACATTAATATATTTTACAATATTTTAAAATTTAAAGTTAATTCTTTCTAATCATTTGAAAGATATTTAATCTAATGTTTTTCATCAAATATATGTTAGAAAAATTAATTAATACATTACAATTGTAAACCGACTTAGTCGGTTATTCTTATTTAGCATTTAATTTCTTCATATGGTTTATTGTTTCCTCTCTTCTAACTATATCTCACATTTATATATTTGATGTCTTTATTTTGTTTTAAATAATACAATTTATATTTTATGCTCTCCATTCCATCATTGGTAAAGCGAGGTTGATTCTCTACATGATGGGAGTGTAAATTGATTGAAGGGGTAGTTAGTATTTTTCTTGTCCCATATATGGAGATCTGAATTAGATCAATTACTCATAACCTGAAGGTTCCTGTTAGATTTAGTTTGAATTGTAAAAGCATTTGTGTAGGGATTTTCAAATATTTATGGTCTGTATTGGTTATTTATGTTGACATGTCTCATCTCCAGCGACCAAGTACATGAATTCAGCCTTCCAGACATATATTTAATTAACTTTTTTGAAGGGAATCTTAGTTCAGTCTGATTGGAAAATGTGGACTCGCAAGAAATACTATAGAAGTGGCATATTTGGAACCAAGGTATACTTGCAGTAGAAGACAGTGGCGTTAGAATTATCTAATATGTATTACATTTTAGGTCGCTAAAATCAAAACCATCGACTTGCATAGAGCACTAATTTGAAGCTTCTTGTTTGTTTTGGAAGTGAGAACGTGGCGTGAAGAGTAATGATTAGCGCAAGGTAGTGGTTTTCCTAAGGGCTAGGGCCAATCCAAGTTAAATAAATCATATCTGGATCTTGCACAGTAGTAATAGGGAGGGTGGATACTAGTATCGGCAGTGAACAAGATAGCTAAGACCCTTGGAATGGATCTAAATTGTGTGTATGAAGTTTCCACATTTTATTCAATGTTTAATAGGGAATAGGTAGGTAAATATCACCTTTTAGATTGTGGTACTACCCCTTGTATGGTTCATGTGATATTGAGGTGGCACTTTTGAAGCACCTTGGTGTGAAATGAAATGAGGTACCAAAAGATGGCATGTTTTCAGTGGGTGAAATGGAGTGTATGGGATGTTTTGTTAATTCTCCTATGATTATTATTGCTGGGTACACAAAGGGCTCGGAATAATTTTTATACAACTACTATGAGGATGTTACACTTAAGTGTGTTATTGTTGAGATTGCGAGGCATGGTAGAAACTCTTTCAGATTGGGACTACAAATTCGAATTATATTATGTCAAGTTTGGCTGGTAGAAATACCACTTTGCTTTGTGAACCAAATCCTTCACATTTCCGTGACTTGAATACTTGTTGATATAAGTAAACTAGAGGCTAGAGCATACACAAAGGTTGGAGGAAAAATGACATCATCTTGTTACTCACTTATTAAGGGGTCACATCATTGCTATGGTGAAATTTTTTCTAATATGTTTTTATGTTGCGTGTAATGTGGTTTTTTTGTGTGCAATGCATTTTTAATAAAAAAGTGTTGCACATTATTTTCTAGTTTAATACCTCCTGATAAAGAACATTGTGATGAGAAAAAACACTAAAGTAGTGTTTGATTCTTGGAAAAAGTTTTATGGAAATTCAAGAAACCGCTGAAGTGTATAGTTAAGACCTCATGTCACCTCCAGGTTCATGGTCATCCTGCAGATTGAAAAACCATAGGGGTTTGTGGTAATTTGGAAAACCACCGAAGGTGTTAGTAGATAGATCTACTCATGTCACTTAAAGGTTTTGGAAATCCGAAAACAAAAAAAAGGTATCACCAAGATAATGAAGCTACACAGATGGTATGCCACCTCAAAGGTGAGCATGATACACAAATAGTGTAAACAATTTTTACCATGTTTGAAAAAGGGGGTGTTCACTATTTAGAAATATGATTTTTTAAAACATTGTATTAAGTGGGGGAATGTAAGGAAAATTAATTAATACATTGAATTTATAAACCGATTTGGTTGGTTATGCCTATGTGGCATTTAGTTTCTTAAGATGGTCAATGGTTTCCTCTCCTTTCAATCTTCTCTCGCATGTATATATTTGATGTCTCTTTTTTTTAAAATAATAAAATCTATATTTTCTACTCTCCATCCCATCAACATTGACAAAATATTAGTATTTTATGAGTACAACTTGTAGACACAAAATCACACAAATATTACTAGTTTACTCTACCACCAAGTATGTTTTTATATGCATGGATCTTAACTAAGAAAAATATTCATTGGTGACACACTCCCTAGTTCATCCAATTGCTTTGATTGTTTATATTATTTTCCTCTCTCACATATATCATTTACGTACCCGAGTTCTTATGAGGTCACATTGATCCATGTTTGTCTATATTTTGATATCACTTATCATTTACGACAGGACATTTATGCCCATTCTTGACATTAGTGCCTAGGAACTCCCGTACATTCTTAGAGCTCATGTCTTCTTTTTTTTTACTTGTTTACATTTTTGATATTTTTGGTCAGCCTTTTTATTTTTGTACCCTTATCCTAAGGTCATAGTTGGTATATCGTGTCACTAGTGTAAAAATTCAAATAAAAGATCCATATATACATAACATACACTCTATTATTTTATTAGGAAATTATAAAGGGAAAGCACATCTACATACTTTCACCACCATCAAAGGGACTACATTTTTGGGTTGTATACTCTGCATACACTCCATAGGAAGGAAAATTATTTAATTTAGTCTAACACATTTGAATTTTATCTATTCATAGCACGCTATCTTGGCATCATTGGTGTGAGGGAAACCTATACACTATTTTACGTATATGTACAAAAGAACTACATAGATTCTCGCAATGTAATCCAAAAGTCAGTCATAATTTTACTCTTAGGGTGACCGTTGGGGTTAGTATGACTTCACATATTGCATATTTCATTCCAATTTGATGTATTTGTGAGCATATATAGGTAGATAAATATATTTTTTTGGTTATAGGTTCCTAGATGATGAAAGTGTGAATAACATATGATCAAAAGCAAATAAATTTAAAACCCTAGAAACATTAAAGAAATTAGATTCCAAGCATTTGAGCAGTCACAATCACCTAGAAGTGGTCTCTCTCACCAACAAATCCTCACCATAGCGCAGAGCACTGGTCTAGCTCTATTTTTATATCCCATAATTAATACTACACATTTTTGACTAGTTCAATTTTTTTCCATGATAAGTGTAAATCAGATAAGTCTCCTATCATTCCTATTTTCTTACAAGGTTTCATCATTAGAGTGCATAGGATTTGTATTCTATATTATTTTATCATATTAGTGACTCTAAAATTAGATTTAATATCATAAATTTTTTTATTAAATCATTCGGTGAACCCCTCTCTTGTTCAAACTCCTTTCATTAGGATCCCCAAACCATCATGGCTAAAAATAGACCCTCTTTTTGCAAGTAAGCTATGGATCATATTAGTGTGAAACTTATCCTTGTTCATGTTACAATATGTAACGCCCGTCGTTCGCGTGTACCCTAGTCCTGGTCGCAAACTTGTGCTTGATAAAGCTCTTTGTTCTTTTACGCATATGAGTATAGTCTCATCCTTTGTGGTACAACTTTTAAACATTAGACACCTACTTAGAGTTTGAACATTTTTTCCAGTTGATATTCCTTTCAAAACGTGGAGTTTGTTAGCTGTCCCTCATTGCAGATTCTTGAACACTTGCTTTCAGTTAGTAGAAGTTGCAATTGAATTATTGTACAATACCCCTAAGATGAACTGTAGACCAACTTTTTCCCCGTTGCTTTGATTTGCGAATGATTCCTTATGAAATGTATATCTCTTTCTTATGTACAAGCATGCTCTAAAATATGAAAGTGAACCGTAGCTACAAGTCCTTGATTTGGCTATAACCTCTGTTGTATATGTGTGATCCTTCTAGAAATCTCATAGACTTGTAGTTGTCACGGTCAGCTTCATCTCCTTCTTGGCGTGGAGGGTGGAGCTATTAAAGTATGATGTGATGGAATCCTTGCTGGTGGCCGCACCCACTGTTTTCCCTGATTTGCAAATCTTTTGTTTTCTTTTTTGACCTGCTCACGCAAGAGACTTTGGTGGCCGCACATGCTCATTCATTAAAATGTTGACTTACACCTGCTGTTCACGTGGTCTACCTGTCGTGTCTGTCCAACCACGAATGCTTGTTTTGCACTCCATCAAATGCTGAAACAGATGAATTGCTACAGCGTGTTCTGGATAGTGGATTCATTAATGGTGAAATGAAGGTCTGTCACCCTGATGTTGCGAGGGTGGGTGTGGGTTCTCAAAATCATGCTGTACAGGCAGTTTCAGTGGAGCGTAGAACTGAAATTCTCCTAGGAGTGCCGTGAGGAAGTGATTGGCTTTATGCAGCAGCTACAGGGTAGAGAAGTAAACTTATCTCAGAAAATCAGTGGCCTCCAGAGAGAGTTAAGTGCGACAGCTGCTGCAGGGCGAGCCCAAGGAACCGTTGGTGTTGATCCTGATGTTCTGGTTGCACGCGACCACAGTCGAGATCAGTTGTTGCAGAATCTTGCAGCTGTAGTAGAAGAACGAGGTAAAGCTTTAGTTGAGCTGTCTTGCCTTTTCATTTTGGAAAGTCACTTCTGTCCAGGTGGTGAATTTAACATGGAAGAAGCTCGATCAAATCTTGAGGCTGCGTTTTGTGCTTTGCATTTCCATGGTTTTGCTGGTATCGTGGTTGGCCATGGACGCTCAGCTTGGCCGCTTTGTCTGGTTCGAACTGGGGTTTGCGAGTTGGGTCCAGCTTGAATGGCTTTGAATCGTGCTCTGCTGGGTGTGCATCGTTGTGAGTGAAATTCCACTATGTTCCCCTCTTTCTGTTCTTGCTGTGGAAGGCTCAGCCGTGAGCTCATAGCTCTTCACTCTCGTCGGGGTTTTTTTCATTGCTTTGTATTCTTCTGGCATTGCCGCCATGTCAAAGGCTCATGACCTCCCTGTTCTATGTTCCAATCTAACTGTTGCTTGACCTGGTCTTAGTTCTTAACTCGCCATTGATTTGTGCTTGTATTTTATTGTTTCAGCCATGAGCTTGACCCAGATTTGGTGACAGATCGCACCCACAGGCACAGGGAATCTATGCAATGTTGGAGAAAATGTCTTGGGAGCTGTAAGGTGTGTTCTTGTTGGGGATCCACAGCAACTGCCTGCAGCAGTAAATAGCCAGGCAACGGGCATGCTACAGTTTGGTAGAAGCCTTCGTGAGCGCCTCCAACAGGCAGGTTGTCCAACTAGGCTGTTTTCTGTTCTGTATCACTGCATCCTCAAATTTGGACTCTCCTACAAGATATTTTTATCAAAATCGATTAAGTGACAGTGAGGGTGTTACCAGCAGACCTGATGAAATTTATTTACAAAGATTCTCTATTGAGATCTTACTTGTTGTACGATGTAACTCATGGAAGAGAACCTCATAGAGGCCGATCATTTCATATCAGAATATTCATGAAACACAATTTGCTCTGCTATTATATGAGCTGCTTCAACAAGTCACTAAGTTGGCAGGCATAAAGGACTCTGTTGGAATTATCATCACCTTACAAGCTACAGCTGTAATGTAATGTTTGCACTCGAGAGTTTGATGTTGTCTCGCAAATCGATGAAGGAAAAGGTTTTGTATCAATACGGTAGATGCCTTTCGAGCCGGGACCGATGTAATCATTATGTCTTGTGTCCGAGCTTCAAACCATGGTTGGTGTTTAGCTTTCTAGCACAAGTGCTCTTGGACTGAGTGGTAAGCAGTTCGACTCTCACCCCCAAAGCAGCTGCATTGAAGCAATCTAGTGTTTGGACAGTCACCTATTGCATTCTTCTAGTCGTGCCTTCAAAAGGGAATCTGGCGTGGGTATATTGCAAGAAAAGACAAGTGAAGCGAGAGGATAAAGCGGAGGGCGTGTGGTCAGAATGAGTCCTGCTTTGGATGTTCACGACTGGTGGATGCGTTAAAACAGGCAAGATAGACTAACCATATACATAATATGCTAGTATCTAATAAACCTCTTGAAATGAAACTTTTTCTTTCCAGAAATTGGTTTAAATTTGTGATTTTGTGGATTTGTGTTCAGTATATGGGTAATAGTTTGTTATTTCCGATTTGCCTCCGTTGGTTGTTCTTGTTGAAGTGATCTAACCCCTTTATAAAAAAAAAAAAAAAATGTTCTCGGTGTTTATGCTTCGATTAATTATATGGAAATATATATATATATATAATGGTACTGTAAGGATAAAAATACCCTGTGCTAGAAATTGAGTCTTTTGGGTATGCTGGTTTTATCAACTTGTCGGCTTATATATATTATAGAATATATATATATATATATATATATAATCTTAAAGTTACTTCCTTCTACAAAATGTCATTGTTTCTTTTGTGAACTTGGGTATGTAATCGCCCCTGGAAAGTTGCAGCTTTGACTAGTATTGGGTTCCTATTATGTTATTGCCCTGGAGGAAAATATACAGTTAAATTATTATTTTTATGATAAGCGTGATTATGCACTTCGTGTATTGTGCAAATTATTAGGGCATTTGGAAATTAGAAGTTCAATATATATGCTTGTTAAGAAGGAAGTTTTGGACCGAAAATATGTCCTAGGTTGATAGAAGGGCATAAATTATTGATAGAACCCCATTTGATTCTACTCTTTCTATGAGTAAAATTTGATAAAATTAATGACCTTTATGGTGTTAAGATATGGTATGTTGATGATTCCTTGTGTGATTGATTTAATTATGTATAGACATAATGCCTTGATGGAGTAAGGTAATATCTTTCACGGTTCGTGAAAGTTAAGGTTTTCATCAACTGCTTAAGGTAACATGAAGTTCCTTAATTTAGTCAAACTTGTTTTGTACTTCCTTCTTGATGAGTGACCTTTCATTACAAATTTAGAATGATTGTGATGGAAGGTCGTGAATATATTTGTTGTTTAAAAAGGGAAAAGAAGCTATGGAATAGTTGTATATGTATCGAATGTAATAATTGTAATTACATCGTTTATGATATTAGAAAGTGAGTTGACGTCGGAAAATTTCAACCAAGTCTAGATTCATGGCTATGTTCCTCTAGAACGGGAGGGTTATAAATCTAAAGTATTATGAAAATTGCAAGGATGTGTTTAGAATGCTAGATTTCCTACTCAACTTGGGAATTAATGAGGCTTGTCACTATTCCAGCCCTGGTTATGTTCAGTAGGTAGGCTGTTAGGCAATGCCTATTCCGGACATTCTTATCGTCCTTTCCACTCATCCTTATTAGCTATGAAGTCACTTATTACCTAAGATATAATGGTTGTGGGTTTGAATATAATATTTTCATCCTTTAAACCTTTTTTATTACATGATGGAACTTTGTTATTACCCTCGTTGTTCGTTTCTAGCCTATTAGGCCTATGGCCCTACGGAACGATTCCAAAACTATATTCTTTTTGGCAACTAAGATCGGGTCTGGTTTTTTTATCTTTTGACTTCACCTTGAGAATGTTGATTGATGGGTTACACTTTAGATTTCAATCACGTAATCTACGGGATTACATGATTGAAATCCTAATACTCTCAACTCTTGTGTCTAATCATTTAAATTTCATAGTCTTGCGTATTTGGTTGCCAAACTTTTGTAGTTTTCGAGGTATTTTTCATAATTAAAACTTATGGATTTCTTCTTGTTGGCATGGTGAGAATTATATCTTGTATCAAAAGGTTGTTAGAGGTTAGAACTTTGATCCATTTCTTGAAATAGAATGTTTCCTTTCATGGTATTGTTAGCTAGTAGCTTATTGTTGCTATGTATGGTCTTATCTTGCTCAGTTCTCACGAACTGACTCAGGTTATTAATTGTTGCAGATGGCTTACGTGGTTAGATGATGGAAAGACTTGTAGATTATTGCATCAATCTTGGTTATGATGTTCCTTTGTACGAATGAGTATTATGTTATAAAAATTTGGAAAAGGCCTTTGGACATTTTAGAAGGAGGGTCAGTGCCTTAGTGGAATGTATTGTGGAGTATTGTTGTTGTAACTGTTAAACTTTGCTCTTGAGTTAAAATGTTGACATGTAAATCCTTCTAAGGCATAGTAGAAATGAGTTTGTAAGTACTATGAAGTGAGCTGGATAGTCCTTATAAAAGTTAAACTAAAATTTATATATATGAATATATTAATGTAGATGTGATCTACTTGATAACCTTTGAGACCTGGAACAATCAAGAGGAAACTATCTTTTGTAACAAAATATGATTACTTATTTTTTTTCCCGAGCCAAACCAATAAACACTATCCTTTTATGGTGAAATCTTAAATGACCTCATGGTGAAAGCAATGGTTAGATTTTAGAAGATGATAGGATTTAGTAAGTAGGAGGGAAATTGATTAATTAAACCTTAAATCTCTCTCTATCGTTTGAAATGTTCTCCTTTGTCAAACTTAATTAAGTAAAGTCTAGATGGAACATTCAACCAATCTTGATAAACTCTTAACCTCAATGAAAGACTGATAGTAAACAATGTGACCCTGAAGCTAAATTCTGTTGTCCTGTTCTGTTAACCCTTGCCTTGATTCATGGTGATATTTCTTAAGCAAGGTCAAAGTTTGATCCGTAAACAAGAAGGTTATTGTTATGAACCCTAAGCGGTACTTTCCACTCAATCGGAGCTTATGCCATCACCTGGGCAATAGAGGTGTGGAACTTGTGTTAGTGGCTTGAGTAAGTTTAATTAATCTTGTAGAAATGGAAAATGTTCTAAAATCAAATGAATAAAAAGCCTTGGACATAAAATTGATGATCCTAGTTTAGAAAGCTTGGCCTTAAGCTATTTAGTCAATAGTTGAAAAGAAAGAAGTTCTCCCTTGTGAAAAGAATTGTGTGAATCATTACATGAAATTTTATAAGAACGTAAGTTAAGAATTAGAGACATTTTAGTAAACAAGAAAATTTAACAAGAATTTCCTCATGGGATGCCCTAAATGTAAGTGTGTCAAGTGGTTGGACTTCCATGTTGTCTTGTCAGAAAGAAGAAAAAAAAATGTATGTATGGTCCTTGATAGGTGTGAATGTTTCCGTGCTGCCTTTATGGCCATCCTTGTATCA
Source organism: Taxus wallichiana var. yunnanensis (assembly GCA_018340775.1). Lineage (NCBI taxonomy): Eukaryota > Viridiplantae > Streptophyta > Pinopsida > Cupressales > Taxaceae > Taxus > Taxus wallichiana. The sequence goes on along the minus strand of CM031239.1, from coordinate 268,727,553 downwards.
AGTTGTTCACAGTGTTAGTTGTACCCTTGGTGACGACATGTTGCGTCATGTTATGTGTGGAAGTAAGACAAAAAAAAATTATCCTGTCTTTTCTTGTGTTGTTCGTGTGTGTGTGGTTTTTGGGTTGTTACACAATATCTTATATTAGTACTCTTTATCACCATGATCAATGTGATTGAGATATCCTCCTATATCTTCTTTCTTTTGAAAACACCATTCCTGCTAATTCTCATAACTCTAGCATTTACATTGTCTAGCCATACAAAAACTTCATTTCATGTTTTTATTATTCTTCCATTGTCACCCATGGTTCCCCACCTTCTTCTACTCCTACTATAGCACATGATAACACTATTGTAGATTTTTTTGTTCTTTCTTGTGAAAATGTAGATACAAATAATTTTACTTCTAATATTGAAAATATACATATGCGTGATGTTATTTCTACTAGTAGTCAAGATGAATGCAATGTTTTAAATTTCACTCTTCCTACTTCATTTTTTTCAATAAATGCAATGATAAATCTCATGTTACTCCTCTTACTACTTCTCTATATGTTGATGATACTCTTTATGAACCGCTTTATTATGAAAATATGTCTAACAATGATGTAGGATATGCTTCGATCATGAACTTGTCTGCGTAATGATGTTTCTTCCATTCCAACTCTCGAATGTGAATTCGGTACTCCTCTTTCTTCTATTTCTGAAGTTGTTGCACATGATGATTCTACTCCTACTACTAGTACACCTGTTATCATATTTTTTATTCTACTTCTATCATTTTAATTGATATTCCATGTTATCCTCCTCCTCTTTCACCTTTTTCTTCGTCTACTACAGATCTACTCATGAAGATTCTACTATTCCTACTAGTACAACTCTCATTGTTTTCTTTTTCATCTACGAGATAGTGTTCCCATAAAGCCTTCATGTTCTCCTCCTCCTTCCTCATCTGTTCCTTCTTCTCACATTCTCATGATCACTTAAAATTAAAACATTAAACCTCTCACTTCTTCACCATTCCCTCACATGATATTATATCTCTCATGGATTCTTTTGGTAATTTGAAGTCTCAAGTTCATACTATCACTCTCAAAAGTACACCCTACTATGCTTCCATTGATAATAATTTGTTGCAAGAAAATCATGTTCCCAAAAAGATTCACAATTCTACTTTTCCAAAAGACTTCATCATGCCTAACTTCTTATGCTTTGATGGGCTGAGAATCCTTATCTACCGATCAACCTTGTTTACTTATTCTAATGATTGATTGTTAATCGAGTGTTCCATCATAGTATTGTTGATCAATCTCTCTAAAGGCACACTCTTTTACCTTATGGGTCAATTAGCACTTATTACGATATGGAGAATGCTTTTATTCAAAATTGTATTTCTAATAATGGTGATAAGGTTACATATGAACACTTGCTTTCATTGCATCAAGGAAAAAAAACCACTTATAGATTACATTTTATGCCTTAATTCTTGTATACATTAGTTATTATTTGAACTCGTTGATCTAGAAAAGTTTTTTTCTTTCGTGGCTTAGTTCTTGTATTGAAAGAAAAATTATTTTGATGATACATGTGAATATTTTATGCCTTTTTGCTATAAAGTTATAGATCTAAAACAAGATTTAATTACAGCACATGTTATATCAACCCCTTACACTTCTACTACTACTATTTATTTATCTACTATCCATCGACACCTTTCCTCTATCTCATCCATTGCTACATAATCTCTTCCTCCTCAAAATGATACTACATCCCATTGGCTTCCTAAGAAAACCACATATGTTCCTCTCACTCCTAAACCTCTTATGATTGACACCATTTAATATGAAATTCACTTTGGATCTTACACTAATGTTTCTCTTGCTTTGCATGCTTCCACTCTCCCTTAAAGTCATCTCCATCTTTGGTAGGTGATCTCCATATGATCACCTCATTACCTGATGATGAAATCATGTTCTTAAGGTTATTACATGAATGTTGAGGGATTTTTCAAAAAATTAACCTCATTATCACACTGAGAGAATCACTCTTCCTTTCTTTCCCTCCTCTTTTTCATCATTCATCACATGCTATTTTCAACACACTCTTACATCTTCTCATTCTATCACTTTGTCAACGTATCATTATTCTAATCTCTTATACTATCTACATCACATTACATCATATACTTACATTGTTTTAGGCATATAATTATGCTACTCATTCACATACAAATCATCTTCAATTCACTACTTACCTATTATATCCACATCATGATATACTTCAAATATTCAATAACAAAGACAACCATTTCAAAAATCATAAAACATCTTGAAAATCAAAGTACATATGATACCAAACACATAAAAATATATATAAATATATCACGTCAAAAATCATAGTTATAAAACTACAATCACTTTGGATACGTGCACCCATGCATCAATACAAAAAAATATAAATCATATATCATCCTCACTATCACTATATATAATCATAGGAGCTCTAGAAATAGATGCTTCACCACTCAATCTATGTTGTTGGTCATGACCTCTATATCTCTATTCTTGTCTCTCGTAGTATAGCCACCTTGATCAACTACTATGTGAATCGTCCCTATAGATCCACATATCTTGCAAATTCATCCTAAGCTAGTGTCCCTCCTCCTACATTGTATCTATCTCTCTTAGTATTAGCACGAGCCTTATATCATTAGATTAATATAAAACTACACATGGCTGCCACTATAGTCATCACGTCCAACAAATGGGCATGTTTTTCCACAATCGTATCCAATTTCTCTAGCATGCCACCTCCCATGATCACATAGAGAGGAAAATATGATGTTAGCATGCATATCGGTGAATCAACAATCAATGACTAATATACATCACCTCTAATGATACAACATTATTTACTACACATTTATGATATAAAACAACCAAAAAACAATTAACAAATAGAAATGTGTAATACCTACACTTTTCCAATGTTACTTCTTATCCATCTCCATCGCGGGAACCTAATTTCCCCTCTACTCCTCCCACTTCCGCCTCAAATTCGGTATAAATGATAACCAAAAATAATAACACCGATTGGTATACTTCCCACCACTTGCGATAGGAATGGCTACACCCCACATCATGATCATGTATCGCTTCATGGTAGTATCTACATCATCTCGACTAGGATGTGTTATTTATGATCCTTTTGGACATGGCCTTGTTCTGGCCACCTCACTCTAGTAGATCTCACCCATACATATGGCTTAGTGGGCACATCCCGAGCCAAACCAAACTATCTAGATACATGATCAACATGGAATAACTCTGTCACTCCTAGAAATCAGTCCTCTAACCAAATGGTTCATTGAATACACAACAAGTGTTCTCCATCCTCTAACTAACCATAAGAGTCTCTATATTGCCTCAATATAATGGCCCTGAGCTATCTCGATCAAGCATCAACCTATTTGTGGTCATCTCCAGGTCTCCTATTATGGGTACCTACCCACCTCGATGCAAAAATATCAGGCCTCATCTAATCATCCCATGGTCCACTTAGTGGCATCAATATAGGAATGGGCTCATAGGCCCATACATGTAACAAATTCGTGGCTCCTAGTTCATCCCTATGATCCTTGAGTGTGAATATATATATATATATATATATATATATATATATATATAAGTGGGATAACATACATCGCACCCACAAATAAATCATACCATACTCCTCTACGGAGAAAAATATAGCTCATATTATATATAATATACCCACTTCAATACCCTCTACTTCCATTGATGAAGCTAGAATCGTGATAAAATTCCACAATCACATAACACCGTGATCTCACTATAGCATCTAGATTGATATGGATCTTTGTCGTACTCGAATCCCAATCAAAATCTTGTCTCACTACCCTAATCGACTATAGGCATCCACTATACTCGAATCTACATTCCTTGTCCTATAATAAGAAGTCAAAATATCTCGATACACATCCTCCGGGTCTCTATCATCTCACCTATAGGTAACAAAAATGTAGATGTATTAGCACATCATCTCTCACACTTTGAGAAGTCAACATAGGAATATTATGGGGTATCTCTCTCGAGGTCTAGATATTTTTTGTAGGCCGACATGGTCCAATATATCCGACTCGGATCAAATAACATCAAATTCCATAAAGTGCTAAAATTATGACCCCCGTAGAGCTCTCTGGAGTGTCTATCCATTTTTAAAAACACAAACAAAATGAAATTATTACATTAGTATGTCATGCATGTTACAAAATAGATCATCGTAGTTCTAAATTTGATCAAAATATAAATATTTCACATTATATTTCCAAATCCCTTCCACAGGGATGCGAATGCTTAGGAGCAGTCATGGGCACCTTAAAAATGTCAACAATGCTTATAAGTAGGCACATGTGTCCTATGAGATGGAAATGCCATTGCGCTCTTGCCCATCTCAAAAATGCCAAAAATACAACAATTAAAAATTTCCAAAATCACCTAAAACAAACATTATTGATTAAAAAAATCAAAAAAATCTAAATTAACATCTCCTCGGTTTTCTGCAAGCCACGACCGCCACTACTTACTCAAACCTCGTTAAACTTGTTTCTCTAACACGTGGCATCCTCATAGGTCGAGCTCTTATTTTCACGTAGACGGTACAAATGAAATGACTATTCACTTTTCACTATTACTAGATATAAAAATCTTCAATTTTATATATATTATAGCTACTATTTACAATCATTTTTCCAAACTAATACACCACACACTATTTCATTCATATCTTGATCCTCGTTACTCTATTATCTTCCTGTTTGTAGCATTCATATCAAAATTTATTCTCGTCACCATAGTATACACATTGCACAATTATATATTTAAATATGGGCCGGTAATCATCAATCTACATGAATTATTATAATATATTATATATTATCTCTTGTTTACTTTTATCTTTACTAATGGCTTAATACACGTCTCTTCACCCATCATTGTTTCAAGGAAAGGGGAGCATACAATTGGGATCACCTTATGGTCCATTCTAAGTTATAATAGAATCAATCGACACTCTTATCACATCATGACCTTGTAATATTTTTCTCGATTCTATTCAAGCAAAGGAAAAAAATGACTCTATATTCAACACTCAAATATTATCTACTATTTACAATGTATTTCCCATAATGACATAATGTGGGGTAAATAAATAAAAACAATTCATGAGTAATTTAATAAATATACAATCTTGAAGAAATCCTTTGTCATTAGAATTATATCAATCAATGAGTTCAACAAACACATTTACGATTTCTCTAAGTTGAGCTAACTTGAGAGTTACTTTACATTTCTATCACTTCTAAATGACCTAAATTGGAATTCATCTAGATCTATTCAAATAATCACACCCGTTACTATAAGAGTGGGTGAAATTAGATGTCATTTCCTTTACTATACTTCTCATATATGGATTCCTCAATATGAAACAATACGGTACAACAAAAATGTCATGAAACTATATTTGGTCTCTATTTTTCCAGTAGTGGTTCTAGACCTTTCAGGGATGTAGTCATGGATGGAGATTAAAACTAGAACTCTCTCCCCAATAATCTTCCTATGGCGGAAATACACCCAAATCTTTCCATTTTCAAATATAAAAAATAGGGTTGGGAATTGATCACTCCTTACCTCTTAAATCTCAATTGGAAACAATCACAATCTCCAAAATCTATAAATCATCTCAATGTTTCTCCAAGTGATCCTTAAAATGGTTTTCTATCTATACTTACACCAGATGGGTCAAAACATTTATCCACAGTTCACCACGCTACAAGATCTTACATTCTACATGAAATTTTATAATTTTTCTTCTCCGAACTTCTTACATCTATATTTATTTACTTCATTTACACTACTTTATTTTCATTCAAATAACATAAAGGTGGGGAAAATGTAGACAAAAAATCATGCACATATTACTATACTGCTAAGTATGTTGTTAGATACATGGATTTAAAGTAAGAAAAATTATTCACTAGTGACACACTCCCTAGTCCATCCACTTACTTTGATTGTTTCTATTGTATTATGTCTCACATCTATCATTTTTGTAACCAGTTCTAGTTAGGTCATAAGGATCCATGTCTATCTGTCTTTTCATATCGATTATCATTCACCCCAAAACACCAACGCTTATTCTTGACACTAGTGGCTAGGCGCTCCTGTCCATTCTAAACACTCCTTCCCTCTTTGTTTTTTTATATTTACTTCCTTTACACTACTTGATTTTCATTCAAATAGCATAAAGGGGGAAACTCTAGAAATAAAATCCTTCAAATATTACTAAGTTTCTATACCACCAATTATGTTGTTAGATACATGGATCTTAAGTAAGATAAATTAATCACGATGATACACTCCCTAGTCCATCCACTTTCTTTGATTGATTATATTATATTTCTCTCTCACATCTTTCATTTCTATAACTAGATCTGGTAAGGTTATAAGGATTCATCTCTATCTGTCTTTTCATACCAAGTATCATTTACCCTGAACACCATGCTTATTCTGAACACTATCACCCGGGTGCTCCTTTCCATTTTGAAAACTCCTTCCCTCTTTTTTATTTTTTTTATTTTTAACATTTTTGCTTTGGGGATTTTTAATTGTTTTACCCTTATCCCGAGGTCATAGTCATCCCGTTGTTTCACTAGTGTTGAAATTCAAACAAGAGATCCATATATATATACATAACATATACTCTAATATTTTGGTGGGCAATTCTAAATGAAAATCATATCTATATACTATTGAACTTTTATAAAAGGGATTTAAGTTTTGGGCTTCATACTCTGGATACACTACATCGGATGGGGAATTTATTAATTTCATATAACACATTTACTGAGTTTATCTTGCCATATCCTGCTATCTTGGCATCATTGGCGTGAGGGGAACCTAAGGACACTATTTCACACACAAGTTAAAATAAGTAGATGGAGTTTGGAATGTAGTGTAGCGTTCGGTTATAATCTCACTCTTTGAATTACTACTAGGGCGGTATGACTTCGTATATTGCATATTTCATTCAAATGTAATATTTTTTTGAGCTTGTGTAGGTACGTATGGTTTGTTTTGTAGATTACATGATGAAATTACAAATATAAGGTGAATTATTGTGAAACCCTAGTGTTAGAGAAGAAATTAGATTATGAAAATTTACGTAGTCACCGGTAACTAGAAGTGGTCTCGGGCATCTACGTGACAATTTTCAGCGCTTTCAATAAGTCCCAAAATTAATATTGAGCATTTGCAACACTCTAACCAGTTTGTTGACTAGTTGTTCTAGTTTAGATCTATTTTAGGATAAGCGTAAATAAAATAAGCCTCATATATTTGCTATTTTCTTACAAGGTTTCATCTTTAGAGTTCTCGATATTTATATTTTATCATATTAGTAACTTGGAAATTAGATTTAATATCACTATTTTTACTAAATCACAACTCATTTAAGGATTCGTAATATAAAGAAATTATATAATTACAACATGATAATGTTTAATTATGATTAAAATTAGAATATGACAAATCATTTCATATATTATATTGCATATATTTTTACACCTCTCAAATTATTGTAAACTTAGAGAACAAACAATAAAGACAACAACCTAGTACAAGATGTCTCATTGTCTTCCCTTCAAAGCTATCCTAGCCTAGGAAATTTTAATCGTATCTTGAAAAATGTGTGTAGAACAACTTGGACAGATAATCCACTTCTTGATTTAGAGTACATAGCAGTACCTACACACAAAAGAACAATGCATGTTATTATCTTATTGTGACAATTATAAGATAGAAATAAAATGTAAAAAAATACATTGTTACCTTCAACCTATATGTAAAGGTGGGACTCGAGATACCTTTTTGCTGATTTAGAGAGTAAGCATTTTGTTGTCATATGGTTACATTTCACCTGTGGAAGCCCTATTAAGTCGTGGAATCTTGTGAAGATGTTCCAAAACAAAATTGTTGTGATGGAAACTTGATTTGATTTTGAAGACACATTTGGATATTTCATAATTATATAAAAATATTGCAGCAAACTGTTATTAGTGTGATATTGAAAAATATAAATTATCACTCGAAAAACAACATTTATCTATCCAATCACTAAATGTATCCTTTAATTTGAGTAAGTTGGAAATTCGCGGAACATAAGGTTTCATAATTGAATTTTTTATTGCTTATGAGAGGATGTATGAATGTATTCCATTTTTGGATTGGAAATGCGCAGTTAAAGCTTGTTTGTTTAGTCTAGTCTTTTGAGCTTATTTTGATAGCCGTATAAGCCTCGAGGTAGAGAGTGGCACACAACTTGGAGGAATAAGTGAGGAAAAATGAGTCTCCAATCCTAAATATATAGCCGAGTGAGGACACATGACGAAAAATAATTTGTGTAGTCATGCGACCCTTATGTATTAACGCTCGGTTGTGTACATGCAATCGAGTGACTATATATGCAACCTCTCAGTTTGCACTTGTATCCAGGTGTCAACATGTGCAGACACCCGGTTATGTATGAAACCGGATGGATGCATATGAAGACTCTCGATTGTGGACGAAACTGGGCGGTAGCATATTCAAATACCCAGTTATATGTGTAGCAAGACATCTGCATATACAATCACCCAATTGCATATACAAACCAGTTTCTGTATATGTAGACACATAGATTCATGTTTAACTGGGCATACATATGCATGAGTCTGACAGTTGGAGTCTTTGTATAGATGAAATTCTTCATATGCAGATTCATAACTTATTGTCCTACCTTGCAGGCAATGCGTATGCTTATGAAGACATCGACCTTGCTAAAATTTTATATAGATGCCACATCTGCAACTTATTTTGTAGTCAGTTTCCTACAAGTGGTGCGTCTAATTACTTTCTCTTACGCATTTTCATGAAATAATTATTCACCTGCATCACTATATACATTTTTCTCTTATTGTTAATCAAGATCAAATCCATTTTTACAAATTCTCTAAAAAAATTCCAAGTTCGATTTTGGTAAGGTGTCTTTAAATTTTCCATGCAATAAGGTGATAATTAGAATAGATGTGTAAATACATGTGGATAAAAAAGTGAGTACTGTAGTAGCCTTATGTTGATAAGAAAGTGAATAATTTTTATTTATGAACATCTCATTAAAATCTCATTTCTTACCAAAATTAATGAAATATACTGAACAATTAATACTATATATTAGGGAACATTTCCTTATCTTGTAAATGAAGCCTGGATTTTTAAAAAAATTAATACCCATCTAAATAATAGGTCCCACATTGCAATTTGGAAGGAAAAAATCACTGATGTTCTATAATATTTCAATTGTAGTTTCTGTTTTTGTACATTTTCTCTTATGAGATTTTGTGTGTTTCAATATACAATCGCATAATATTATTATTTTTATTTGTCATAGTACACAAATTTAATATTAAAATCAATATCTAGAACCTTAAAATTAGTAATAGAGATATTTTGAGCCTAAGTTTCATTAATTTTAGTATAGATTAAAATGGATCATGTGAGCAATAGTCTTTCATAGCCCAAATACCCCTTTTCAACAGAAGCACAAATATGATTATTGAAGCATAAAAATGGGGACCTTAATTTTATCCAAGGATGCATGGGAGATAGTTAAAAATGGGTCTTTCAAAAACATGAATCCATAGGTGCTTGAAGAATTAACACAAGAAGAGGAGGATATGTTGAAGGTAAAACAATGCCAAAATATCCTATATATCATTCAAAAATAAATGGATGAATATTGGTTTATATGTGTTGCATCTCTAACTAGATTGAAGTAGGCATGAGAGATTCTTCAAAAAATCATTCAACTTACACGTAACATGTTCAATTTTAGTTCATTCCCCAACATTACCATAAAAAATCATAAGAAAAACACCCACACAAATGCATACATATTAAATCAATGGAATATTAATGCATATAATATACATAAATTTATCAAGAGTGTCATGAGTAACACAATTTTTTTAAGAATCTCTATATTTGTTTTTATATATTTAAAATCAATCTATTCCATAATGCATTCTATTAACACTAACTGTAATTGAGATTTGGAGTTGTTAGTTAGCAATAAGATATTGGAAAATACTACTAATAAAAGAAGTCAAAGTAGTCAACAAACTGGTTTATAATCTTTCAAATTAATTGATGTAGATAAGTGCATACCAATGGATGAAGTTTCCACATGTTATATTACAATCAAATAATAATTGCATTACATATCATATAATAGTGCCCTTTGTATACACCACTCATAAAATAGATCAACTAATACATCTAAGCATGTCAAGCCCTAGCCATTCATTCTCGAACCATAAGAAAACCCATGCTAACTCTAACTTTGTTCCTATGGATCAGGGCGGCGGAAATGGTTTCTCGAGTGCTAAGATGTCACATGGACAATCTAGTAGCAGACTTTGTGTGTTTAGGTGATAATGTCCTAACCGATGGGGTGTTTGTTTTGATGAGCTCTAGTGGACTGATCGACTAGCGGCACAATTTATTCTAAGAATTGCAGCTTGAGCGACAATGGTGGTGGTGGTGTTGATGAGGCGAGGAGGGTAGCTCTTGTTTATGGAAACTATGGAGAAATTGGTTCTTTTCCTCCTCCCTTTGTGTCGAACAACTTAGTAGTTGCGAACCACGTCTCTAGTGGTGCCGACCTTCCATATTTGGGGCTAGTATGTGGCATATTTGTTTAACTTGTGTGGTTAAAGGTTGTCTCCCTATTACTACCCCATTGTTGTCTTTTGGTATTGGGTCTCATGTTTTAGATCTTGCACATGGGTTAGGCTACGATAACACCTCCGATCGTCTTGTGTCTGAACCCCTCTACACCGATCCTATGCTTCTATAAATTTTTGAGAGATATCCCTCAAGGAAGCGGTTAGAATACCTTCTATAAAATTTGGTGTTCGGTGATTGAAGCTAAGGAAAAATTAATCAGCAAAGGTCTGATCTATAGATTTAATTGACTATGGCCGGGTCTTTCATAGCTACATTCATGGATCTCTTGAATGGTGGCCCATCATGTTAGGTAGAGTGGATATTTATCCCTGTGCCAGAGGTTTTTTCATTGTGGTGTTTAACTTAATTGAAGATAGAGATATAATTTTTTCTATGCTTTGGGAACTTAAAAATCATATCCTTCTCATGAAACCATCATTTCCTTCCCTCAGCCTTCTCATAGAAACCTTCCATTTTAAGGTTGTTGTGATTTGGTTTCTTCACCTTCCTCTACAATGTTTGGGTGAGGAGAGCCTAATATAAATTGGAAATTATTTGGGGAAATGTTTGGACATTGATACTAAAACTTAATTGTATACTCATACCACCTATGCTCATATTTTGGTAGATTTGGATACCTCAGTTAATCTACCAGCTTTGATGGAACTTAGGGTGTTAGATTGGATTTGGTCCCAACCTTTGGACTATGAAGGGTTTCCCTTCAGATGTAGGAAATGTTTTGGCCTAGGTCACATAGCTCAAGACTATATAAGTGTGAAACACAAGGTGAATGGGAAGGTTTCTTGGTGGAAGGATGCTCAACCTAATATGTTGGTTATGGAAAATGATTTTGATTATTATTCGAGGATTGAGAAATAGAAGAAGGTGAGAGTTAGATTTTGGTTGGGAAGGTGGAGCATGATGGAATGTTTTCTTCTCATTCTATCATGGATAATAGTTTCCTTTGAGAATAGACTCTAAACAAGGAACCATGATAAAGGAATCAAATTTAAGAAAACATGAGATGTTGGAGTTCTTAATCCCAATCCTTTTAGATGAAAAAACAAATCCTAATAAGAGTGAGGGTTGTGTTGGTGCTCAAAATAGTCTCACCTAAGTTTGCCTTTGAAAATCTAACAATTTACAGCCTCTGTCACTTTCCTTTTCCCCGTGTTGTGCCTGGTTAATCTTTGTTTCCATTTTTAATTTGTTCCTAGGTCGTGGATCATTTATGGGTCCATGGTTTGCTCCTTGTTTCTTTGTTCCTCTGGAAAAGTCCAAAAACTCAGGTTTTATCATACCTTTTAGTCTCCATAGTCGGGATTTGTCTTCCTTGTCATTTGTACGCTAAATACTTGAAGAAAATGAGTGGATGTATCTTTGAAAAACATTTCTAGACTCTCTATCCTTAGAGAAATTTTAATTTTCTTGCTCGAATGATCATTTTTCTGTATTTTACGGTTTGATGGGTGTTTTCTCCCGAGTCAAATTTGCATCCTTGCATCGACAAGGGATGTGGCTTCTTTTGGTTGGTCAAGGGACGGCGGGCAAATGCTTTAACTTATCAATTTTTCCTTTTTGGTGAAAAGGAAAAATTAGTCCCATGGCCCCTCTTGTATCTGATTGGTTCTTTTGGTGCTTACATGGCTTCTTCCAATTGGATGGAGCGTGGTGTGTCTGTTTTTGAATTTTTCCTTTTTTTCTACTTTGGCAAAAATTTCAACTTGCCCCGCGCCTCTGCCAGTCCGATTGGAGAAAATTTAAGGGAAGTGAAAAGTCTTGCTTTGACCCCGTAGGAGGACATGTGGAAGGTTCCACTTTGCTTTTCTTTGGACTTAGAAATTTTTTTATGCAGTTGGTAAAGTTTGGTAGAATAGTACACGTGGCAATCCTGCGCTCATTATAGGTATTAAATTTTTGGGACCATCTCAAGGTGCGCCATGGTGACACGTGGTGGTTTGAAAAGTCAAAGAGATGGGGAAGCGGACCATCGGAGGAAAATTGGATTTTTTTCCTCTTAACATCAAAAGGATTAAAATCTCAAAATGGCCTACAAGCCCAATGAAGGTAAATTCAAAGCTTGCTCCAGTCAACGATGGAGGTGCGGACTATCGGGGGAAATTTGGAAAAAATTCCTTTTGGGAAAAAGGGGCCAAAAGTAAAAGGGGAAGCATTGTTCCGCTGCAATCATATTTAGACATGTGTCGGCCCATTTTTTCAAGGGCGGAGCTGCGGGGAAAACTTGGAAAATTTTCCCTTTTCCAAAAGGGGAGTGAAATGTAAGAATTTGGCCATGGTCCCACTGGGGCCCACCTTAGGACATGTGTCAGGCTCATTTCCCGAGGGTAGAGATGTGGAGAAAAATATGAAATTTTCCCAAAAGTTGTAAAAATTTAGAGGAATCCGCCTGGGTCTGATTTTAAGTTTGGATCTTCCACATGGACGGCCCAAATTCAAAGTAAAGATCAATGGCAGCTGAGAGTCGAAATCTTATTTTCCCTCCATTTCTCTACAACACGTCTGGAAGTGTGATTTTTCATGATTTCTTAGTTTTTTCTACATGCCAAGTAGAGAAGGAAGTTAATGGTGATGTCAAAAGTTTTGTGGGAACATCTAGAAGGTGTCTTTCGACATTAAAATTCTCGACTTTTGTGCCTGATTGGATTTTCTATTTTCTTCTCCCAAGCATGCAAGGAGCTAGATTTGATAGATTAAGGGTGGAAGTGGTTGGAAAATTGAAGGAAGAGTGATCTACCAGAGAAAGGAGTTGAATGTGGGAGGAATTTGATGAAATCTACCCCCTCAAGCACCTAGAGAATTTTTACAGATCTGATTATGAGAATCACGAAAGAATCATGGTGAACACTGGTGCATTAAACGTTTTTTATCTTTTGGGGAGAAGGGGTTTTGTTGTAAATGTTATAAATGGAAAAAAAAATTCATGCAAATTGTTGGGAGTTTTTGGAAAGATCAAGACTGATTCTCTCCAGCAAAAAAATCTTGACAGAGCCCATCCAGTTTGAGAAGCTATCTAGAGAAGCCTGTATATCTCTCTTTGTATCAACTTTGATTGTGTCAAGGTGGTTGCAAGTGTATAGCCATTGCCAAGCTTTGAGATTGTTTTGGAAACTTTCCCTTGCTGATAAATTTAATCAAACTTTGAAGTTATTATGTGTTAATCTTGAGTAAAGTGTATTTATTTCATCTTTGAATGCACATGAGTAGATTTTATTGTTTCTATTGCAATCTATTAACAAAATAGCATCCAATCACACAGTCTCAGTCATTGTGATAGTTTAGTGGCATCTACAATTTCATTTCTTAGAAGAGCCTTCATCTAGGAGTGGGATAAATGGTTTAAAATCATTTTTCTTTAATTTTGTTGATAGAGATTATCTGTAAGCCTCTAGGTGTACCTCAAGCATGTCTTGGTTTAAATATTGGTGTTTTATTGGGTCCTTTGACTCAAGCCTTCATGAAAAAATCCCACAAGTTGTGTGAAAGAGTGCTGATCTGGGCCTCCATTGAAGCACATATTCTAGTTAAGGAAACAATTTAACTATTTGTAGCATTTTGTTGATTGAATCATTCCATTTTTCATAATCTCTCAAGGATCTGGTGATTCAAGTCCATCATGTCTCCCCTCCCACCAAAATTCATTTAACAACATCCAATCCCATCCATACTACCCCTGTTCTACTCTTTATACCCACATAAAGACCAAAATCCATTTTCCAAAGTATGCATGATAGATCAGGGTCTCAAATGTCTTTAGTAACCTTTGCCTTGCTATGAGGATATCTCCATAATCTGGACATGACAACTTTTGAGATTCAGATCTGGTGTGTTGAACATATTTTTCCCAAGGTCTTCTCTACAAAAATTTATGCAAAAGAAGGATACTTGTATCTCCTTTTTATAATAGAGGATACAAAATAGGTTCTCTTACCTTGGTTAAAAGTTAGAGCCTAAAATAGTTACGATAAGATCATATCCTTTTAAGGTGCTACCCATCTCTCCACAAATCCAAATAACAAAGGGACAGCCAGGACCTCCTCCTCGGCTACAAAACAACATATATTTATGATCTTCCTCTAAGCTCCATGATGAATCGGTGTTGTTGCTGCTTGGATTGAAAAGGAGAAAAAAATTGGGTACCAACATCGATCGTGGCGTTGTTTCCAAGAATCGATTTACTTTCTTTGGGAACTTAATTGAATTTAATCCACATGCATACATATATGAATCCATATCTATTTGACCCATCAACAACACCAACATTAATGGCATCATTGCTATGGACTCTGAGTTCAAAATCAAGAACCTGGTAAAACACTTCTTGTATGCTCCATGTGCTATGTGTAATTCTTTCTTTCATTTGATAAATATTGGTGAAGAAAGGTCATAAACTTTCCATTTCTAGTTTCTTGCATTGACAGACCTTTGATAGATCATATTTAGTGCATCTACACAACTAAGGTGAAATTCCTTAGTGGAAAAACCTCATTGATCGATTCTTAAAAGTATCGAGTGTCTTAAAAATCTGTCAAAATTAGATCTGTTACTAATATTTGCAAAGATGGAGGGAAGAAGATATTTCTTTGCTAGGTATCCTACTATGACATTGTTTCCAGAGCTAGGAAAAGCACAATCAGAAGGAAGAAAATCTTGGAGAGCTATTGGAGATCAGAAAACAAGAAGATGGATCTCCATTGATGAAAGTGAGTAGCCTATCATTGAAGATTTCATCTCAAGTGCATTTGAATCAAGACAACCTCTTTGTGGAGTTGAACTCTCTAGATGGAGAGGGACCTTCATTTGACTTTGAAAGGTTTGCTTCACACTCTGCTCCTGTCTTTTCTAAGGTTGATAGAGATCTCCAAGAAACAAGGCCTTTGGGGGGTATCCATTTTGAAAATTATACCCCTGTGTTCAAAGAACCTTCGGCCCCCTATCAATTTGTCACCCCTCTAAGGTCACCTCCTCAAATCAATATGGCTCAACCCAAACCCCATTTTTTTGTAAACACCTTTGGGCCTATAAATTTTATGGGAATGGCTAGATATCCAAATGCAGTGCCTCAAGATGTAAGGAACAAAATGCCAAAATTTTAGGGAAATAATGCTATTACTGGTGATCAGCATCTAAATATTTTTATCAATATGATGGAAGACTTTGATATTGAACGTGAAGATGTGTATATCAAGCTATTTATCCATACCTTGGAAGAGGATGTTAGGAATCTTGGTATAAAGAATTGCTAGATAATTCTATTGATTCCTTGACCGAGATGAGCAATGCATTCGATCATGCGGTTTGGTGATAGAACTCGACCCTGTGTTTCTTTTGACAGAATTTGAAAATATCAAAAGGAACCCTAATGAGTCGGTATATAATTTCAACATAAGGTTTAATAAGACCTTGAGAAGATTTCCTGTTAGAATAAGGCCTTTTGATGAGTCATGTTTCATCAAATATACTGATGCATTTGATAAAAAGGTTGCATATTATTTAAGAGACAAAAACCCCACAAATTTGAGGCAGGCCTTCACCATGGCTTTGCAAATAGAAAATAATATCAAGGCAATTGGAAATCCTCCAAAGAGAGAAGGTGTAAAGCTGGTTAACCCAAAAAGCCCCAAACAAGTAAGGTTGCTGATTTGGAAGAAGTTGTGAAGACTTTGGCAGGGGTTGTCAAAGAAATATCCTACAAGCTAGCCCGAGTTGAGAAGGGAATTGGGCAGAGCTCACAAGGTCAACACAGGAAACAAGGCCAAGACAGTTCACAAATCACCAAAAAACTGATGATAGAGGCAAAGGACCTATTGGATTTGGAAATAGGAAGCCCCAAGGAAAATAAAATAGAATGGTTCCTAATCCTTTGGCTACTAGAGTTGCTTTGTTGTGGAAGAAACAAAGACCATTGATTGGTGTGATAGATGTTTCATGCCCCATGCACCTTGTGAAGAAGATCAACAAGAAGAAGAAGCAGTTGATGATGATAATGATGATGATGCCTGCATGATGGAGATCCCTACGAGTTTGCCAAGGAAGCAACTTAAACTGAGGTAATAAGTGCTAGAACTACTGCAACTTTTTGGGATTGCATCCACTAGGTACCTCTTCTTCCCCCCTCTCATACTTTAGAAGTAGACATTGTACAAGCTTTTGAATTGCCCACTAATTATTTTGAATACTTGAGGGCATTAATGATTGAAAAGTATGATGGAGGAGTTCCTTCAGAAGAAGATAGGTAGCTATTAATGAATTTTGTAGTTTCCCAAGAAAAGGAGCACAATACTAGAAGTAAAGCTGCCAAGGGGCCACAAGCCAAGTCAAAATTTCTAGTGCTTACCAAAGAAACCCCAAAGAAAAATGCATCTGCAGAGAGCTTGTTTCCCCAAGAAAAACTTGTGTTCCTCCCCATGCCCAAAATGAAAAGAATCCCATTCCATCTAATGAATTTTCCAATCTTTCCCCTAGTGCTGCTCTACCAAAATTTGCTCCATATGACATAGCCCAAATTTTGAGTCAAATAAAAATTCTTTTCCCAATTGTTGAGCTACTTAGGATCCCTAAGCACAAGAAGAGGGCTTTTGAATATTTGGGATTCAAAGGGGAGAGATCATACAAGGCAGAGATGTAAACAAGGTTGAGGTTCCCCTTACTGTTGTAGTGTTGGAAAAGCCACAAGTATTAGAAGAGCATGGGAAACCACCAGAGGTTTATTTAGGAACTTCTTTGGTTAAATCCTAGTTGAATGTGGATCCATTTTTCACTACCCTGGTTATCAAAGACAAGTTGTTACATAACTATATGTTTGATTCTGGAGCTTCATGTAATGTCATGCCTCTTGAGGTCATGAATGAATTAGGTATCAAAGTAACAACAACATATGGGAAGTGCACTAGCCATGGACTCTAGAGAGGTGCTAGTGGTGGGGTGTGTCAAAGATCTAGCAGTGCAACTTGCATCTTATCCTAGAAGGAACTTAAAGCTTGATGTAGTCATTGTTGACTACCCTGCCAAGTGGGGGATGTTGTTGTCAAGAAAGTGGGCAGCAAGTGTTGGTGGTAGTGTGCAAATGGACATGTCTTATGCCACTATCCCCATTGAAGGAAACTTGGTGAAATTATATGGAGAGAAGAAGATGATGTACCTTATTGAAGACCCAAGCAATGCATCTTATGAAGTTTTGCAAGAAGATGCTGATCTTAACAATTTTGTGAGCTTTGTGGATTTCAGGGAGTATGAGAGTGTTGAAAACAGAGCTCCTAAGTATGCTAATTTTTTCTGGGAATTTGGTCTGTGTTTCAGCCTTGAAGAATGTCAAAGAATTTGACTTAAACACAATGGAGGAGATTCAGAGATAATCAAAGTGGTTTACAAACAAAACAAAGAAGAAAAAGAGGTCTACTTCCAGTTGATGAAAACATATCAGAACCTCTTGGCATGGTCATATCCAGGATGGCAGGTGCTTGAATTGTTTCCTTGATTATTTTCTTTAAATCAAGAAAAAGTCTTCTGTATAATGTATAGTTTGTTGTTTGTTCCCTATTTTTTGTGTTTTTGCTTGTTCTGGTCCTTGGTGACCTATTTTTGCTAGTTTCTTCATTTGTTTTTTAAGATGGCTCTGTTTCTCCAATCTGCAAGCTGACTCCTTTTCCCAATGGATATTTTTGGCACTTGTTCTATCTTTGTTCTTGTGGCACTCATAGGGAGTGCCCATCCTCGAGTCGGAGCCGATGTTGGTGCTCAAAATAGTCTCGCCCCATTTTTCCTTCGAAAATATATCAATTTATGGCCTCTGTCACTTTCCTTTATCTCTTGTTGTGCCTAGTTAATCTTTGTTGCCATTTTTAATTTGTTCCTGGTTCTTGGATCATTTATGGGTACATGGGTTTCTCCTTGTTTCTTTGTTCCTTTGGAAATGTCCAAAAAACTCGGGTTTTATCCTACCTTTCGGTCTCCATAGTCAGGATTTGTCTTTCTTGTCATTTTTGCCAAATGCTTGAATAAAATGAGTGGATATATCTTTGAAAAACATATTTGATCCTTGTAAACATTTCTAAACTCTCTGATCCTTGAAGAAATTTTCATTTTCTGGCTCGAATGATCATTTTTCTATATTTTATGGTTTGACAGCATTTTCTCCCAGTCAAATTTACATCCTTGCATCGACAGGGGACGTGGCTTCTTTTGGTTGGTTAGGGGATGATAGGAAAATGCTTTAACTTATCACTTTTTTCCTTTTTGGTGAAAAGGAAAAATTGGTCCCATGGCCCCGCTTGTATCTGATTGGTTCTTTTGGTGCTTACGTGGCTTCTTCCAATTGGATGGGGTGCGGTGGGTCTATTTTTGAACTTGTTCCTTTTTGGCTAATTGGAGCAAATTTAAGGGCAGGGAAAAGTCTCTCTTTGACCCCATAGGAGGACATGTGGAAGGTTCTGCTGCTTTTCTCGGACTTAGATAAATTTTTATATAGTTGGTACAATTTCACGGAATGGGACACATTGCAAGCCTTTGCTCATTCAAGGTATTAAATTTTTGGGACCATCTCAAGGTGCACCATGGTTACACATGGCTATTTGAAAAGTCAAAGAGACGGGAAGTGGACCATTGGAGGTAAATTGGATTTTTACCTCTTAACATCAAAAGGATTAAAATCTCAAAATGGCCCACAAGCCCAATGAAGTTAAAGTCAAATATTTTCTCTAGTCAATGACAAAGGTGTGGACTATCGGGGGAAATTTAAAAAAATCTTTTTGGGAAAAAGGGGCCAAAAGTAAAAGGGGAAGTGTTGTTCCACTGCAATCATATTTAGACATGTGTCAGGCCCATTTTTTCAAGGGTAGAGCTATGGGGAAAACTTGGAAAATTTTCCCTTTTCCAAAAGGGGAGTGAAATGTCATAATTTTCTCGTGGTCACTCTGGGTGCCCACCCTAGGATATGTGTCGGCTCATTTCCCGAGGGCGGAGATGCGAAGCAAAATATGACATTTTTCCAAAATTTGTAAAAAGTCAGAGAAAGCCCCAAGTCTATTTTTAAGTTTGGATCTTCCACATGGATGACCAAAATTCAAAGTAAAGATCAATGACAGATGAGATTTGAAATATGATTTTTCCTTCATTTCTCTGCAACATGTCTGGAAGTGTGAGTTTTCATGATTTTTAGTTTTTCTACATGACAAGCAGAGAAGGAAGTTAATGTTGACATCTGAAGTTTTGTGGGAAGATTCGAAAGGTTTCTTTCACCATTAAAATGGCCTAACTTTCGCGCCAATTGATTTTTCATTTTTCTTCTCCCAAGCACACAAGGAGCCAGATTTGAAAAATTAAGGGTGGAAGTGGTTAGCAAATTGAAGGAAGAGTGATATACTAAAGCAAGGAGTTGAATGCGGGAGGCATTTAATGAAATATACCCCCTCAAGCACCTAGAGACTTTTTGTAGATATGATTCTTAGAATCATGAAAGAAACATGGAAAACAATGGTGCATTAAACGTTTTATCTTTGGAGGAGAAGTGGCTCATTATTAAATGTTATAAATTTCACAAATTTTTCATGCAAATGGTTGGGAGTTCTTGGAAAGATCAAGACTGATTCTCTCTAGCAGAAAAATCTTGACAAAGCCCATCCATTTTGAGAAGTCATCCAGAGAAGCCTGTATATCTCTCTTTGTATCAAATTTGATCGTGTCAAGGTGGTTGCAAATGTACAACCATTTTCAAGCTTTGAGATTGTTCTGGAAAGTTTCCCTTGCTGATAAATTTGATCATACTTTGAAGTTATTTTGTGTTAATCTTGAGTAAAGTGTATTTATTTCATCTCTGAATGCATACGAGTATTTTTTCTAGTTTCTATTGCAATTTTGTACCAAAATAGGTCCAATCACATAGGTGTTTATTGTTGTGATAGTTTGGTGGCATCTCCAATTTCATTTCTAAGAAGAGCATTCATCTAGGAGTGGGATAAACGATTTAAAATCACTTTTCTTTCATTTTGTTGATAGAAATTATCTGTAAGCCTCTGGTGTACCTCAAAGCGTGACTTGATTTAAATCTTGTTGTTTTTTTGGGTCCTCTAACTAAGCCTTCATGAAATAATCCCACAGGTTGTGTGAAAGAGTACCGATCTAGGCCTCCATTGAAGCACATATTCTAGTTGAGGAAACAATTTAATTTTTTGTAGAATTTTGTTGATTGAATTTTTCCATTTTTCATAATCTCTCAAGGATATTGTGAGTCAATTCCATCCTATCTCCCCTCCCACCAAAATACATTTAACAACATCCAATCTCATCCATACTACCCTCCTTTCGCTCTTTATACCCACATAAAGACCGAAATCTATTTTCCAAAGTATGCATGATAGATCAAGGTCTCAAATGTCTTTAGTAACCTTTGCCTTGTTGTGAGAATATCTCCATAATCTGGAAGTGACAACTCATGAGAGTCAGATTTGGTGTGTTGATCATATTTTCCCCAAGGTCTTCTCTACAAAATTTATGCAAAAGAAGGGTACTTGTATCTCCTTTCTGATAACAGAGGTTACAAAATAGGTTCTCTTACCTTGGTTGAAAGGCACAACCTAAAATAGTTAGGATAAGATCATATCCTTTTAAGGTGCTACCCATCTCTCCACAAATCCAAGTAACAAAGGGACAGTCAGACCTCCTCCCCGGCTACAAAATGACATATATTTATGATTTGGCTGCCTCTAAGCTCCATGTTGAATCAGTGTTGCTGCTTGGCTTGAAAAGGAGAACAAATTTGGGTACCAACATGTTGGATAGTTGTGAATATAAAAATAAAGGAGAAAATCATATTGCTCCTCTTAATGTGAATTTAAGATCTTATGGACATGTTCCTCTTGGGTAATCCTCTCTTTTCCTTTGGTTAAGATTGTTCGTTAGGGATTGAGGGTGTTCCTCGAGGATGATCAAATATGTTTGACTTGTTTCTTTTGTGGTTCTCTTTATTTTTCATACTTTCCTAGCCTAGCTATTGGATAGGGGTATACGGGGTCTTGTTTTCTAGTCTTTTACCATGATTCACTTTTTACCTTGGTGTGCCTTAATGCCTATATTTCGATTCTACAGGGTTCTTGATACCTTGAAAATCATTATTTTTTTACTTTGGCCATTTTGTGTCTTGGATTCATGTCTTGTATAGGGTTTTTAAGCCCCTTCAAAACTAAATCCTTATTACCTTATATAAAAAATCTAGTGCATCAAAACTTAACTACTAAATATAAAGTCAACATTTCTATACTATAAATTCTTAGGAGAGAATAGAAAATTATTTCTATGGAGGACTCATATTGATTACATTTTTTTCACCCATGTACTGCAAAATGTAATTAAGATTATGTCCTTGGTGAGACATTAATGGATCAAATAGATATAGAGACAACCCTTATAATAATATCTAATAAGTTTGACTAAATATTTTTGTAGTAGATGAATTTGAGGATATAACATAGGTATTCATAGATAACTTCATGGAATATATTTTTTCCAATGGGAAAATTTTAAATGTATATGAATGATCTTCTCTTTAAAATGACTTTAAATTTCAATTTTTGATAGCTATTGATAAAGGAATAGATAGATCAAACTTCATAAGAGGATGAGGAATATATTTTCGAGATAGAATGTGAAGACCCACCACATAATATGAAACAAGAAGAAAAAATACACATGTTTACATGGTGAGTTTAAGATGCATTTGCATCACCAATAATCACACTCAAGGTCATAGGTATGAAAAATATCATGTTCAAAATAATAAATATAATACTTATGGAATTTATGCAACCGAGTGTGGGAGGAAATGGTTTCATAAGTGTAGATAATGAATTTTCATAGAGAAAACCAATCTCTAAATGATAATCGTGGTGATTTAACAGAAAAATAAATTTATGTTATAGTGTGAAGGGGGTTAGTTAATTTTTATTTCTTTAATTTCATATTAGGGATAGGTAAAAGAATTATATTTACTTTACTCATCAAGAACATGTTATCTATCGAAAGTGCACCCTAGTTGAGAGATGACTCTAGGGGTTCTAAGCTTGCTTTGAATCTCTCACTTTTGTAGATACAATGAAAACACCTAAGGTTTGTGGGTATACTTATTGTTGGGGTGCGTCTCCGGTATCAAGGTCGGTTCCTTTTGATGTATCCTAAACTAATTTTTTGGGGTTTTGAGGGTAAAAGATGACTGCAACTGAAATTGAAAAAGGGTGATACACCAAAGTTATTGAGGGATTTCACTGATTTTATGTACAATAAAATTGAGAAAGAAATTTGGATCCACGAACCAATGGTTTTCATCAGAATATTAAGGAAAAACACTTTATGTATTGAGAGATAAATCACAACAACATAAAAATATAAACATGCACACTAAGATTATGTAGAAATTACAAGATTTGTAGCAAGGTAAAATGATTAATCAGGGAATTGACATTCAAAGGAATTAACAAAGAGATACACACCATTGCAAATAATTAGAAAGGAAAACTTAGTTCTCATTTGAGGAAAAACTAGCTGAAAATTACTTCAACACTCCTATGTCCAAAATTCCTTTTTTGTGCTTTGTCAATGCACACAATATATAGAAAAATTATTCACCCAATCCCTCCTAAAAATAGGCTAAAATTTGTACTCACCCATGCATGCTAATTTTACCCTTTTTATGATGAATACATTAAGAAATAAAAACAACAATGCTTATTATAATGAGGCACTAACAACTTTGGTTATAAAAATAAAATCAATTCAAAGTGTAGTTGAGTGGTCTATTTGCAATAACTTGGATGAATAATTTAGCGAATAATAGCTCTTCCTTTTTGTGAAAGTCTTCTCAAATGTGCATTCAATCTTTATCTTCTTATGTTTGATGTTACACTTGTAATTTGATCTACTTGCAATGATAAACTTAGCACCTTTAAAAAATTCCCCATTGGATGGACATGCAAAAATAATATTCCTGTGTGAGAAAAATAATTCCTTTGTCTTTAATACTTTGGAAAAACATTCACCCAATGTGTGGGGACCACTTGCAGACATGTGTACAATAATAATACCCTTATTTTGTGAAAAATAAGGTAATTAGCATGTCAAAAGGGTCTTCTTGATCTTTGATGTTGACATCTATGTAAGAAGGATAACTCATGTTGATAATGACATCTTTGTCCCTTTATGCATAATATTATTCTCCTACAAGAAAATATTATATTCGTTTTAAACTCAAAATATTATCCTCCTCTTGTAGGGGACCACCATGATCAGGATGAAAAAGCACCTCCCTTGCATGAATAATTTTCAGTTGTCCCTCCTTCTACCATTCGAAGACATTAAGGTAATTTGGATTGTTTAAGGATTATTGACTTTCAACTTTTGGTGTCATCATGGGTTGAAAAGGTGACCGCTTTGATTAACTTGGTTAGACTATAGTCATGTCATTATAGTCACGGGCATCATTTGATTTGATTGGCATATTACATAAACCTTAGTCTAAGGTCAAGGCACAATAATCATTGTCTAAAATAATTCGGATGGCATAACAATGTTTACCTTTTGTGGTGGTCAACACACATACTATGATTTTTGGCTTTTGAATAATCATTTGATCATTGTTGTCGGTATTTGATTTTTGTTGCACTATGGTTTTGGACCTTTAATAGGTCAATGCAAATGATGTTTTTTGGATAATTGGGCTGGCCTCCTCTCCATGATGACTCAACCCATCCTTCGAATTGTCGGTGGCATTTATTAAAGTGGTAATTGCAGTTGGGTTTTTTGAAATTTGGTCAAGTTGTTGGCTTTAATAAGGGATATAGATCCTTTTCTTGTTGATCTTATGACTGCTCGAATCTTTCTATACCCTTGGTTAGGGTTCGACTCTGTAATCAATGTTGTCGGTGCTTTTCTAATCATTGATCTATGTACATTTTGATCTCTTCCATCGATTTTGACCAGGGTAAGTGATGAGTGATCATGCGGTAACTCGAGTGTCAATTTGATCTTTGTAATTGAATCACGAACATTGATCTCTATACCCTTGTAAACCTAGAGCATTTATCTTTCAATCCATGTTGAGCAAGGTAGTTAGGAGTGGTTTGAATGTTTGTCATTAGATCTTTGCACGATGTGGTCCTTAACCATTTATCTTTGTCCTTGATTCTTTGATAAGTTAATCATACCTAACCCATGGGTTAAGGTAACAAAAGGAAATTTAACTCACCATTTGGGCATTTACAAAGTTTTGAGCCTAAGGCAGGGAAAGATCTAGATAATTCACCGTAGAATTCCATGAATGAGCCTTTTGAGCTTCATGTAACTATGATTTATTTACTAAGTTTTCACCATTATTCTATTTCGAGCTTGGTTATTTGCATTTATATTTTTGATATTCTGCATATAGGTGGAACTCGAAATTTTCATTGTTGTGGTTTCGATCTTGAAGAAATCTTCACCGTTGTTGGTGAGTTGGGTCATGGATTTGTACCCATTTTATCTGTTTTTCTCATAATGGAGCCATTTTGTAGAATATTTGAGCTCAAGGTTTTGTTTTCATTTTCTTTGAGCTATTTACTTGGAGTTTCTTTAGATTGTTTGGTGGGGTTTGCATACACCCCGGCCACTATTGTATTTGAAATTCTATTTTATAGACTCTTTTTCCATGTCTCTAACTACTATTGTGAAGGTAAATATCTATTTCACGAAACACCGAAACTTCATTATAATGGATCCCTAATGATGGAATTTTGTCGCTCTACTTTAGCATGCATTGATATTTGTTGTTCTTTCATATATCTCTATGTATTATGCTTTTGTGGATTTTCTGAAAGTGAAATGGAATCTAGATATTCATTTCTTCCTAGAATTTTAATGAGTTTCAATGATTTATCTTGAAACTAGTAATTTCCTTCTCTTTTAAAATATTTCTCATCTACAATCTGTGTCTATCTTTGCGATATGATTCATCTTTATGAAATTAAAATATTGCTTTATGTTTTTAAAAAATAAGTATGAGGTTTTGATACATTAGCTTCACCAAATTTCTAGGTATTTATGAAATCACTCTAAAACACCGAGTTGTATTTTTACTAATGACAAGTTTTGATATTACATTTACTTACTTCAAAGCTTTAGATATTTCTGTACATCTATGCATGCTCTTTGAATTGGGTGTCCTGAAATTTGTGATCGTTTATCTAGTATTTTTGGAATAATGGTTGTTTCTATGAATCATCCCGAGATCATAAATGAGAACCCTATTCTAATTTCACCCACAACTCGGTATTCACTTGAGTGGCTCTCCATGTGGGTTTTGTTGTCGTAAAATGTATTTTGATACCTAAAAGAAACATTGCAGACTTGAGCCTGAAGCTTGTAAAGCATAGGTTTCTTCTCCTTTGATCATATATATGGTTGTGCTCCTTTTCAATTTGATCTGAAAACTCTTATTTCTGTACACATGCATCATTTCATTTATTCCCACTATGAGACATAACTTTATCAAGTAATTAGTGACTCATGTGGGTAGGTTATGACTCAAATAAAAATACATTTTTTTGATTTGATGCATATGCTCCACCTTTTGCACTTTGAATTTTAATATTTTGTTGTCCTGAAAAGCAATTTTTAGTTAATACTGTAGAATTCAAATTTTTGTAGTAGACAATTGAATCAAGCTATCACTATTCATTGTTTGAACCATACTATTTTAAATTTATCTAACGATGCATCTATAGAGAATATTGCACACTAAAATTTGTAAATAGAACTTCTTGGACTGCACTTGTCATTGTAAATTGTATTTCTTCTTTGATCATTTAAGGATTTTACTCACTGTAAACTTGAACTTGAAACTTACTCCAAAGCTTGTTATCTTAATTCTAAAAATACTTCCCTTTCAAAGAATTGTTAAGGAACTTGTGAATGGTTACTTTTGTAGAAATGTATCAGGGTATCATGTTGTAAATCTTGATTTCTTGCTCATCTATAACTGTTTATTTTTGTACTTGTCTTGGATGATGGATCTTATTGCACAACTCATTTCTTCTTAAATCTGAATGAGGTCATTAATTTTTTCTATTTTTATGAATCATTTACAAATTGTATTTAAAAAATTAGTACCTGTAGCTTGTTGTTACTCTTGAAAAATCATCCTGAAGATCATGGTACTACAACATTTCTTGTCTATTCTAATACATGGTAAGAGTGTGCACCTATAAATTATCTTTCTTCTCTTGGATTTATACTTATAAGTTTCAAATTGGTTCATTTGAGTGCAAGCTATGAAATCTGTAATTTATGACTTCTTGAGATTCTGCATGAATAATTCTTTGTCACCTTTCTTGACTAGAAAAGTTCCTTTCTGGAATGTATTTCTGAAATTCTTTTATGGAAAATTGTTGTATGGCTAAGATGGTTCTTTGAACTGAGCTATGTTGAAACTCTTGCATCTGATTGAAGTATATAGTCTGTTTTTTTGAGGATTGGCTCCTTGTGCATCAAGTCCATTGTGCATTGTCTTATTTGATATGAGCATTTCATCTTACTAAAGGAGCTATTATGTATCATGCAACCAACATCTTCCTTCTAAATTCATCATAATTGCACACTCCTTGGGTGGCTGTAATAAAACATTCATTTGCATATTTGAAATGTATTCAACCCCAACCAAATTTCTGTACTTTGATGATTTCCTATATGATATCTCAAATTGTTGAAACCTTTCAGAAGCCTATAATCTTGAGTTTGTCTTTAAAAATGAAGCTAGTTACTCTCAAAAGAGGGTTTCAACTTGCTTATTGAGCTCAATTATTTTTATTATGCATGATAATGATGTTTGATCTTCATGAATGAGGAACCTATATTTTGATTCTCTTGTATCTGCACAGTTCACTTTCAACTCTTGTTGCTCCATTAAACTTGACTCTATTTCATTCTTGCAATATTCTGCACCTTGTAAGGCTTGATCTCATTGAGATATCACTGGAAAATGTGTCTCATGACTGTAATATTTGATGATATTTGAAGCTTGATAAGTACTTTGAGTTGAAAAGCTTAAACATGTGCTTTCACTTTTATCTCTTCAGTCTGAACTTGTATTTGATCGATCTGACTTTGATTATTTATCTTTGTTTCTAAGCTAGAAATTTCACCATGTCTTTCATAATAGCTTATGTTCTCATGAATTTGTACTTGATCGTATCATAATCAAGAGTTTACTTGAACAATAACATGATTATCCTTTAATGTGAGCCTTGAAAACTATTAAGTGCTCTTCATTCAATGTTGTACCTTTTAATGCAATTTATTTCCTTTGATAAGCTATGACATTTAGATCATTCATGTACCTATTTGAACTTGTAATTTGTACTCTATAATTTTCCCAAGTTATGCAACAAAATGCATCTTCTTTGAACTTTGTACCTTCATTCTTATTTGAGTGGAAAATATGAATACTTGTACTTTTGTATCTTGATCATTGTGAAAGACATGAATGAATTCTTCTCTTGTAGCCTTGAATACTATTATGTACTAAAATTAATCAGCACTGTTAGTACACGAAGTTAAATCATAAATTTCATTAAATTTTTCTACAACTTGTACCTGCACACTTAAAAAAATAGTTAGAAAATAATAGGCTTTTTGGCATCTCTTATGTTCCATAGTCTTTTTATTTTCTCTTTCTTCTTCTGTAATGATTTTGGGAATCATATGTGATATTCTGTAGATATTGCTTTCTTAAATTTGCATTTGTCTCTAATGTACCTTATGCTTATGATATTTAGGAAATCCATTTGCATGTAGTTAGACATTACATGAGTACAAATCAAAACCAGAGCTCTTGATTGATGTCATTCTTTTCTTTTTACTCTTCAAGTACACTTTAGTGCTTGGAATATGGATGAAAGATGGAGCTAGAACTGGAGACAAGAATATTAGAAGAAAACCCAAGGCAATGATGGGTTTATTTTATACTCTTTTACTTTTAACATTATGCAAATGCATTTCTTTCTTCAGTAGTTATGACTTACATCCCACGGATTGTGTGGGAAAAATTGAACTTCTTCATGAATAAATAACATTGATTTTTGTAAATCGATTTTTATACTTCTTTTTGCATTTATCTTTTCTTATGGATATTGATTGCATAATGAAATAAAAAACTCAATCACATTATTAAATGTATTCAAACATGCATAAATAATGAGTTTTGAGGTACCTGTAACATAATAATGAAATCAATTTCATGTAAATTACAACTCTGTTTGTTGTTCCTAAATTTAACATTTCACCTAAATTGTGATTCCCACCTTCATCAAGGAAATGCATTAGTCCTTCGGGGATTTTGTGTTTCCTTGCTGAAGATGAACATGGAATGGCAGCCTATGTGAGGTGTTACATTCTGTAACAACATACATAGTTGCATATTACATGTAGTTAATCAATTTTTGCAACTAAGAAACACAATAAAATGTAATGCATTCCCTAGTTAGGTCCATTTCATCAATGCCTTCCATTGTAAACAAAGTTTTGAGTTGCCCATTTTTGCATGAGTGTAAAAATTATCAACAAAATATAGACTTAAATATACACATATATAAATTTATAAAATAATTTAATAGAAAAATATATCAGTGGAAAATATCTAAAGGGTATACATCCACTTATCTTATGCTACTTTTCAGAATATCATCTCGTGTATGAAATTTTTTTGAAAATATTGATAATTATCTATGTAAATGATTCACTTTTTATCCTATGATTGTATAGTTACTAGGAATAGAAGCATTACTCAAATATGGAATTGTTTGGTAGTTATGTACTTACTTGTAATTATATATACCAATAGATGATATTTTTCTATATATTTCTATGTTTTTTCAAGTGACAAGAATATTCCTTCATGTGAAACCCTAGGTATCACAAATATGTGAAACCATATGTATATATTGATTTAACTTTAAACTGTAACCTCGTAATTTTTTTTTTTTTAAAGTTTAATTATTGGGATCATCAAGGAAATATGTACACCATTGACGCGTCATTAATACTCTCAAGTTGTCTAAAAATGTACATAGTTATATACCTAGAGATGTGAAATCTATATAGGTGTAACTATATTTTGAACATGTTTAATTGATAATAATTTGTAATTATTTTATTTCTTGTGCTTGAATTGGCTTTGGTGTACTTTGAATTTGAGGATGTTGACTCTAGAAACCAATTTTAAAAGCATCATACACATGTACAAGATTCTCTTAATGCATTTTAATGCTTTAAGTATATTTATGATATCTTTGAATATTTTGAGAATTTTTTTATAGAGGAATCATTTAAAGATCCAATTGATTCAATGAGTTCATTTTACTTGTTAATATAGGATTTTGAAAGTAAGAAAAAATAAATATTTTAGGCTAATAAAATGATTTTCGGGAGGATTGAAATAAATCCACCTATTTTGGACCAAATAGTTTGGTATTTTGATTATCTTAGATAAGTGTAAGGATTTATATTAGAGAATAAGTATTGCAAGTGGGAAATAAAGTCTTTCTATAGGTATAATCACGGTAAAATAGGCTTAGTATAGCCCCATAAGTTTTGATTTAGTGATTAATAAAATATTTA
This sequence comes from Taxus wallichiana var. yunnanensis, assembly GCA_018340775.1. Lineage (NCBI taxonomy): Eukaryota > Viridiplantae > Streptophyta > Pinopsida > Cupressales > Taxaceae > Taxus > Taxus wallichiana. The sequence goes on along the minus strand of CM031239.1, from coordinate 268,697,060 downwards.
CATTATCGAGTGATTAATTACAAAATTTAAGCATATATACATAGTTCTATGTTTATAACATGCAAGTTTTCATAACAAGTCACCAATGATTTTTTTTCATCTAGATGTTGGATGTAGGGATTATACGATTATATGTAAGTACATGTTTATAAAAAAGGATGAGTCAATTATATGTCACGTGACATTAGGAAATGATAAAAAAATTGTGTGGAAAAAGGAATAACATTTTTAAAAATAAGAAAGGTGAGAAAACCCTAACTTTTTAAGTTTATGATCTAATTTTTTTTACTAGGATCCTACCTAGGAACCCAAAAAGGGTTAAAAACCTAGATAAAATGATGAGTAAAGAAGAGAAAATATGAAGCACACTTTGCCAAGCAATACTATAACACACAAGATTCACAACTGATATCCAAAAAAACATAAACAAAAGGAACATCTGGATAAAAGAGGAAGAGGCAAAACCTTTAAGAGGTGGAATTGGATTTTTTGTTCTTATTGTTATGAACATACTTCCACCCAATAGAATTTGCCTCTATAGGAAAGAAATTTTTAATGCTTTCAATCAGCGAATACTTTTTATTTATATAGGAAGATTCGTTCTCCTTCACCGCTTCATGAGTTTGTGGATCTAGAGTTTGGATCCTCTTAATATCTCCCGAGGTATATTATTCCTTATTTAAAACATATTTTAATGATTATTGGTAAAATAATATAGTTGGGATAAAATGTCTATTTTAAATGTTATGCATGTATTTTATTGAATCAAAACATAAGTAACAAACCAATTGCAAAGATTTAATTGAAAATAAATATTATATAAACTTAATGAAAATTAAATATAGTGTTTCAAGATCATAAACACCTTCTTAAAATTTACATTTTACCTCAAGGATCATACTTGGTTATGGAAATTTAGGTTCGGAAATTTATGTTTTAGTAGTCTAAATTTGATGCGAAGAAAACTGTGGTGAGATTTTCCTTTGATAAAGAATCCAACACTACTTGTGAAAATTTTGTTCTAAGAAATAATTATAGAGAAACTTTCCTTTTTAGAAATTCATATAGGGATAGATATCCTATTATATAGTTCACTCCGATCCATGTGAACATATGAAAACAAGTTACATACGTAATAGCTTCCATTTTAAACATTATTTGAGAAACAAATCCTTTGTATATTTCCTTAAATATAAGTTACAAGTATCTTGTAAATTCAAAGATTTTAGGTTCTTGTTTGAAAATTAAATTGGTAATTGTAAAAATATGTTAGGATGACACCAAGGATGAGAGAATGAATAAAATAAGTCATTAAATGATTTAATAACTCATGAAATTAGGAGAATATATACAAAACGATATACACTATAATTTATAATGGTGGGGGAATAAAAAAATGTAAAAATCATGAAAATTTAAAGATTTATGTTGAATGCAAACATTTACCAAATGGATACTAAGATAAAGCAAAAACTTATGAAGATAACTATGTGAACATGTCATAGAAAAGTGTAAAAGTCAATTTCTCAAGAAGAAATGAGTAGTAAGAAACCTTCTATTTCTCATCTAGTAGTTTTTCAATGGCTCTTTTATGCTAATGTTCTAATTGAAATTACAATTAAAGTAAATTATAAAGGAGAAATATTTGTTTGATTGGGTTATAGTGAGAAATAAATATCTCATAAATTACATAATCCGATCACAAATAATGTTATTATTTGTAGGGATGTAGAGTTCATTGAAGATCAAACATCGAATGACAATATTGATAAGAAAATAATAATTGTTGTAGGGATCTGTCATAATGAGAATAGCTTAGGAAAACAAGGTACAATAAACATTAATCAAGATAGAAATGGAATTTCTCTATTGAAAAATTATTCAACATGAATTATTGTTTATAGGGCATTACCACGGTGACATGACCCAATGAACTCTCGGCTCATAGTCCTAAATGTTTTTACTTAAAATAAATTGTACGTGGTGTTTCATCATCTCTTTTAAGTTTTCAAAAGTAGTGAAGAATAAAGAAATAGTGGAATATTTTCACCCTTAACAAATCACCACAATGAAATATCATATCCAATATTAGTGATACCAATGTATTTCTTTACATACACCTTAAGAAATGTTAGAAAAAGAGCTTAATTTTTCACTTTAAAAAAAAGAGTAGGTTTTTTTACATGCTTTTAATTTTTAGATAGTTCACTTTTAGATTCCTATTTTAGGAAAAAATAATAAAACAAATAAATCAAAAGATTTGTATTGCACAAAAGTATGTGCTAATTTTAGGAGAGTGGCGTTTTTATTGTTAGATGAAATCCATCTATTTATTAAAGGAAATTATAAGTGTTTTGATATAATACATTTAGAGATATTGTATTGAGACGAAGCTCTGATAAAGAAGAATAAATATATGCAAAGAACTATTGATCTAAGTTTGCAATAATCTATTTTATTTGCAATTCTTTTTTATTTTTGTTAGTTGTTATTTTATGTGCCTATTTTCTACAAATTGGTATCAAAGAGTGGATTTTTTCAGCAAGTTTCTAATTGACAATAGGTTATGGCTTCTACATCCGGTCTGCAAACACCACAATTTATAGGAAAGAATTATTAGTATTGGTCATTAACCATGAAGACACTATTTAGATCCCAAGATGTGTGGGAAATTTTAGAGAATGGGTACACAGAGTCCGCAAATGTAGCAACATATAACACACTCTTATAGGAAGAGAAAGACACTTTGAATGAATTAAGAAAGAAAGATAGAAAATATCTTTTCTTCATTCATCAACCCATGCATGAAAGCATCCTTCCCAGTGGAAATAGCCAATAAAGCACAAATTGCATGGAAAAAATATCCAAGTTATGTATCAAGGTAAAGAGAAAGTAAAAATTGCCCAGCTAAAGTTACTTCATAGAGATTTTAAGAATATGTCAATGAAAGATATAAATTCTATAAAATCATTCTTTACTTTTGTAGTTGGTTTAATCAATTAAATTAAATCTCATGGTGAAACTATTTAGAACAAAAGGATTATTTAAAAATCACTTAGAAGTTTACTCGCAAAATTTAATCCTTTGGTGGTTGCTATTGAAGAAAATAAAGATCTAATTCAGTTTTCAATTGCTGAGTTCCATACATCTCTAATAAATCATGAAAAAGGTTGAATAAATCGATACGATTATATATCAAGATTTTTCATCACAGGTATCAGGAAATCATGGAAGCGGAAGAGGAAATTTCATCCCTAGAGGAAGAGGAAGAAGTTCATCTAGATGATGTAGCAGTGTTCCATCAAACTCAAGTGGAAGAGGACATAGTCGGGATCAAAATCATAATCATTATTCATGTATGAGATAGGATAAGTTGCATGTGCAATGTAACTCTTACAAGAGATATGGGTACTATGCTTATGAATGCGGGAAAAATCAGTATGATCAAAACAATCAAAATAAAAATCAGGTTGAGAGCTCTACTTCAAGCTCCATATAATTTATTGCATTTACAAAGATTTCCTAAGCATTTCCTATTGAGTGTAATCGTTCACATGAGATTCCTAGTGATGTGTGGTATTTGGATTTCGGTTGCAGTAATCGCATGTTAGGTAACTTAGATTTATTTTCTAAATTGGATGAGTCAGTAAAGAAAAAAGTTACCCTTGGGAATAATAATATAGGGAATGTTAAAGGAAAAGGAACAATCAACATTCTAACTAAAAAGGGGGAGAAAAAGATTATGCAGGATGTTTATTATGTTGCAAGTTTGAAGCATAATCTTATGAGCATTGGTCAATTGGTACCAAAGGGATATAAAGTTTACACTAAAGAAAATGAATGTGTGATCATGGATACAGCTCCAAGTACCTAGGTTATTGCTAAAGCGAAGATGGCAAGAAACATAATGTTTCCTTTGAATATTATACTAGCCACATCCGTAGTTCATACTATAGATTAGTCTCTGGAGCTACAAAGATTGAATCAATTTTTTAGTTAGTTGAAAAGATGAATCATGGCTATGGTATCTCAAGTTTGGTCATTTAAACTTTGGTGATTTGAATTTATTACATAGAAAAATATATGGTGAAGGATTTACCTTTGATTCGAAACCAGATAGAGTTTGTGAAGGTTATATTTTGGGTAAGCAACACTAAGATTCCTTCCCAGTTGGTAAAACAAGAAAAACACATGCACCACTTGAAATTTTTGACTTAGATTTATGTGAACTGATGAAAACAAATTCTATTGGAGGTTTCTCATACTTTATGATAGTTATTGATGACTATCCAAGGAAGACATGGGTGTAATTTTTGGGACAAAAATCAAATGCTTTTGATATATTTCAGTAGTTCAAGGATTTAGTGGTAAAACAAAGTAGGTACTACTTCAATGTTTTGAGGACAGACAAAGGAGGTAACTATCTTTCTAATTATTTTATAAATTTTTGAAAATATCATGGTATACACAAGAATTTTACTTTCAGGTATACACCACAAGAGAACAAAGTGTGGCAAAGAGGAAGAATAGAACAATCATGGAGAAGGCGAGAAGTATGATGAATGCAAAACATATTTCAAATGTGTATTGGGTAGAAGTAGTAGAATCTATAAATTGGTGTCCAACAACAATTGTATGCGAAACATGGTTCCTCAACAAGCATGGAATAAGAGGAAACACAAGTTTCTCATTTTAGAATATTCATTTGTGTGGCATACGCACATTTTCTGATGAGCTAAGGAAGAAGTTAGACAACAAAGGAGAAAAGTCAATTTTTTTATATTCAAATAATACAAAATCTTACAAGTAGTTTAATCTAGTTACTAGAAGGTCATAATCAACATAGATGTACCATTTTTTGTAAATTACCTACATGGTATGGAAGTATTATTAAAAAAGTCAATGTAGCAAAAACTATTCCTCATGATGATATGTCAAATGAAAGCATAGAGCAACAAGGTATTAAATCTTCTTCAAATATTTTACATGCACCACAAGTTTTAGCACAAGCTACACCTCCATCTACATCTAGGAGGTCTCCAAGATTTCAGTCATCTTCAACCATGCAAAAAACACCGAAGCAACTCCTTCAGTTGAAAACAGATTCATCATCGATAGCCCTTTCGTAAAAAAAAAAGGAGTCTTAGTGAGATTTATAATGTTGATACAACTAATTTTTTTCTGTTTTTGTATTTTTTTCTCAAGTTGCAGATCCAATATAATTTAAAGAGGCTAAAAAAATGAAGTTCTGGTTTAAGCCATGGATGATGAGATAGACACCATAGAGAAGAATAAAAAATGGGAATTGGTAGATCTTCCCAGAAGGAAAGGACATGATAGGAGTGAGGTGAGTCTATAAGACCAAATATCTGCTGATGGTAAAGTACAAAAACATAAAGAAAGGTTGGCTACTAGAGGTTTTTCATAGCATATGAAGTATATTAAAATGTGACATTTTCACCTGTAGCACATTTGGACACGAAGAAGAATGGTTTTCGTAATTGTAACTCAAAGTAAATGGCCTATTTATCGATGGATGTAAAATTAGCATTCATGAATGGTTTTCTTGAAGAATAATTTTATGTGAATAAGATATAAGGTTATGAGATTGAAATTCATGAAGGAAAGGTATACAAGTTGAAAAAAGTGCTCTATGGTCTCAAATAGGCACCTAGATCTTGGTACATCAGCATTGATTTTTATTTGATACGGAATGGTTTCAAAGAGGACCAGCAAGAACGAGCCTACCTTATACATCAAGATTAATGAGAAAGGTAAAATTTTAATTTTTTTTTATATTTCAATGATTTAATCATCACCGAAATCTATTTTTCTTTTCATTCAAATCAGCTATGAAGAAAGAATTTGAGATTACGATCTAGGCCTCATGCAATATTTATTGGGCATTGAAGTTCAAAAATCGAAGCTAGATTTTTATTTCACGGGTATGCTAATGATGTTTTGAAGAGATTTGACATGTTGAATTCGTAATCAATGTAAACACTAGTTGCAGTAGGTTTGAATTTAATAAAAGATGACATCGAGATCATTTGTGGATCCAACATTATTCAAAAGGCTAGTTGGAAGTCTCATGTATTTGATGGCCACAAGGCCTGATATTATGTATGGTCTTAGCCTCATTTCAAGGTTGAGGTATATATGTGAAACTAAGAATCATTGAATTTTGTATTCAACATCAAATGAGTTCAAACTTATAGGTTACACATACATTGATAGTGTCGGAAGTATAGATGATATAAGGAGCACATCTGGCTATGATTTTCACTTTGGAATAGGTTTAGTTTCAAGGGAATCGAAGAAGAAGCCCATAGTCACACTATATCCAGCAAAAGCAGTATGTAGGAGCAACAAGAGAAACATGTTAGGTTGTTTGGATGAGAAGAGTGCTCAAAGTTTTGAGGCGAATCAAGAGGATGCTACATAGATTGTTTGTGACAACAATTCAACAATAACATTATCCAAAAATCATGTTTTTCACAAGAGGAGCAAGAATATAGACACAAGGTGTCACTCCATCAGAGAGTTGGTTAACAATAAGGAAATTTGTCTTGAATTTTACAGATCCAAAGATTAGTTTGCTTGATATTTTTACTGAAAGCTTTGGGAAATGAAGTTTTGAGTATTTGAGAAGTTGTTTGGGAGTTTGTGATCAAGAATATGTTAGATCTGGAAGTGCACACTCAACTCCAGAATAATAAAAGTTGGAAGGTCAAAATTAAGGGGGAGTGTTATAAAAAGAGTTAAATTTTGTCCCTAGAAAAATAAAAAACAATTTGGTTTTTTAACATGCTTTTAATTTTTAGATAGTTGGTTTTTAGATTCCTACTTTTAGGAAAAACTAATAAAGCAAATAAATCAAAAGCTTTGTATTGCAAAAAAACATGTGCTAATTTTAGGAGAGTGGAGTGTTTTATTGTTAGATGAAAATCATCTATTTATTAAAGTCAATTGTAAGTGTTTTGATATAACACATTCAGAGAGATTGTATTGAGCCAAAGCTATGAAAAGGAAGAAGAAATATATGCACAAAAGTGCTGATTTGAGTTTGCAATAATCTATTTTATTTGCAATTCTTTATTTTTATTCTGTTATTTGTTATTTTAAGTGTCTAGTTTCTACTATTTGATACTAAGATAAAGCAATAACTTGTGAATTTAACCATGTAAACATGTCACACAAAAGTGTAAAAGTTTGTTTCTCAAGAAGAATTGAGTAGTAAGAAACCTAGTATTTCTAATCTAATAGTTTTTCGATGCCTATTTTATGCTCATGTTCCAATTGAAATGAGAAATAAATTAAATTATAAAGGAGAAATATTTATTTGATTAGGTTATAGCGAGAAATAAATATTTTATAAATTGTAGAATCCCATCACAAATAATTTTATTATTTGTAGAGATGTAGAGTTCATTGAAGATCAAACATCGAATGACAATATTAATAAGAAAATAATAATTGTTGTAGGGATTTGTCATAATGAGAATAACTTAGGAAAACAAGGTACAATAAACATTAATCAAGATAGAAATGGAATTTCTCTATTGACAGCTTATTCAGCATGAATTATTGTTTTATAGGGCATTACCACAGTGACGTGACCCAATGAACTCTCGGCTCATAGTCCCTAAATGTTTTTACTTAAAATAAATTGTACGTGCTGTTTCATCGTCTCTGTTAAATTTTCATAAGTAGTGAAGAATAAGGAAATAGAGGAATATTTTCACCCTTAACAAATCACCACAATGAAATATCATATCCAATATTAGTGATACCAATGTATTTCTTTACATACACCTTAAGAAATATTAGAAGGTTTAGGAAGAATTGCGATCATACATAAGGTGATGATTTGACATACAATATTACTTCACATTATTTTTTGAAATTAATTCTAGAGAATTTAGATACGACATTGAAATTGAAGATCTGGTAAAATATATGTATGAAGAAAATTGATTATATTAAATAAAATCATATACATGATCTTGTAAGTCTTATAGACGAAAAAGTATCCAATAGCTGTAATGTTGGTATGTAATACTAAATTCTATGTAGATGAAAATAGTGAAAAACATAAATCCAGGCTAGTCGGAAAGGGTTTTTATAGTATCCCAGAAGTTATTACATTGAGAATTTTCCCTAGTTCCATTTTAAACCCCATAAAATAGTATTCACACTAAGAAATAAGAATAATTGGAAATTCCATCAAATGATTGTGAAGTCATATTCAAAAATGATAGAGATATGAAATCTTGCCTCGAGAATAAAATATATATTAATTAAATATATCCATTTCCTCTCTAAACGAAGATCTTAGACTTTGGTATAGTGTGACTGATTCATAATTTGTGAAGAATTGATTTAGCATAAATAATAGTGATGAAGAATTGGACATCAAGTTTAATAATCAAAAATATATTCTCAGTGTATTTATATATATGTTGATAACCCGATATTCAAAGGATACATATCATAAAATGAATAAATAGTTTGAAATGACATATTTTCCTTTTATGAAGTACTTTCTATTGCTATAAAAATATGACAATAATGTGTTGGAAAGATTCAACATGATAAATTATAAACCAAAATCAACACGAATTCTTGTAGGACCAATTACTATAGGATTGAATCAATGAATTTAAGATAGAGGATATAGTGTAGTTACAACAATGTAAGAGAGATTTTTGATATTCTAATGTATGTGATTGACACGAAACATGACATTATATAGGGGTTAATACTTATTTTAATTTTTACGGAGTATCTAGAAAGGACTCTCATCTGTAAATATATTTTAATGGAATGAATTTTTTTGGATTCTTATATACAATATAGGATTGTTTCAAAGTTAGTTGGGTACATAAGAAATTGAGTTTACAACATGTAGTCACAAAGTTCAATTTTATCAATTTCTTGATAATATAAGGATCATGACATTTCCACTCTCTCTTTGATACAATAACAATGTGCGGCATATATATCAGTATCATTACAAATAGTTAGGATGAGAAGGGTAGTATTAGATCTAGATCATCAAAACTATTTTTGATAACAATTTAATCATTGCATTATCGAAGATCCATACATTCTACAAAACAGTAAAGTACATACACACTTTGGATATCTTATCATTGTAGAAATAATCAATATTAGATAAATAATAATTGAGTATTTTTGTAAATTGAAGTAGGGTTCTAAAACCCTACATCAAATAAAAATATTATTGAGGAAAGATCTCAAGCACAAATTTGAACATTAAAATAGAAAATATTCTATGATTAGTATGAGGAACGATAACATAATTCGACCGAATGGAACTATGCTACATTACAAATTTAATCATCACGAGACTTTATAAGAATTACTCTAAGAATTTCATATCAAAAACCTATCTTAATTTTAGAGACCCTAAAAAGTGCGCGCACACGTGCATGCGAGCACGCACACATATCATGGTGGAAATCTATGACTAGATGCGTCTAATTTAAAGAAGGATATACTTCCTCTCTCATAAATACAGATCTCAATTTAAATAAGGATATACTTCCTCTCTTGATTTACATAATCGTGGAATATTCAAGAATGAGGATAAATATATCTCTTATATCTATTGATATCTTTGTTATTAATTTTGAAGTCACCCAAATTAATAGTTAATATACTATATACATTATTCACTATTATATTGAGATAAATTAACTAATTTTGTTGGTTTTAGATCTAATGGATTGATCATGATCCACATATACTCCCTACTAATTATTTTAATATTGACAAATGATTGATCTTGAAATGAAATGAATGGGTGTGACATAAGTCAATTTAAGTTTTCATGGATTGATAGCAAATTAAGTCTATAGAATTATCTAATGTATATGGGTAAGTATAATTCCTATTGATTATGAATTAATGTAATGTCCAAGGAATGCATAACCATTCTATGCACGTCCAATACTCCAAATATTGAAATTTTATGTGGTTAAGTATATAATTACGAGAGAAAGCAAAGTGTTGCATGATACGTGGAATTTTGTGTACCTTTATAAATGTTGCATGATTTAATAATCTTGTGTTAGTAAGATCATGTTGAAAACGATAATATTTTATGGATTGGCTAATTTGATATAGATTATATATATTTTCTACATGGGTCTCTAATATCTATTCGGAATGGATAGGAGTTTATGACTTCTAAAATAATGAAGAAGTTAAATGATCTTTACTAAAATTTCATAGGAGTGGAAAAAAATTGTGAAGTCCTAATTTACTAAATTTATCTATTCATGGGTGATGCAATATTTCTCAATAACATTAATGCTCCTACATTAAACACCCCTTACAAGATAAAAAATAAGCACATACTCAAGAAAGTTTTCAATGTTTTCTAGTAGAATGACCAAGCATATTTATTTATTCATTAGTAAGATGAGCACATTTTGGGATACACATTTGGTACATTTTATAATATCCTATTTATTCTCCATTCCACACGTCACTTTTAGTGTGTGGTCATTTATAATGTATTCAATTTATATTCTCCTATGATATGGTATTTATTGTATCCTATCTACATCTACATAGTTATCTCTTGTACTTATTCCCCCATATATATATAATATATCGGTGATATGTATATCCTTTCTCATATCTCTAAGTCACGTGTTTCTTAATCTTCAAGTCATGTGTTTCTTAAAAAGTTACCCAAAAGTCTACATGGTCTAATATTTTTCATTTTCTCTTCATCATATGTGTCATTAATGAACCTCCCCTGGGTTGGTGCGTAAAAATATATATATTTTTATATTTCTCTATAATAACTTTGAACAATTATAATAGAAATAGACACATGTATAATAACAAATCAATGAAATACTAACTATTTGTTTTATAAAAATTATGAACTGTCATATATATTTCAATAGTTCGTGTAAAGGATATAGCTTAAATTTTCCATAGTAAGATTAAAACTCTTCCGCAATAAATACCACAAACACTAGTATTATGCTCTTATAAAAATAGCTAAGAATTAAAAAATACTATTAATATTTTAATTCGAACTAATATATATTTGTGTTGATACTCTTCCTAATAGTTGGGATGCCGACATGTAAGAAAAAATGTTTGAATTATTCACATTCTGTTACAAATAATAATACAAGTATATCGAAGGGAAGATTGCAGGAAGGGGAGATAGCACATGGGCGATAAGACTGTTTGTAGAACCGAACCTGTGAAGCTCTCGCCTTTGTGGAGGGATGCGGAGCCGTTACTAGAGATTATGAAGGCCATCATTGACAGGGCCAAACAACGATTTCACTTTGCAATTGTGGGCAGGTTTCCTGGTTTGCGACCGAATATTGATTCAGTAAGAGAATGGAGAAAGAAAAACTGGGGTTGCAAGGTTGACGTACGGGCTATTGCCAGAGAAGGATTTCTTTTTGGTTTTCACAATGAGGTGGAAATGCAGAAGGTTTCGTAGGAAGGGCCTTAGTTTTTGTAGTGACGCCTTCACCTTCCATCAATGGGAACCTGGTATGCCACATGATTTTTGTTTCCATGCTCTTCGTTTTTGGATTAGACTTCCGGTTGTGGCTCTGGAATTCTGGGAACCAGGAGTTCTTCTAGGGATTGGTAGGTCAATGCGTTTGCTAATTGTTGTGGACCCAACAACCAAAAACCGATCCAGATTGATACTGGTTTTTGCAAGGCTTTTCATGAATATACCTATGGGTTTCAAATTGCCTAAGATAAATTTCTTACATTCTCCTACTAGCAAATGGGAACAGGTGATTGAGGTAGAGAGTTTCCGAATATTTTGCAGCAAGTGCAGAATAGTTAGATAAAAGATGAAAGAATGTTGTGGTCATGTGGATCCTCTCGTTAAATTCAATTACCTTTAGGGTGATGATGAATTGGAAGAATCAACCAAGGAGGAGGATGATTTGGTGGAAAACGTGGAAGATACCCCTGTTCTGATTAGATGGGATGGACAGGATGAGTCGAATGATTGTGATCTGTATCATAAGGTTTCGATCCATGTTGGAGAGTCGTCTACTATGGAGAGATGTGGGTCCAAATATTATGTTTCCGGTGGTTCTTAACATCGCTTGATGAGGTTTGAACCAGGGTTGATGGTGGTAGGTCGCAGGAGACAGATGGAGCCAGTCTTTGCAAAAGGGTGGACCAGTGGATTGGGTGGGAGTCCAAGTTTTTGAATGTCGATCTAAGCTGGATGATTATGCATTTAGTGACCAATGTGTGGGAGTAGCTAGGAATATTTTGATGAAATGTAGCCCGCCTACTAGGGGTAAGGTGCTGGATCTTGTTAATGGGAAGCTGGAGGTTTACATTAGGCTTGAGCCTATGGGTCTCCCATCCCTTGAAATTGATGGAATTGATTATTTGGGTTAGATGGAGGTCCACGGAAAAAATATTACGTTACTCATAGTTGCTCTAGAGCATCTTTTGGTTGAGGGCATTAATTTTTTTACAAGTCAAGTCTTCTTGACTTGTACTCTAGTACTGGTTTTTGCTGGTTTGGTTTTGTTTCTTCCGACCACTTTGGGAGAGGTCATTTCATTTATTCTTTAATGCTTTATCTTCTCCTTCTTTGTGTTTCTCACGTTATATTTTCATGTAAGGTCCTTGAGAGCCACAATCCCTTCTTATTACCTAAACTAATAAAACAAATACAAATATATCATAAATAATGTAATAGTGTAAGGTGTTGGTGCTGAATTTTATCTCGCCCTATTTGTCCTCGAAATGATTCAATTTGCGGGCTCTGTCATGTTTTCTATCTCCCGTATTAATGCATAAAAACTCTATCCTCCATTTGGTTACCATGATCAGTCCCTTCTTTTGGTCGAGGATCAGTTTAAATCAAGAGTTTGTTTTCTGTTCCTATGTCTATGTGAAAGAATTTGTAACTTGGGTGTAAAATGGTGTTTTTCCCTTGCTTTTGTTCTTCCACAGTCACCTTTTGTTTTCCCTATCAATTTTTTTCCCAGTATCTATGGAAACGTGATTGGATGTGGCTTCAAGGATCATATTGAGGCCTTATATCATTTCCAAATTCTCTGTCCTTGAAGAAAGATTTATTTCCAAGCACAAATGGTGATTTTCCTACATTTTACAGTTTGACGGGTGTGTTTTTCCCATCAAATTTATATCTCAACATCTGTGGAAATGTGGCCCTTTGCGGTTAGATGCGGCTCGGCAAGGCACTTTGAAATTATAAGGCCTGCTTCAACTCAAAAATTGTCCACATGGAGGGTCGGAACTCATCTGAAAATTCACCTTTTGGTTTGACCTTGGAGTTGCACCAGGGAGACACGTGGAGGTTTCCACTACCTTGCCAAGACTTAGACTTATTTTTTTCATGCGGTCGGTGTAGCTTTGTCGAACCATGGACACGTGGAGGGATCCCTGTTTGGGGATCAACCCCTAAATTTTATTTTGAAGAAGCACTAGGAGGAAACTTGGAGGCTTCCACTCACTCTACCCTTGCTTGGACTTTTCAACGGCCAAAGAAAATTGTCTCGGACCCTAGACACATGACACCTTCCGTTGGTTCTTCAAATTTTTCGAAAACTTTTCAGAGACTAAAACACGTGGTGAGCCCGCACTTGTTTGGGATCTCCACTTTTGGGGACATCTCAAAGTGCGCCATTGAGACATGTGGAGACTTCACATGGCTTCTTTTTATACTGAGACTTTTCAAAGGTGAAAAGATGATTTTCTTGGGCCCACTATACGTGGAAGGCCCACGCTTGTTTCGAAACTTGCCTGTATACCTCACCTTTGCTATCGTGCTAAGAAAACACATGGACCACTCTAATGTAGAGTTCAAAAGGGGCAAAATCAATGGTTGCTGTGCATTTCACCTATTTTTTTGCCATTTTTGCTCCAAGACTCCTGGAGATGTGAATACGCACTGCTTTTTTTTAGCATTTTGATGAAATTCCTTGTCTTTTTGTCTCTGCAAGTGCCATTGAATGGATTTAGAACTTAAGTTGTGAGTCAAAGGATTGTTAAGGTTGATATTTTGAAATTGGAATTTCTTGGGAACTTGCAAAACATGAATTACCAAAGAAGATGGATGAGGGCGAGTTGAAGAGGAAAGAGAGGTAAAAGGATGAAATGATGGAGGTGGCGGTGCATAGATGAAAACGGTGTTGCTGGAGAGTGAAAAGGATTTCCTATCATATCTAGCTCTACATAGCCTCCAGAGAATTATTAAAATGGGGATTTCTCACATGACAAAATCAGAATGATTATAAGGACTATCTAAAAAGTTGTGGCATGACATCCTAGTCATTAGTCGAGGGTCTTAGAAGTGTGATCAGTTCATAATTAGTCCACCTGGTAGCTTTCGGATGTTATTTTGTTAAACATCGCTTTCTGAGGCAAATTGGTAACAAGCAAAGGTCCCTCAAATATTGTTCTTTCTTGGGGGTAAAATTTGGGATGAGTGAATGAGTGAAATGTATAAATTCAATGAGAATACTCTTGCAAATGTTCGGGGTTGAATTCTTAAGAGAAATTTTGAGTGAGCACGTCTTCCTGAGAGACCAATCTGAGAAACCTATTAATTTCCTCTGTGTTAGATTTCAATCACGTCAAGCTGGTTACGAGTGTACAACCATTGAAAATCTCTAAGATCATTTAGAGAAACTTTCCCCTTCTAATGAATGTAATCAATTTTGAGTTAATCTGTATCAATCTTGGAGCGGTTTGGGTCTTCTTTATTTCAAAATGTATGCAAGTAGATTTTCTTATTCCTATTGCAATCTTGTGTTGAAGTCTCTCAAAATCACACAGGATCTCATCCCTATGAGAGTTTAGTAGCATTTGCAATTTCATTTCAAGAAGAGCCTTCATCATGGAATGAGATAAATAATTTAAAATCACTTAACTATCATTTGTTGATAAAGATTGTCTATAAGTCTTCAAGTGTATCTTAGGCATGAGGAACCAAGGGTCTTTGATGTTTTATTGAGTCTTTTCTCGAGCCTTCATGTTAAATTGTTGAAGATTGTGTGAAACCATGCAAATCTGGGCCTCCATTGATGCACACCTTCTGATTAAAGGAATATTTTAGCTATTATGAAGCTTTCTATCATTTAGCTTTACAATTATTGTGAAGTTTCTCAAAGATTTGGTATAATCAAATTTATCCTGCTTAATCTCCCACCAAAATTACTCAAAAATAATGAATCCATCCTGAACTATCCCTATTTTCCCTGTGTGTAAACAAATGTATAAACTACTTCCAAAATATGTAGAAGCAATCGGGAATTCCATAATGTCTTTTGTAACCTTAGCCTGTCTAGGAAATATCACCATTCTTTATAAGTGACAACTCGTGAGAGTTAAATTGTGGTGCATTGATCATATTTTCTCGAGTCTCCTTTCAAATTCATGCAAAGAAGGATATATTCGTTATTCTTCACCGAAAAAGGTTACAAAATGGGTCCTCTCACCTTGGTCGAAAGGCACGGCCTAAAGTAGTGAGGATAGGTCAAATCCTCTTGAATGTGTTATCCATCTCTCCATAATCTGTGTGATAAAGGGCCAGCTAGATCTCATCCCCAGCTACAAAACGACATACATTATGATCTATTTGTCTCTAAGCTCCATGTCAAATCTGTGATGCTACTCAGCTTGAAAAGGAGAACAAATTTGGATACCAACACTCATGGTGCCATTGCTTAGGGACCTGATTTGTCTTACGGGGGATTATTTGATCTCCGAGATTTATTTGTTTGGTAATAACACTTGTGGCACTATTTCGGATGATTTGTTGATTTGTTACTAGTTCATATCCATTTGGCTTGTCAACAACACTCATGGTGTCGTTCTTTGGGGAATCTTGAAGTATTTTACAAATGCAAGGTACATAGACCTTCGTAATACTTCTTACACGTGTTTTGTGCTAATAAATTTCTGAAACATCATTTTCTATCAAGATATGTAAGAATTTTTATAAGTTTTAAGTTTTAAGTGCAATATTTCAAGCTCATATAGTTATTGCACTAAATTTTGTATCATCATTAACAAATTTTGGTAAGAAGAGAAGATCATGTAAGATTTTCATGAATTTGATATTGATAGACATTTGATAGGTCTTTAAGTGCATTTACACAAAATAAGGTGAAAATCCTTAGTGGTGACTCTGTGTTGTTAAAATTCTTAATAAATACCAAATGTCTTAACATAGATCAAGTAATATTTGTCAGTAATCTCTAAAAAGTTGGAAGTAAGAAGATCTTTCTTCCCAAGAACCCTAGTAGAAGTTTGTTTCCAAAGTTGGGAAATTCTAATTCGAAGGAAGGAGAATTTGGAAGGTTATTGGAGATCAAGCATCAATAAAATAGATCTCCATTGGTGAAACTTATCAACCCGTGATTGAAGATTTCAATACTTCCTCAAGTGAATCTAAATCAAGTAGTCTTTGTTGAATTTAATTCTCCATTTACTGAGAGGGGCCTTAATTTTTATTTGAAAAATTTTCTTCTCAATTTGCCCTGTTTTTCCAAATCGATAGAGTTTTCCAAGAAATAGAGCCTTTATAGGGCATTCATTTTGAGATTTGCATCCCTGTACCACATAGAATTCTCACTCCTCATCATTTTGCATCTCCTCTAAGGTCACCTCTTCAAAATAATATGGCTTAGCCTCCACCCAGACCTCCATTTGTTGTTAATACTTTTGGTCCCATCAATTTTAGAGGTATTGCTAGCTATCAAAATGTTGTGCCATGATATGTAAGAAATAGATTGCCTAAGTTTCAAGGAAATAATGTAATCACCGGTGATCAACACTTAAAGCTCTTTGTCAATGTGATGGAGGACTTTGAAATAGAATATGAGCATGTGTACATTAAATTGTTTTATCCATACTCTAGAAGAAGATGCAAGGGATCAGTATAAATATTTTGTATATAATTCCATTGATTCTTGGATAGAAATAAATAATGCTTTTAGATTGGAGTATGGTGATAAAATAGACCCTAGGTTTCTTTTATCAGAGTTTAAAATTATTAAGAAGAATCCTAATGAATCGGTGCATGATTTCAATACAAGATTTAACAAAAAATTGAGAAGACTACCTATTAATTTGAGGTCATGTGATGAATCATGTCTGATAAAGTATTCGAGATGCATTTGATAAGAAAGTCTTCTTCGCTTGAGGGATAAGAATCCTAGAACTTTGAGGTGGCCTTTACCATGGCTTTGCTTATTGAGAACAACATTAAAGTAGTTGGAAAACCTCCTAAGAAGGAGGGTGTTAAACATAGAAACCGATAGAAGCCTCAATCAAGTAAGGATGTGGATATTGAGGAAGTTGTAAAGACTTTGGCTAGAGCTGTCAAAGAAATATCTTACAAGATAGCCAGGGAAGAGAAAGGAATTGGACAAGGTTCTCAAGGTTAGCATAGGAAACAAGGACAAGATAGATTTGTAAATCATCCTAGAAATGATTAGAGATATGATGAAAGAGGTAAAGGACCCATGGGAGCTAGAAAACCCCAAGCTAGGGAAAATAGAGTAGTGTCCTGATCCTCTAAATGCTAGAGTTGTTGTTATTGAAGAGACAAATGAAATTGATTGGTGTGACAAATGTTTCTTACCCCACCCACCATGTGAAGTAGATCAGAAAGTTGAAGAAGCTGATGATGATGATAACACTGATGATGATGCATGCATGGTGGATTACTCTACAAGCTCATAGTAAGGAGCAACTTCAATTGAAGTAATAAGTGCAAGAACTGCTACAAGTTTTGGGATTACATTCACCGGGTACCTCTTCTTCCTCCCTCTCATACTTTAGAAATAGATATGGTACAAGATTTTGAACTTCCTAATAATGATTTTGAGTACCTAAGGGATCTAATGATTAAGAAGTATGATGGAGGAATCCCATCAAAAGAGGATAGACAACTGTAAATGTATGTTGTTGTTTCCCAAGAAAAAGGGTATAACACAATAAGTAAATTTGTCAAAGGGTAGGGCCTTAAGCCAAACCAAAAACCCAATTCTCACCAATATTCCAAAAGAAACTCCAAAGAAAGATGCATTTGGCAAAGGCCTTATTGTCTCAAGTAGAACTGGTGTTCCCACCCATGCTCAAGATGTGAAAAATCTTGTGCCATCTGATGAGATTGTCAATCTTTCTATAAATGTTGCTTTGCCCAGATACATTACTTATGACATTACCCAAGTCTTGAGTCAGATCAAGATTTATGTTCCAATTGTTGAGCTACTTAGTATTCCTAAGCACAAGAAAAGGGACTTTGAGTATTTGGGATTGAAAGAAGAAAAGATTATCCAAGGTAGAAATGTAAACAATATTGAGACTCCTACCTTTTCGAGTTGAAAAAACCCCAAGTTCTTGAAGAACTAGGTGAACCAACTGAAGTTTACTTGGGAACATCTTTGGTTATGTATCAATTAAATGTTGATCCATTTTTTACAATTTTGACTATTAAGGAAAGACTACTGCACAATTGTATGTTTAATTCCAGAGCATCATGCAATGTTATGCCTCTAGAGGTCATGAATGAATTAGACATTAAAGTGACAACAACTTATGGAAAGTGTACTGTAATGGATTCTAGAGAGGTTCTAGTTGTAGGATGTGTAAAAGGTTTGGTGGTACAACTTGCAGATTATATGAATAAGAACTTGAAACTTGATGTTGTTATTATTGATTGCCCTACCAAATGAGGCATGTTGTTATCAAGAAAGTGGGTTGTAAGTGTTGGTGGAAGTGTTCAGATGGAATGTCTTTTCCACCATTCCAATTGAAGCTAGCCTTGCAAAGCTTTATAGAGAGAAGAAGATGTTGTACCTCATTAAAGATCCCAACAATGCTTCTTATGAAGTGTTGTATGTTGATGTAGATGCTGATAACTTTGTTGGATTTTCTGATGGCAAAGAGTAAAATATTGATCAATGTAAATGTCTTGAACAAGTAGGTTTTCCTTGGACCTTGTTATTCAATGGATCTTGTTCCAAGTTTGGAAATGGTGTTGGTATTGTTATGATTTCTCCAAACCAGGAAGATTTTGTTTTTTCTTTCATACTCAACTTTGAATGCACTAACAACATTACTTAATATGAATAACTATTATTGGGTTAGAGAATTACATGGAAATATGGTGTAAAGGATATCATTGTCAAAGGAGATTCAGAATTGATTGTCAAGAAGATTAGAAAATTACATGCTACTAAAAATTAGAGAATGAAACAATACAAGCATGTAGTCTGGGATTTGATTGAAATGTTTGACTCATTTAATATTTTGCACCATGATAGAAATTTTAATGATGTTGCAAAAAAATTTATCGAGTGCTAGGATCTAGATTTGGAAATTGTACGATATCTATATTTTGTGAGTATGATGTTGAAATACTAACAAGGCCATCTGTCCCTTACAACATTAAAAACTGGAAAGTGTTCGATGATGATGCCTAGGTGAAATGATTTCTACAGAACCAAGGTGAGTTTGTTGACAAAAATATATATTAGGAACTAATGTTGTGTGCTACTAAAGGAAAAGAAACTTTCTTTGTCAAAGACATCATCCAAATGAAGACAAACATGGTTCCCAAAGGTTTTGTGGCACTTCATCAAACTTTGATAATGCCAATTGCATTATTAAAAAAATTATTTTGTTTCAAGATATGTGGAAGAGAATGATCTGGGCACAAAGGAAAAACCACGTAAAATATGGTTAGGAAGCAATCTGAGCAATGAAGAGAAGAAGTCCTATGTTCAATTGTTGAATAAATATCAAGACTGCCTTGGTCTTACTCTAAGTTGAAGGCATACAAGGAAGATTTGTTCCAACATGAAATTCCTCTTGAATCTAATGCCAAGCCTTTCAGGAAAAAACAAAGGTGGATCAATTTGATTCTTTCTTTGAAGATGCAAGAAGAATTGAAGAAGTTGAGGGTTGGAGGGATCATTCATCCCACAAGGTACTCATCTTGGGTTACAAATTTAGTACCTGTCAGAAAAAAGAATGGTGATATAAAGTTTTATGTAGACTTTAGGAACTTGAATAAAGCATCATTGAAAGATAATTACCATCTACCAGACATGGAGAATATGCTACAATTGGTAACTGGTTCTTAATTTTTATCCACTTTGGATGGTTTCTCTGGCTATAATCAAGTTGTTGTGAAGGAGTCAAAAAGAATAAAGACTGCCTTTACCACTCCTTGGGGAACTTACGTCTATGTTAGGATGCCTTTTGGCTTAGTGAATGCTAGAGCAAATTTCCAAAGAGCAATGGATGTAGCGTTTGTTGGTTATATTAATGATTTCATTGTTGTTTATCAGGATGATGTAACTATGTTTTCCAAAAAATAAATGATCGCTTGGAACACTTGAAGAGAATTATGTTAAGGTGTAGAGAGTATGGCATATCATTGAATCCCAAGAAGTGCCATTTTGGATTGTGAAAGGCAAAGCTGCTTGGTCACATTGTATCAAAGGAAGGGGTCATGATTGATCCCGAGTGAGTGGAAGCCATCGGCAAGGTTCCAATTCCAAGAAATAACAAGGGAGTTCAATCCTTATTTAGACAAATAAATTTTATTAGAAGATTTTGTTCTAACTTTGCTGAGTTGACCATCCCCATTACTAGCATGCTGAAGAAGGACCAAGTTATCAAATGGGAAGAAGCTTCCATTCAAGCTTTCAATGGGATCAAAGAAGCATTAAAGCATGCCCCTGTTTTGGCAGCTCCAAATTACAAGAAGCCTTTTCAAATGTTTTATTTTGCTTCAAAAACACCATTGCATCTATCTTGTTATAGAAGGATGATGAAGGGGTTGAGAGACCAATTGCCTTTTTCAATAAGGCATTGTAAGGAGCTAAGTTGAAGTACACCATCATGGAGAAGAAAGAATTTTCCTTGGTGAAAGAAACAAAGGTTTTCAGACCTTACATCTTGAGCTCTAAAGTTGTTGCTTATGTTCCGCACACCATCTTTGAAAGATATCCTATCGAGAGATGGAGGTCTAAAAAAATGCGGATGGGTAAACAAGTTGCGGGGAATATGACATGGATATCTAAACCACAAAATTTATAATAGGTTTTGGCCTAGCGAAGCTTATGGTTGAGAGCAACTTGCAAACTATTGAGGTGAATGAAGTAGAAGGAAAAAGGGTGAATGTCCTTGAAAAGTTTGTAAGCACTGAATGGTATAAAGATATAATCTTTTATCTCAAACATTTATGTTTCCCTGAACATTTGAGTAAAAATCAGAAAAAATCTCTTAAGTTAGCCTCCCAAAAATATGTCATTACTGATTTTGGGTTAGCTTGGATGATTCCCAAGGGAGTTCTCTTGAGATGCATCACTGAAGATGAGGCCCCCAAAATAATTACTGATCTCCATGGAGGAGTTCGTGGGAGTCATTTTGCTAGAAGAGTTACAACACATAAAATCTTGAGGGTTGGTTATTGGTGACCAACTCTTTTCAAGGATACAAATCTATTGGTTTGGAAATGTGAAAGTTGCGGGTGTTTTCCTAGAAGACTGAAAGCTTCAGGTTCCCTTCCTTTGTAGCTTGTGTCAATTGAAGCCCGATTCAAGCAATAGGGAATGGATTTCATTGGCGTGATTTTAGATCCTTCCAATGCTGGTCATAAATGGATTCTTGTAGCCATTGATTATTTCACTAAGTGGGTGGAATCAGTGCCAACCAAGAAAGAAACACACCAAGTCATCATGGATTTCATGCTTAATAAAATCATATGCAGATTTGGAGTGCCAACTAAGATTGTTGTTGATAATGCCATGAGTTTCAAAACCAAACCTTTGGTGGAAATGTGCAAATGGTATGGAATCAATTTGACATATGCATCTAACTACAATCCATAAGGAAATGGACAAGATGAGTCCAACAATAAAAACTTGTTGAAGATCATTAGAAGAGCCTTAGAGATGAACAAAAAGAAGTGGGGTGAGAAACTCGAAGTTTGCTATTTGGGAAAACAAAATCAATTTCAAAAGAGCTACTGGTAAAATCCCATTTGAGTTGGTAATTGGAACTCATGCTTTGTCACCCCTTCATTTGTAATTGTCTTCATTTCAGTTAAACTCAACAAAGTAAAGATCAAAAAGTTAGTCCATATGATGCTCGAGTACATTAGATTATTGAGTTAGATGAACAAATAAGGGCATCCCATCAGCCCTTATTTGAATGTCAATTGAATAAGGGACCATCCATAATGCATCAAACTTTCCATTTTAGCCTTATCCTTTTGTTTTTGTCCCATAATAACACAAGATCTCCCAAGAGTTAGAAGTTATTTGATAAAAAAGTGACTCCAAGAGCTTTCAATGTGGGAGATCTTGTGTTATTATGGGACAAAAAACACTAGGATAAGGGAAAACATGGAAAGTTTGATGCATTGTGGATGGGCCCTTATTCAATTGACATTCGAATTGGTGAAAATACCTTCTTCCTAAAAGACTTAAATAGGGAATGCTTGAATTACTTGTTAATGTAAGACATTTGAAACATTTCCTTGATAGATTTCTCGAGAATCAAGGTATACTCCATTATGTAGTTTATAGTATTTTTGTTTCTTTCTCGCTTTTGTATTTTTCTATTTTTGTTTGTCCTTGTCCTTGGCATCCATTTTGTTGGTTTATCGATTCATCCTTGGCGAGTTGGGTATTATTGTTCTACTCTGTAAGCTTTTCTCTCGACTCTGTCACCCAATGGTCTACTTTTGGCACTTGGTCTCATATTTGTTCTTGTGGAGCTCACGGGGAGTTCCCATCCCAATTCGGAGCCAATGTTGGCACTCAATTTCATCTTGCCCTATTTGTCCTTCAAATTCTTGAGTTTGCGAGCTCTGTCATCTTTTCTATCTCACTTGTATTTACGCATGAAAACTCTATCCTCCATTTCTTTTCCATGATTAGTCCTTTCCTTTGGTCAAGGATCACTTTAAATATAGATTTTGTTTTCCATTCCTCTCGTCCATGTGAAATAATTTGTAAATTGGGAAGAAAAATTGGTTTTTGTAATGAAATTACTTGTATAATTCAGATCATGAGTAGAAATATAACACAAAATAACACAATATTCCAGAATAATGATCTCAATATGCAATTAGAATAGCTTCGCCACTTCGAGGGGGCAACCACCAAACCATACAATAATACTCAAATGCTCAAAATGATGATTAAATACTACCTACAATCCCCTATATATACTATTCATATGTTATGGCCATTACCAACGCCCGACCTACTAAGCAGAAAGATAAATGTATAAAAATGATATGGTAAGCCACAAGTTAGCTACTCATATCCTAATATAAGCAATAGGTTAAGGGAACAGCATGCCCTTCGCCTTCAAAGAAAAATTGTCCACAATGTTGATAAGCTCGGGTGTTGTTGCGGGAATTTCATATCTTCTGTGTTACATCGTCATTATCCATATTCTTCCACTTGATCGGTACTCGGTAATAACTCGTGTCCTCAATCTTTTAGTGCGTGTTTGAAGGATGCATTCGGGTTCCAAGATGAATCTCCCTCCTCATTGAGCTCGAGTAACATTGTTTGGGATGATACTCTCTCCAATTACTTTCTTCGAGGCAAGAAACACGAAATCTTTGGATGTATTTTGGTTGATTGTGGAAGTTCTAGGTTGTATGCTACAATACCACTCTTTTCAATACTTGATAGGGGCCATAATACTTTGGTGAAATTTTTTTATCCTTTTGTTGTTGTTTCAAAGACATTTGTTTATATGGTTGTAAGCGCACAAAAAACCCAATCACCGAATTCAAAATGCCTTTCCATGCGATGTTGATCAACTTATTTCTTCATGCGGTTTTGTGTCATGACCAAGTTATCCTTGAGACTAGAGAGGACCTCTTGTTGATCTTTGAATGTGTTATTCTCTTTGCTCTAACAAGTGATTTTCCTCTCAATGATGATGTGATGGATGGTGGATGGTATCCACAGAGTGTAAAAACTCGAGACATTTTGGATGAAGTATGGAATGAAGTGTTATACCACCATTCTACAAGTGGAAACCATTGGACCCATCTTGCTTATTTATGTCGAAGTAAAGCAGCAATGAATATATCCCTCCAAACACTTATTTACAACTTTTGTTTGCCCATCAGACTAGGGATGATAAGAAGAGCTACGAGCTAACTGAGTACCCAAACATGAGAATAAATCAGTCCAAAAATTACTAGTAAATATACGGTCTCAATCACTTACTATAATCTTCGTTGTCCCATAAAGCTTCCGAATTGTGTCCATGAAGGTTGTTGCTACTGTGCTTGAAAAAAATGGGTGTGCCAAGGCACAAAAATGAGCATATTTGTTGAGTCTATCCACCACAACCATGATGACATTTTTTCCTTCAGATTTAGGCAATCCTGTGATAAAGTCCATGGAAACCTCTTCCCACCACTGGCTAGGAATAGATAGAGGTTGTAGAAGACACGGGATCAAACTGTTTCACCCTTATTTTGTCAGCGACAAACCATGCATTCTGCCACAAATTTTTGACATCCCCTTTGAGCCCTTCCCGAGATGAAATCTTGTTTGACTCGATGATAAGTATTCAAGAATCCAAAGTGCCCCCTCTTTTGGAGAAGAGTAAAGCTCGAGATAGAATCCTATTTTTAACAAGTGGAGTTCTTACATAGGTATAGTCTATCTTTATACCGTAAAGCATCCCCTTTCAAGTACAAAATTTTCAGACATGCTTGGATCTTTTTGGAGATGATGAATGAGGTTTTTTTTGGTTGGGTCATTTCTCCATTCGGACCTTGCCTCATCTATCCAATCTTCTTGTAATATGGATATGGCACATAACAAGGCTACGATTGATTCATCTTTCTACGACAAAGCATCCGCAAATACATTCTCCTTCCCTTTCTTATAGATAATCTCAAAAACATATCCCAACATCTTGGAGACCCATTTTTGTTGTTCTTCGATGATAAACACTGCTTTGCTCCAAGAAGTATTTCGACTATCATGATCTGTCTTCACTTTAAAGTGTCTTCCTATGAGATATGGTCTCCATTGCTTTCTTGCATGAAGTATGGATAGCGTTTCCTTCTCATAAGTTGGATTGGAAAGATTTTGTTATATATATCTACCCCTAGGTAAATATAGACAACCCGACACAAAGGAAATATGTCAGAGAGGTCCAAAACCTGACACAAAGGAAATATATCAGAGAGGTCCAAAAACCCGACACAAAGGAAATATGTCGGAGAGGTCCAAAACCCGACACAAAGGAAATATGTCGGAGAGGTCCAAAAACCCGACACAAAGGAAATATGTCGGAGAGGTCCAAAACCCGACACAAAGGAAATATGTCGGAGAGGTCCAAAAACCCGACACAAAGGATTTTGGGTTTCGGGTTTCGGGAAACATGAGACATGAAGCATGAAAATCGCAAGGCATGTCCCGATGCTTGGGAGTTCCGAAAACCCAAAACACTACCTAGGAAAATAGGGTTTTCAATTCAGGAAAGCATGGGGAAAAAACATGTTGAGGCACCCTCCAAACCCGATGCAAATGCAAAGGAGAACCTCGAACCCAATTGGAAACAGACCCTGACTTGGGGAATATTCAAATGGCCATAACTTTTCACAGGGAGCTCGGATTCACAAAAGGTTGGACTTTTTGGAAAGCTCTCGGTGTCCTCTACCTAACTCTAACCATGATGAGATGAATTAAATGTAGTCTAGAGGTGGTTGGGGTATATTTCGAATTCCTCTATTCTCCCTCTCTTTTTCTTCCTATAAATTGTAAGGTGGGGCTTCTTTCTAAAGGTTGGACATTCTTTTTTTGTCCCTCCCTTCTTCTCTTTGATAGGTGAATTTGTGGAATTAAAACCTCCCATTTAAAACTATAATGCAACCTTACCTCTTGGAATTTGTAGTGTATTGTATCAATCTTTGGAGCAAATAATGTATGTTTGTGGATGATTCTCAACCCTCTCTATGTTCATTTACATCTTCCTGATCTTTCATTGCAAATTTGGTTATTTGTGCATGATATTGCATTGCATTTTAATGGTTTGTGTTCATTGGCAAGACAAGTGTTCTTCCTTCCTTTGGTGCATCACCTTTTTTAGATTAGGTTTGTTTTATTACATCTTCTTAACCTTGTCTCCTTAGCAAGTTAGAATAGGTTTTAGAGTAGACCCTCTACATTTTTATGTGTGCATCTGAATAGAGGAATAGAACCAACATTTATCCAGAGAGCTTTCTCGATTCGCAAGGTCCCACACTTGGGAAAAACTCCATGTTATGCAATCGCATTGAGAGTCTCAACCCTTGATTTGTAGACATTCGGGGGTGTTTTGATTCACTATCAACAGCTTTTGGCATACCCGGTGGTACCAAGAGGTCATTCCATAAGATTTGAAGGAATTTTCAAGAAATTTGGACTTAGAAGTTGTAAGTTTTACAATTTTGTATTTTTCACCTTCCAGGCTAAACTCCTAAATCAATTTTCAAGGGCTTTACTTGCTCAAGAAAAGTCAAAATCTCACCAGGTTGGTAGATCGGGAATAATCTTCAAAAGGGTATCCTTAAATTTTTGAGATTTTGACTTTCAAAATTTCATAGTTTTTAGTGTTTCAGGTTTTCAAGGTTAGAGAACATCAAAGAAGACCCAACTCCTTCATTTCAGGTTTTGGGGGATGCGTTGCATGGTCCTATTCCCAACAACAGTCATTTTAGGTTTTCCTAGGTGTCGAGCATGTCCCAAGTTCCAACACATGGCAATTCGGGTTTTGTAAGTTGCCTTGCATGACCTGATTTCTACCTGTACCTTTTGGGGATTATCAACTGCACAACAAGACTTGAAAAATGAATTAAAGACTTTATCCTTTGGGTCCTTCAAAGTTTTTAATTCTATTTTCAATATTTTCAAGTTTGGTGTGTAACTTGGCAAAATCCAGCCTTTTGAGGCTCATTCTCTAACACATCTAGCGACTATGAAGGGATAGAATTCAGCGGTGTAGCAGCAAAAGTTACCCAGGTACATGAGAAGAATTCGAACTAGGTCTGATACTCGAGAAGAGGGGCTATTTTTCTACTTGCAACTTTCACCAGGTAGAGGGAGGAGAGGAAGAAGACCACAAAGATCACCATCTCCACCTAACAGGACTTTGTCTACACCTCCACCTAGTAGACCTTTTTGCATCAACCAGGGTTCTTAGGCCAATCATAATGGCACATCTACCACCGAATCCCTTTGTCAATTTCATGGGTAGTATTCTACTTTCCCTAAATGCTCGAAATCAAGTTAAGTTTGCATGCTAAAGAATATCCCTTATTTCACAAGAGAAAATCATACTACTCCTATCGACCACATCCAAGATATTTCTAATGCATGTGCAATCCACAAAATAAAGGAAATGGATGTTGTAGTCAAGTTGTTGGCTTCATCTTTCAAAGGTAATGCCTTAAAATGGTTTAGGAGCCTAGTAGTGGCGTCTATTACGAATTGGAACTAATTTTGTTCAGCTCTTTGCAACCAATTCGGGAGAGGGGAGATAATTTGTCTTTATTGGAAAAACTGAAAACAATCAAAAGGGCTCCTAATGAACAAATGATAGATTTCAACTTCATATTCCAACGGACATGGGACAGGATTCCAATAGCTATTAGGCCAACTACCGAAGGAGCATTCCTTTATTTCTTAAAGGCTATAAATTCAGACATAGCCATGATGATCCAATCAATGGGAGGAACAACGCTGCTAGGGGCCTATGACACAGCTATCAGAGTAGAGAACTGTTTGATCCAAGCTGGAAAGCTTGCACCAAGGCCACCAATGCCTCTCTATCCGGATATGGGAAATCCTACAACCAGTCAAGCACCAGAGTTGAATCCCATTCCAACTCCTAGAAATCAAAGTAATAATAAGGCATCAACTTCTTCAAATACTTCAAACGAATTGCGGGATGTTATGAAACAACTGCGAGAACCTTGAAATTAGATGGTGACTATCAAAAGATAGAAAGCTCAAAGTGCTAGACCGTATCAACCTCAAGGGCGATGCCAGGCTAGGCCCGCATACCAACAAAATAGACCACCGAGTTAGGCTATAAATAAAAACCAAAACCAACGACAACCTCAAGTTGCCGGACCATTTCGAATGTATGATATAAATGCAACAACATCCTCAAGATCCTCGGTTCCAACACAAAACAACATGGCATAGGAGTACGACTAGTGTTACCCTTGAAATCTACCTCACAATTAGTTAGTGTGTTTCAACGGTGCACTAAATTAGGCCTTGATGGTGCAAACCATTGGTGTGCCTCAAGAACCAAGCCAAGAAGAGAATCAGCAGCAAGAAACACAACAAGAAGGACCTCCAATAGAAACCACATTGGCCAATTGGCAAACGAAAGACTTCTGTGGAGTTAACCAACAACCTTTTCAAGGCGTGGTTGCCAACACACGGTCAAAGAAGAGAAGCATAGAAGAGAGAAAACTGTCTAATCTAATTGTTTCTCAGCCCACTCCTACACAACAAGGGGTTAGTAGACCAAACACAGCTCCAAATGTGCAAAATCAGCCTAAGGTACCTGTTGTAGCAACACATGCACCTATTCAAGCTCTAGAAAAGGTTGCGCCAAGTAAGGGACAACAAAAGGACAATTCATCCCCTTTCAACATCATCGATCAAATGAAGAAGACACATGTGAACATTTCCATGTGGGAATCATTGGAGATCCCATGGTAGCAAGATTTATTGCAAGATGTAATGGCTAATTGGTCTGCCTCAAATGTATCAAACCGGGGACATGAGAAAGTTCTCACTAATGCAGTGCAACATGATGGGGGCCAGACAAGAAAAAATTTGAAGCCTCCACCATTCTATGTGTCATTGATTGTTGGGAACCACTTGGTACACAACTACATGATAGATTCAGGGGCAAGTAGTTCAATGATGCCGAAGCAAATAGCAGATCAACTGGGTTTGATGTATGAGCCGATCTGAAAGGAGTAGTGCAGCTAGATGGAATGGTAGTTGGAATAGTTGGGGTCATCAAGGGATTAAGCCTAACACTACATTCTTGTCCTAATGTCATAGTTCTACAAGATGTGTCTGTAATTGACCTTCTGCAACTCTTTGCATTGTGTCTATCAAGAGACTTCACTGCAAAAATTAGTGGATATCTATCTGCAGATTGGTCACACATGATTTTCAAGACGAGGTATGGGGCCAAAGCAACAATCAAGTCAGAACCAATTGCCAATTTCCATATTGAGCCTCATGTACCAAGTCCTATCAATGTAAATTGCTCAGCCTTTGATCAAGAGGAGTGTTCAAATGATCTAGAAATAGGTACTAAGGTCGAGGGAATTCTTGATTTGACTTTGGATGAATGGGCAAACAAAATTCATGGATTTGACCCATACAAGGAAATTGAAGAATCTGAATTGGGCGTGTATTGTGTACACGAAGAAAATTCACCCATTCTTGACATCACTAAGCCTGAACAAAAGGATGAAAATGAAGTTTGGAAACTATTTTTCGATGGTTTGAGAAGAAAACAAGGTGCTAGAGGTGGTGCAATGTTGATTTCACCAAAAGACATCAAATATTATTCAGCTTTTCATTTCTAGTTTTCCTGTTCAAACAACACAGCTAAATATGAGGCCTTGATTCATGGACTTCATTGGGCTAGGAAAAAGGGCATAAAGAACTTGTAGGTGTTCGAGAGATAGTGAGCTAATCATCAACCAAGTCAGGGGACAACATGCTACAAAGAATGACCTATTGAAGAGCTACAAGAATAGGGTATGGGACCTCATTGAGGATTTGAAGCTTTCAACATTGTGTCCATACCCGGAAGAAAAATAAAGTCACGAATAGGCTTGCAGCGATTGGAGCAACATTCGATGTGGTTAAAAACATCAAAAGGGAAAAAACAAAGCCACATATCCATGTGATTGTGAGGCCAACATGATGCGATAATAACACGAGCTAGTAGGTGTTCGAGAATGATCAAAAGATCGTAAATTTCTTGCAAGAAGAGGCTAAATTCTTGGCTAGGTATCGGACGGACTAGAGTAGCGATCGTGGATCAAGAAGTGTAGGCTGTGGACAAATAAACTTCCCAAGGTTTTATTAACATTGGAATCCATATTCAATTCTAATGACTAGTTCTGTAAGGAAAAGGCTAACATGCAGGTCAAAGGAGAAGATTCAAAGCCAATTTTGGTTGGGGAAGGCAAAACACTTCAAATTGGTAAAGTAGTCACTGAACTAGAGAAATCAGATTTCATACAACTTTGCCAAGAATTTCTAGATGTCTTCGCTTGGAGCTATGAGGACCTACGAGGATTCAACCCGAAGTTGGCACAACATACAATAGAACTAGATCCAGATGCTAAACCCATCAGGTATAAACAAAGACCAGTCAACCCTCACATTGAGCCTCTAATGAAGAAAGAGCTAAATAAGCTAATAGAGGCAAACATTATATTCTTGATCAAGCACTCAAGATGGGTTGCAAACCTGGTACCAGTCAGGAAGAAGAATGGAGAGATCAGGCTATGCATGGACTTCCGAGACCTCAATAGGGCATCTCTCAAAGACCATTACCCACTTCCTTTAATGGAGCAAATATTGCAAGTGGTATCCGGTTCGGAGAGATTCTCTCTCCTAGATGGATACTCAGGGTATAACCAGATAATGGTGAAAGAAGATGACTAGTTTAAGACGAATTTCACCACCAAATGGGGCACCTATGCCTACAAGAAGATGCCATTTGGGCTATCAAATGCTGGAGCCACTTTCCAAAGGGCAATGGATATGGCATTCAAGGGGTTGATCAATAAAATAGTTCTAATATATCTTGATGACATCACTGTGTTCTCCAAAAACGCAGCAGATCACCTCTTTCATCTGAGATAGGTATTTCAGAGATGTAGGAGATTTGGGGTATCATTGAATCCCAAAAATGCATATTCTTGGCTCACGAAGGAAAAATTCTAGGCCATATTGTTTCAAAGAAGGGGTTGACGATTGACCCGGAGAGAGTGTAAGCAATTAGAGCATTACCATTTCCAAGTCATAAGAAGGCTCTTCAAAGCTTCTTAGGAAGGATCAATTTTGTCCACAGGTTTGTTCCAAACTTTGTAGCTCTCGTAAAGCCAATAACATTGATGTTGAAGAAGAGCATGGCATTTAAGTGGACAGCTTAAGGAAAGGCAAGTTTTGAGGCAATAAAAGAGGCTATATCTCAAGCTCCAACTCTCGTCAATCCATACTTCTCCAAGGATTTCATGTTATATGCCTTTGGTGGTGGGCACATGATTTTTGCAATCCTAGTACAACAAAACAAAGAGGGATCAAAACAACCGATTGCTTTCTTGACCAAGGCTTGGAGGAATACAAAACTAGGTACTCTTTCATTGAAAAGAATGTCCTTGCAGTGATCAGGAGCTTAAATAAATTCAAGCTCCTAGTCTCAAACAACAAGATCCAATTATTGGTCTCTCATGCGGGAGTCAAGGAATTCCTTCTAAACAAGGATCTGAATAAGAAGCGTGTAGGATGGATCACTCATGTCATGGAATATGACATCGAGATCAAGGTCACCAAACTAGTACATGGAAAGGGACTATGTGAACAACTAGCTTTGAGTCAACAAGTTGAAGCAGGTGATGAAAAAGAGACTGTCTTGGTACTACAAGATGGTCAAGAACAGAAAATGATGATGTACCCACTCCTTGTTGGACTTAGAATATGATACACTTCCTACAGACAGGCCTATGCCCTCCAGAAATGAGCAAAACAAAGAGGAGATACTTTATACTACAAGCCATTCTATATGTGCTTGTTGATGGGGTTTTGTTCAAGGACATCAATGCAGTTCTATTGAGGTGCATTGGGACAGTCAAATTAAGAGGGTGTTACGAGATTTTCACGATGGATATTACGGAGGACATTTCACCCCACGGGTAACAACTCTCAAGATAATGAAGGCAGAGTATTATTGGCCCACAATGTTCAATGATTTGCTATACATGGATAAGAAAGTGTAATAAATGTGCACTCTTCATAGGGAAAGAAAGAATATCAAGCACTTCCATTGCACCCAATTTTGGTTGACCAACCATTTATGTAATGGGGATTAAACTTCATCGGGTCATCAATCCAAACTCAAGCTAAGGACATAAGTGGATTCTCACAGCAATGGACTATTTCACCAAGTGGACCAAAGCGTGAGCGCTCAAATAAGCAAATGACTCTAATATACTAGACTTTTATGAAGGAATAGTGACCAAGTTCGGTGTGTCGGCCACTATCATATCGAGATAATGCATTAGCATTCATAGGTTCCCAAGATTACATAATGGACTATCAAGAATGGAATCTACTTGATCACCTCTTCCAACCATTACCCACAGGGTAATGGATAGGCAAAGTCCACGAACAAAAAATTGCTAAGAATCATCAAAAGGAATCTGGATGAAAATCAAAGAACATGGCATACCAAGCTAAAATCAGCATTATGGGATGATAAAATAACACCAAAGAGGTCTATAGGTAATTCCCCTACAAGTTGGTCTTTGGGAAAGAGGCGTGTTGCCTATATCATTAGAATTTCCTGCATTGGAGCTCATGAAGCGCTTGGAGTTGGTTGAGTTTGAACCAATAGAGGCCGTATGCGAGATTTGATGGAATTGGAAGAAATCAGAGAACATGCAATTCAAACAATTGAGAAAGATCATGCCTTATTAAAACAACGGTTTGATAAGAAAGCAAGGGAAAGGACCTTCCAGGAAGGGGACCTAGTTCTTAAATGGGATGCGAGATCGGCAAAACTAGGAAGGCATTGAAAGTTTGATGCCATTTGGAGTGGCCCCTACATGGTCATGGGATGTAAGAATAGCAATGTGTTCCAATTGTCTACATTAGATGGAGAAGAACTCCCGATTCCGAGTTAATCTAAATCTATCTTAAACATTCCTACTAAAAAGAAAATGTTTTAATTCCTCTAAGTGCGTATGCACATTGTCTTCTTGTAGTTAGGTTTCAGCTTCCCTAAGTGCTTGGTATAGGTTTTGTTGCTCCCGAGTTGCATTTCTATAGTTCAAAGATGCTCCCGAGAAGGAGTTTCGGTATCGGGCTCGAGATCAAATATCGTGTCAGTTTCGGTTTATTACTTATGACTCCATGCCCAATGGATTGCTAAAAGGCCACGGATCTTCTACCTAGCAGCGGGTGATCCCGTTGAGTCACCAAATTATTATATATATTTACCCCTCGGGTAAATATAGAAAACCCGACACAAAGGAAATATGTCGGAGAGGTCTAAAAACCCAACAAAAAGGAAATATGTCGGAGAGGTCCAAAAACCCAACACAAAGGATTTTGGGTTTCAGGTTTCAGGAAACATGAGACACGAAGCTTGAAAATCACAAGGCATGTCCCGATGCTTGGGAGTTCCAAAAACCCAAAACACTACCTAAGAAAATCAGGTTTTGGAGTTGGGAAAGTATGGGGCGAAAACATGTTGAGGCAACCTCCAAACCAGATGCAAATGTAAAGGAGAACCCCGAACCCGACTAGAAATAGACCCTCACTTGGGGAATATTCAAATGGCCATAACTTTTCACAGGGAGCTCAGATTCACGTAAGGTTGGACTTTTCAGAAATCTCTTGCTGTCCTCTACCCAACTACTGCCATGATGAAATCAATTAAATGCGATCTGAGGTGGTTGGGGTAGATTTCAAATTCCTCTATTCTCCCTCTCTTTTTCTTCCTATAAATTTTAAGGTGGGGCTTCTTTCTAAAGGTTGGACATTCTTGTTTTGTCCCTCCCTTCTTCTCTTTGAAAGGTGAATTTTTGGTATTAAAACCTCCCATTTAAAACTGTAATGCAACCTTGCCTCTTGGAATTTGTAGTCTATTGTATCAATGTTTGGAGTAAATAATGCATGTTTGTGGATGATTCTCAACTCTCTGTGTTTATTTGCATCTTCCTAATGTTTCATTGCAAATTTGGTTATCTCATGCATGATATTACATTGCATTTTAATGGTTTGTGTTCATTGCCAAGACAAGTGTTCTTCATTCCTTTGGAGCATCACCTTGGTTAGATTAGGTTTGTTTTATTGCATCTTCTTAACCCTATCTCCTTGGCAAGTTAGAATAGGTTTTAGAGTAGACCCTCTACATTTTTATGTGTCTATCTGAATAGAGGAATAGGAACCATACTTTATCCAGAGAGCTTTCTCGATTCACAAGGTCCCACACTTGGGAAAAGCTCCATGTTATGCAATTGCGTTAAGAGTCTCAACCCATCGAGTTGCATACATTCAGGGGTGTTGTGATTCGCTATCAACATATTCTTACCTTTGAATTGACACTCAAAAGGTAATAGGATGACCTTCTTCATGCATGAGAACTTCCCCATACCCACCCCTCGATGCATCACATTAAATAATGAATGTTTTGGAAAAATATGGAGTATCCAAGACTAGAGTGGTGCACATGGCCTCCTTTAGTTGCTCAAATGATTTGGTTGCATCCTCACTGCGCAATGGAAGGAGTCCTTCTTTAATAAAGATGTGACAGTGCAACTATTCTTCCATAATGCCTTACAAATCTTTGGTAATAACTTGTAAGTCCCAAAAATACTCATATATTCTCGAGGTTTTGGAACCTTCCACTCCATCATGTCTTTGATCTTATTAGGATCCAATTCAACCCCTTCGGAGAGACAATGTGACCCAAATATTCAACCTTTTTGAGTCCAAAAGAACACTTAGAGGGATTTGAATAAAGTTGATGTTTCTCAAGGGTTTCCAAAACCTTATTTACATGATACAAATGTTCCTCCCATGTTTTTCTATAAATTAATATATCATCAAAAACATTAAGAAAACTTCCGTATGAATGACTTAAAAATAGAATTCATAAAACTTTGAAATGTAGAAGGTGCATTTGTGAGTGCAAAAGGCATTAGCAGGAATTCATAATGGCCTTCATGTGTCTGAAAGGTAGTTTTATAAACATCCTCATCCTTTATTCTGATTTGGTGGTATCTCGAATGAAGATCAAGCTTTATAAAATAAACAACACCATGCAACTCATCAAGCAAATCATCAATTACAGGAATAGGAAACTTATCTTTGATTGTGTACTTATTAAGTTCCCTATAATCGGACACATGTGCCACATGTCATCTTTCTTTTGTACCATCACTACTGGAGAATAACAAGCACTCTGACTATGACAGATGATTCCTGCTTCCAACATCTCTTGTACAATCTTCTCGATTTCACTCTTTTGCACATATGGGTACCTATAAGGTCTGATGTTAGGTGGTTGACTTCCTAGTAATAACTAAATAACATGATCATGATCTCTCTTTGGAGGTAAGCCCTTTGGTATATTTTCAAATACAATAGAGTGTGCATCCAACACTGCTTACATATCTGATGGTATAATGTCCTTAGAAGGATGATCCTCTAATGAAAAAATTTGTGCCACAAATCCCTCTACACCCTTTTTTAGCATTTTTTGCATCTGATGAGAAATTACTATTTGTGGAGATTTTGCTCTTAAGCCTCTTAGCTCAAAAGTACTTCCTTCAAAGTGAAATCACATGAATAAGTCTTGGAAGTTCATCTCAATGGTTCCCAAAGTGGTAAACCATTGAACCCCTAACACAATGTTTTCTCCTCCCATAGAAATGGCATACATGGGACTATTTAGTATGTAATATCCCATAGCAAGCTTAATGCTATGGCATTTTCCAGAACAAGTAACAATACCTCCATCAGCAATCATTACTTGACATTCAAGAGTGGGATAAATGAAACAGTTTAGGCGCACTGCTAACTTATGATTGATAAAGTTGTGAGTACTTCCTGAATCAATCAACATTGTGACCCTCTGTTTTTTAGGAATCCAACCACCTTTAGGGTTTGGGGGGTGCTAATACCTGAAATTGCATGGCATGAGATTGTTGGCTGAGGATCTCCTGACTCCTCCTCTGGCTCAACCAAGACCTCTGACTCTGAATCTTCATCCTTCTCTTCATCTTCACTAGGCCCATCAATGTAGAACAAATTCTTTTTAGCACATTTATGTCCGGGTCCAAATTTACTGTCATAGTTAAAACATAACCCTTTTTCTCTTTTTTCTTCAATTTGTTGAGGTGTCAATCTAACTAGTCAAGGGAGTGTTGGGGCCAAGGTGTTGCGATCTCTGGTATAAGTGAAATGTTGTCTCCTACTTGAAACAAATTTCTCCTCTACCCTTCTAGCCATAATAATCAAATCATAAACCTTATGAGGATTAAACATATGCACCTCATGCTCAATGTGATCCTTAAGACCCCTAAGAAATAGGTCATTTAGATTCTCTTCAGTAATATTTTCCACCCATAGAGAAAGGTTTTGGAAGTGATGAATGTAATCCTTAATAGATCCTGTCTGTCTCAACTTTGCTAATTGGCTGAAGTAATTATCTGACACACTAGAACTGTAGTGTAATTGCAACTCTTCAGTGAATATTGTCCATGTAACATTGAGACCACTCTTTTTCCTTTGAGCACATAACCATTGATACCAGATGAATTGGTCAGGTTCGAGATACAAAGCTACCATGGTCACCTTTTGTCCTGATGGAATCTGATGTAGTTCAAAGAAATTCTCCATTTGGTTGATCCAATTGAGTGGATCCTTTCCATAAAACTTGCACATCTCCACTTTTGGAAACATAGTACAGGCCTGCAGAGTGCTCGTATTTGGATTGTGCACACTCAAAGATCCACTCTAGCTCATGTGTCTATTATGTTGACCTGAGGATCCACCTTGATTGACATAAGTATGATTACCCATCATATGCATACTGAATTTTTGCATGAAATCCTCCAATATTTGTCCAATCCTATCCACATCTTCTTTCTAGCCACCCGAGATTCGAGGTCTCTCAGGTTAAACTCAAGTTGGCTTAATTTATGGTCTGTCGAAGTAAACCCTAACCCTGAGGAATCTATAACTATATGTTCTATCTCCAAATCCTCAACTAATATCTCATCCTTTTCTGGTGTTTTACTTGGAGTGATGGGCTTCTTTTTTCCTCTTGTGGAAGGCCTGCCATGATGCCCAAAAATAATAGGATGTATGGATCACGGTCAAATTTTAGGGTTTCATATTTCAATACAAATTCAGCCAAATATAAACAAACTTAAAGAACAAACCCCAAATAATATTTTTTTCCTTTCCAAAAATGTAACGAATTTGAAAAAATTCCACAATTTACACCCTAGGGAGTGATTTTAAGAAAAAACCTACATTTGTAATAACTTTTGAAAAATAAATCAAAAAATTCTAAAATTTTCAGGGAACCTTACTTGAAATATTTCTCAACTCTGGTAAAACTATCTCCCACGAATTCACTATGGTTCGCAATATATGGTGGAAACAAAAAATAGTTTTTTTACTATAATTTTGGCCCAGATCACAGCTCTGATACCACTTGTAAAGAAATTACTTGTATAATTCAGATCATGAGAATAAATATAACACAAAATACCACAATATTCTAGAATAATTATCTCAATATGCAATTAGAATAGATTCAACGCTTCGAGGGGGCAACCTCCAAACCATACAATAATACTCAAATGCTCAAAATGATGATGAACTACTACCTACAATCCCCTATATATACTATTCATATGTTATGGCCATCACCAAGGCCAACCTACTAAGCATGAGAAAGTATAAATGATATAATAAAATGATATGGTAAGCCATAAGTTGGCTACTCATATCCTAATATAAGCAATAAGTTAAGGGCGTACCATTTTTTCCTTCCTTCCTTCTTCCACATTCATGTTTTGTTTTCCTGTTATTTTTGTCCCAGTATCTTTGGAAACGTGATTGGATGCAACTCGAGGGATCATATTTGGGCCTTATATAATTTTCAAATTCTCTGTCCTTGAAGAAAGATTCATTTCCAGGGCACAAATGGTGATTTTCCTACATTTTATGGTTTGACGAGTGTGTTTTCCCCGTCAAATTTATATCTCAAAGATCTGTGGAAACATGGCCCTTTCTCAGGATGTTGAAATTAGAAGGCCCGCTTTAACTCAAAACTTTGTCCATATGGAGGGTTGGCGCTCATCTAAAAATTTTCCTTTTGGTTTGACCTTAGAGTTGTATTAGAGAGATATGTGGAGGTTTCCATTACCTTGCCAAGACTTAAATTTTTTTTTCTTGTAGCTGAAGTAGCTTTTTCGAGCCATGGACATGTGGAGGGACCGTGCCTATATAGGGACCGACTCCTAAATTTTATTTTAAAGAAGCGCTAGGAGGACACTTGAGGCTTCCACTCACTCTGCCCCCTGCTTGGACTTTTCAACGGCCAAAGAAAACTATCTCGAACTAAAAACATGGCGCTTTCCACTTTGGTCCTTCAAATTTTTAAGCAAACTTTGTTGGTGAAACATGTGTTGAGCCCATGCTTGTTTAGGGTCTCCTCTATTCAGGACCATCTCAAAGTGTGCCATTGAGACATGTGGATTCTTCCGCTAGCTCATTTTTATACTCAAACTTTTCAAAGTGCAAAGACATTTTCTTGGGCCCGGGCACGTGGAAGGCTGCGCTTGTTTGGAAACTTTGATCTATACCTCACATTTGTAATTTTTCTAAGAAAACACGTGGACGGGTCGAATCTAGAGTTGAGAAGGGGCATAATCAACAGTAGTTGTGCATTTCACCTGTTTCTCTTCCATTTTTGGTCCAAGACTACTGGAGATGCAAATACGCATTGTTTTTCATCATTTTTGATGAAATTTATTGTCATTTTTATCTATAAAGTTCCATTAAATGGATTTAGAACTTAATTTTTGATTCCAAGGATTGTTAAGGCTGATATTTTGAAATTGGAATTGCTCCGACACTTGCAAAAATGTGAATTACCAAATAAGATGGATGCGGGGAAGAGTTGTAAAGGAAAGAGAGGGAAAAGGATGAAATGATGGAGGTGGTAGGCGTAAAAGATGAAAAAGGTGTTACCTCGAGAGTGAAAAGGATTACTTGTTAGTCTAACTATACACAACCTCCAGAGAATGATTAAAACAAGGATTTCTCACATGACATAATCAGAATGATTAAAAGGACTGTCATCAAAAAGGTTGTGGCATGGAATCCTAGTCATTAGTCGAGGGTTTGAGAAGCGTGATCAGTTCATAATTGGCCCACCTTGCAACTTTCGGATGTGAATTGGTAACAAGCAAAGGTCCCTTGAATATTCTTCTTTTTTGGGGAAAAATTTGGGATGAGTGAGTGAGTGAAATGTATAAATGCAATGAGAATACTCTTACAAATGGTCGGGGTTGAATTCTTAAGAGAAAATTTGAGAGATCCCATCTTCTTGAGAGACCAATCTGAGAAACTTGTTAATTTCTGTGTTTTATATTTTAATCACATCAAGTTGGTTATGAGTGTACAACCATTGACAAGCTCTGAGACTATTCAAAGAAACTTTCCCCTACTGATGAATCTAATCAATTTCGAGTTAATATGTGTCAATCTTGGAGAAATTTATGTAATTATTATGAAATTTATGTAATTAGTTTTTCTTATTCCTATTGCAATCTTGTGTTAAAGTCCCTCTGAACCACATAGGATCTCATCCCTATGACAGTTTAGTGGCATTTGCAATTTCATTTCAAGAAGAGCCTTCATCCTGTAATGATATAAACAATTAAAATCACTTTAATGTCATTTATTGATAAAGATTGTCTGTAAGCCTTCAAGTGTATCTTAGGCATGAGGAACCAAGGGTCTTTGATGTTTTATTGAGTCTTTATCTTGAGCCTTCGTGTTAAATTCTTGGAGATTGTGTGAAACCATGAAAATCTAGGCCTCCATTGATGCACACCTTCTGGTTGAAGGAATATTTTAGCTATTCTGAAGCTTTATGTCGTTTAGATTTCTAGTTATTGTGAAGTATCTCAAAGATCTTTTATAATCAATTTTATCCTGCTTAATCTCCCACCACTATTACTCAAAAACTATGAATCCATCCTAAACTACCCCTGTTTGCCCTATGTGTCGACAAATGTATAAATTCTACTACCAAAATATGCAGAAGCAATCAAGATTCCATAATTTCTTTAGTAACCTTAGCCCTTTCTAGGAAATATCACCATTCTTTAGAAGTGACAACTCGTGTGAGTTAAATTGTGGTACATTGATCATATTTTCTGGGTCTCCTTTCGATTCATGCAAATAAGGATATATTCATTCTCCTTCACCGACGAGGTTACAAAACGGGTCCTCTCACCCTAGTCGAAAGGCACGGCCTAAAGCAAAGTGAGGATAGGTCAAATTATCTTGAAGGTGTTATCCATATCTCCACAATCTGAGTGACAAAGGGCCAGTTAGATCTCATCCCCAGCTACAAAATGACATACATTATGATCTATCTATCTCTAAGCTCCTTGTAAAATGTGATGTTGCTCGGCTTGAAAAGGAGAACAAATTTTGATACCAACATAAGGTAATTAAATAAAATAACATCCCAAATATTAAAATGTACTTGGATGAATGTAGGATAGATGATTCAAATAACTATATCCCTTTGAGGAATCCTTCATTCACTCTCAAATGTTCCTAGATCTAAAATCTTAGACCTCAAACAAGTGCTTTGTGAATATGTATGTAACTTGATTTTCTATTTAAAAAACTTGGAAGAATAACCTTATTGTAGATCGACTCACATTATATTTCAAGGTAAGCTAATTTTTCTTTCTATGTTAGTGCTTCTTTGGGTTGTGAGAGATATTGATTGCACTTGTATTATCACTCCAAATAATTATCATTGGTGACTATGGAAATATAAATTCGGATAATATATATTGTACCCATAAGAATTTATGTCATATAGAAAAGTGTAGACTTCACTTTACCTTTGTAGTAGAAATAAAATTGATAGTATGTTTTACAAGAACAAGTAATAGTACTTTCTCAAAAATTATGTGTGTGCATATGAGAGAGAGAGAGAGAGAGAGAGAGAGAGAGAGAGAGAGAGATTGTCTTTATATGTATGGATGTGTGGATTTTTGTCTACATTTTTATTTGTATAGAATAATACAACACATAAATATACATGTGTGTGTAAAAATATACTTTTACTCATAAAAATACCCATGACTATCTAAATGGCCTATAAATATTCATTCAAAAGGAACATAGCTATTTTCCACTTTCCCCAATTAAATGTAACCATATATTGAGATTGATCTATAGAAATGTTCTAAATATTATATTTAGTAGTATGGTGAAGATATAATTAAATGTGTTTTTCTAATTACGATGATTTTCATCGGGATACTTACAATAGTGTGATAAGATATTCCAAGAAAAATATATTTCAAAATGTTCGAAGTAAGTAGATTATATTTCCAACTAAATTCCTATATAATGTACCATAAAGTATAGGATTAGAAAATTTGGATTATTTTTTACTTTCAATTCAAATGGAGATAGTTTGTACTTGCATTTTTCTATATCAAAACACTAGTGAATGTATTGAGGATATGTGGAGTAATACATAAGAATAAAATTTCCTGAATGTGAAATATGAATAACAACGATATAAAAAAAAGAATACTCAAGTTATTCATCTAAAATAACTTCTTCAAACATGCTTTGAAATATAGAATCTGATGTGAGGAAGGTTAGGTGATGATGAACTCGTGAAGAACTATAATTCATATCTCTCTATCTACTTTATTATGGTATACTATATGGTAATAGGAATGTAGTGTACAATTGAAATTTATAATTGTTCTCATTCTAAGCTCAAGGATATTATTTTAATCTATAGAAGGAAATATTCAATCCTCAATCACTATCAATAAACCATGGAGGGTGGGTATGTCCATTTCTTCATGTATTTCATTATACAAGAAGTATCTTTTGGTATCTATATGGTGCACTTCCAATACCTTTTTTCAACTAAAGAAATAACTAGATGAAAACCATATTTTGATGAGTAGAGAAAAGGTTTCATGGTAACGAACACATTAATCTAGTCAAAATTTTAGTTTGGACGTTGTACTTGTGATTCGCTATTTTTATTTTTTCTAGAGGGAGATCCTAATATAACCTTTTTGTATTTTTCATTTGTACAAAATCTTTAATATGACCCACTACTCATGACATTTGGAATCTTTAAATAAGTATCAAGATCTTATATTGTTACAAAATATGTAGAATATACAACTCTTTATTGACATTGGGATCTCATCCTTAATGGTTCTCTAGGATCTCCTCCTAAGGTACTGGTTTCATTGCATACTATAAGGAATAATTATTAATTAGGTTGGACAAGAGTGGGTTTATTTAAAATTTCAGCTAGCACTAGAAGTGTAGGTACTGGATGTCTTCACTATGGATCATCATGTAGACTATTGGGGATTTTTAAATTAGATTCTTAAAAACTATCATATTGATTGGTAATACAATTATAAGTGATGTACTCATTAATATAAGGCAATTAAATATATGTAAATGATACTCAATGAAATTCTATATGTTCATAAAACTCTACATATTATTGATATATATGTTTAGTAGTTTCTTAAACTAGAAGATGTTATGAATTCACATATTTAAATTGACAGACACATATAGAAGGTAATCCCTCCTTTTTATTGTTTTGCCCACACATTAATTAACAAAAATTGTTAGAAATGTAAGGCCTAGCACAAACACACTTTTTGGTTTCATATCAAGACAAATCTATGTGGAGTGTTCTTTTGAATATTATTTCAATATATAATATATTATTCCTATAAATGAGGAGGCATATCATTAGAATGTATTACATGATCATCCATTTCCCTGATTTTGTAAAATTTATTTTCAAATAAGGCCTTGCATCGGGCTTATAGGGAAAATGGTTTTAATTTACTATTATGCTTGATCAAATAATATATTAACTCGTTTTCTAATAAAATAGTATCCATTAGCTATTATAGTATTATTTACTTTACAATCACATCAGTTTTGGTTTATGGGAAGTAGACCAAACTTTGGTTGAAGAAAACATAAAATATTGTAAGCACGTATATATTTTTCTTAAAATAAGCATGGGGAAATTACATATGTCACTACGAAAATCCTACAATTTGTCACTCTCTCCAAGCTTTAGTTTTTGAAAACAAATTCTTGTGTTTTTCCACGGGAACAACCTAAAAAAAATCTATATGTGAAAGAGACGTTTAATAACCTAGGAACCATATTATTCGT
Organism: Taxus wallichiana var. yunnanensis; assembly: GCA_018340775.1. Taxonomy (NCBI): domain Eukaryota; kingdom Viridiplantae; phylum Streptophyta; class Pinopsida; order Cupressales; family Taxaceae; genus Taxus; species Taxus wallichiana. The sequence continues at coordinate 268,653,708 of CM031239.1, read as the reverse complement.
ATATAAAATTGGTAATGAAAAATAGTTAAGATTATAAAATACTCATGCAAATTTTTTCTTGATTCATTTGTATCAAAAAAACATACTTGTAAAGATTGATTATACAAAACGTTGTCAATTTTTTTTAATCATTGTTCATTATCAACTCGATAGTTGGTAAAATATAATATTGATGTTTATCTTCCCTAATAAAAATAATGTTGATAGTCAATTGATTTGATTTTCCTTTGATTTTATAAATAGATGGTAAGTTCACAGACAAAAAATTAACATGAACACATTTATTGAACTTTCCATTCACAATATTGATGGACCATTCCTATAAACATTTACACAATTTATATTTCACATATAATTTTTTTATTTTTACCATTTAAGGTAGATTAAATTCTAGAACCTTGAATTTCCATGTAATTCTTGATTCAAAATTTCAGTCACTAAATCTTGATTCCCTACTTGTTAAAAAAAAAGTACACAATTTATACGGGAGGTAAGATGTTGTAATTTTTTCTTGTCTTAAAAGTATTCTATTTTCTTCAATCACTAGTGTTCACTCCCGATATATTTTGCCAAAATAGTAAAACTATTATTTGTTTTATTTTTCTATTAGTTTCACTTTACCTTTTTGTTTACTTGATGTAGAAGTTTTATTTGGCCTAATAATTGCACTTATATGGAGAATGTTCATTGGAATTATATTTTTAGAGCCCTATCCTTTTATAGTGTTATCTTGTGGATTATGGTAGTTTCAAAGTGACAATGAAAACTACTATGTACATCTAATTTAGATATCACCATTTTTTTTTTTTTCCATTCTTTCTTAAGTTACTAATGAAAGATGTCTAGGGTTGTGCCATATATGTTGCATAAAAAAAAATACTAATGTGTGTAATTTTTAAAGAAAAGGTTTTGTAATGCCACAAATTAGACACGACTCAAACCATAATGTATGCTATGAAATCCCAGCAATTTTTTTAAAAATATATTATTTTATTTATATTTAAGGTTGGTTAGACTATAACGAGCAATTAATCTTACTAATACTATTTTATTTTCCATAATTTTATTGGGTTAAAATTCACGTTGTTTACATTAAAATTGTGTTCCCAAAGAGGCCTACAATTTTAACCAAAGCCCAATATTTATTTAAGTAATTACTTTTTTAAATTTCCAATTTATTAATTTCTACTCTCTATGGCCTTTAAAAAATCTAAAAGGACGCATGGCAAATATTTTTAAGTTAACCCATTTCTTCTATCCCACCTTATTAATGCATACCCACCATGACCCAAAAAAAAATGCATTAGGTTATAATTTATTTTTATAAGACTCCTTTAGGACCCCACTTATTAAACTTACCCAATTCCCATTAAATCATTTTATTCCCACAATCCTAAGTGGTGAGGATTTAATTTGGGCCATTGGATGGATTTAATCCCCACCCTAGATTTTGGGTATTTTCTACAAACCCTAATCCTCCCTTACGAATTTATTTATAACAAGGTTTTCAAGATTTCGTTGTTATTATTATTATTATTTTCTTTTTGAAGAACTAGGATATTCTAGTTTTGTACGCGCGCGTGTGTGTGTGTGTGTGTGTGGTTAAAACAATGGCTCGGCTTGAGGAGGGCTTGAAGGGGGCTTAAGGGGGTAGACTATTTATGAGGGGTTATAAGGGTGTGGTCTGTCAGTTGCGCCACACTTTGGAGACCCTATGTGGGGATGGGTGGGGTTGGCCATAGCTGTCTCCCCCACTAATGTTTTTTAACTATAAAAAAAAAAACCAATTTCAAGATATTTATTTATTTATTCTTATTTCAATTTACTTCTATATATTTGTGTGTGTGTGTATATATATATATACAAACACACAAATATATACATTTATATTATTTCAAATTACTTTTATACATGTATATAAATTTGTAAATACACACACACATATCTATATATCTATATATCTATCTATCTATATATATGTTAGGAAATAAGAGATAAAATATGTGGAATAATCCCTTACAAAATCACAACAAAGAGAAACTAATATGCGTAAAAATATTACAGATCTCAAATAAAAGTGCGTAATAAATAACACAACACGGAGAGACAAGATTTAACGTGGTTCACCCAATTTGGGCTACGTCCACCAAGAATCACTTACTTATATTTTATTACAAGCCTCCACTCTCTCAATACAATGCTTAGATCGATTTGGAGCTATGCTCAACAAACTCTACTGAAATTCACAACCGAATTCAAAACACATCTGCAATACATTTGCTTGTCTATCTATCATATGCAAAAGACCATATAAATAGACAATTGCTTAAGCGATTTGAAACAAAACCATGGGTATCAAAACCATGGGCAAAAAACCATGGGTATCAAAACAATGGGTAACGAAAAACCATGGGCTCAAAAACAACCCATAATAGTTACCCATTACCAATGGGTTAAAAACCACCCATGAAAATTTTCTTTAGGGCTTCACCCGAAACCCCTAACCGGCTCACCAAATGAGCGGACCACCATAAAAATACCTGAGTGTAACACATAGAAGGTGTACCACACTCCAACATGAAAATATGCTCCACAAACATAACAATATATATTAAAACTCCAAAGCACACCAAAATATTTTAGATTATTAAGTAAATTTTCAAACCTGATTTTAAAAGAAACCTTTTCAAATATATTCAAAATACATTTACTTGAAATCCACAAGTCAATACTTCATCCAAATAGTCCATTTTCTCTTTTCATTTCGAAAAGAAATTACAACAAAGGAAGTAAACTTTTCATTAATAAGAGGTGTCTCCAAATGACAAGATTTATTCTTTTCCTTACAACTATTCTCGCACACAATGCATTTCAACTTAAATGGCAACACAATGAGTATACAATTTTCCAAATGCAACACAACCTTTATTATACTCTTAAAAATAAGAGAAACCCTTACCAACTTCCACTTAACAACAATAATTCATATGGATCCATACCCAATATTTTACAAGATTGTAAATCTTATTCTCAAGAGAGAAGGTAACATACCAGATATCCATAACGATTACAAAACAAAACTTTCAAAATACAAGTGAACAAGCCATCCCAAAATGTGGAACAACATGCCCAAAACTTTAACTATTTCCTCCATGCTCTAAATAATTTTCCAAGATTTCAATCCATTTGAAAGTTTTCAATAGAAAAGAGAAAGAGGCTCAACTTTTTCCCAAACAAATCGCATAATCACATTCCATGTCCACCAATGGAGTACATGCTATCCTCTCTCCAAGCCCATGGGAGAGAAATAATGCATGCCCCAATATTACACAAGTATAGGGAAGACAAAGGGCAACCAACACACACATATTTAATCCCATAAGAGAACCTAAAACCAAACACCAAAGCACAAGAGGAGAACTCCATGTTTCCTCAAATGGGGAAGAGTGTCAAGGAGCCCATTATAAAAAATAATTTAATCCTACCAAAGGAATTGCAATAACATCACTATATATCCTACCTTATAACTACATCAAAAACTCCAAGTCTCCTCCTTGTATGGATTTTCAAACCATTTTCATTTATGAGATAGTTTCCTTCACAAATATGGAAGATGAGATTCAAACCATATGAATAGTCATCTTCCACATCAAACCATATGAGGGGAGAAAATAATAGAAAGACCATCATGGCTTTCCCATCAAGCCATGTGGTGTAAGAGGGGGTTTCCTCCCTCTTCCCCTACAATTCCAAAATCCACCTCAAGTGTAATGGATGGAGAAAATGAAAGCAACAATATTTACAAACAAACCCACAACAAACATGCAAGCTTACAAGATTAAAAATAACCATATTTCTTTTACACATTATACTATATATATTTAAAAAAGAGGTATGAAGGCCTACCCAAAAATAAGCCATCCAACTATAAAATAATCCAAACCTTTCTAGCGACAAGTTGCTAGCTCCAAGCTCTCTCCAACTCCCAATAGTAAAAATGAGAAGAAAAATTCCATACCCCTCTCTAAGAGAAGGTATAAAAATATGAACCAAAAAAATCATCAAAAATTTTAGGGTTCCATGTGTCACCCATCTCATTCTCCAACACAAGATTCCCTAAATCCCATTAAAACATAAAACAAAACACATTTAGGAAGAAAACTCCCAAATTTCCTAAAAAGACAATAAACCAACTTACTTCAACTTTTGAGAAATCTCACAATTAAAAATTACATGATGGTGACAAGAGAGGGGGAAAATGGGAGGGAAAATCCCATTTGACCTTGAAAAGAGGCCCCCATACCCATAGGTAGTGTCCAAGGGATCCATTTCCGTGTAAAGGAGAACCTTAATGTGAAAATAGACCCTTACAAATGCCACATTTAGCCCAATTTCGAGATTGGGTAAAGTGACTACAAGGAAGGGGTAGGTGGGAACACCTAAATGATAATTAGATGATCCCACAACATTAACAACAAGTTTTTTTAACATAAAACAACACTAATTTATTTCGGGACCATTAGTTCCTTAAACTAGCTTAACACAATGGTTTACCATATTAAAATAACACAGATCAATTAGGACAAAACCAAAGGGTGTCCAAACATGAATACATTCAAACAAATGATGTAAAATAAAGGTCAAACATGGTTTAATATTTTTGGCCCAATCAGCAGCTTGTGCAACTTGAGGTGCGCAACTCAGAAACCCACGTTTTTATTTGTGACCTATAACCTACACACTCAACTCACATGTAAAACTTACTTGCTCGATATTATAAAATAAAAAAATGGTACAACACACATCGATAATTATTTAACTTATGACCGATAATCAAACTGTAAATAAACTAGAATGCAAATGAGATAACTATCCAAAATGTCATATATGTTTCTATAGTAGATCAAAACATAGAATTCATCTAAATTATTCCATGATAATGTCCAAAGAAGTATTATAATGTTCACAATATGCAATAGATTCATCAATCATCCATCATATATCTATTAAAATCTAATGAATGTCCATACCCAACTCTTGAGTTCACATTTTGGAACAGGATGGGAGTGCAGAGGTAGATGTAAGCGAGATCAGGTTAGAGAACTATTTGTTACAATGGGAAATTGGGAGACTATCTCGTGAGGAACCCATGAATTATGTATAATTCTTCGATGCAATTATCTAGACAATGCTAAATTTACAATGTTAACTTGGTTTCAAAGTGTGGTAAGCATGTGTATTACAAACAATTTTTTTTTGTATTATTATGCAAGGAAAATGAAAATTTTAATTGCTAGCAGAGCTACCCATATGCCCTATCATCCCACCTACCACACTCCACCACCCTCCATTAATCCCTTCTACCTTTTCAACCACTCTCAATAAATATCTCCCCAATGCTTTCTCCCCCTTTTTTTAATTACATTTTATTAAAATTTGTGGTGGCACTAAAGTGTGGGACAAGCCTAAAAATGGCCCTTAAGCCCAAATCCGAAATTCCAAGGTAAGGTAGAGTGTACAATACTCAAAGTCACTTACACTCAATCAAAATCACATAGACCGAAACATCAAAAACTCTAATAAATGAATCCATTTGTCACATTAATCAACAATGATTAAATAAATTACATCACAAAATAAATCACATACTCTACAATAAATAAAATAAAAATGGAAACATACACACAAAGCCCATGGTCACAATTAGAGGTCATCCCCATGGGGACCCCATAGAAAGACAACAAAAAACAAAAACCAATATTGCACAAGTTGTCATGGTGACCTTTGTTGTATCCATCTAGTATTCCATTATGGTTGGTCTTCAATCCCCCTTTTGATTGTTGTGATATAATTACCTACAAAATCACACAATACCTCCTTCAGCCTTGTGGCCACATCAAAAACATCCAAGATAAAATATACGCACATAAATCAATAACCATCCTCATATAGCTAAATCATCATCTCAACTAAACAATGCTATCATTTGTCTAAAATTTCAACAACATCTCAATTCTATCTTTTATCAATATCAACAAGATTACAAGATTAGTTCAAAATATATATCATAGTCAACATGACATCAATTTTAAACATCATAATATACATGCTAACATATCATCATCATCAATATAAAATTTTTCTCTATGTATCTAAGAATCCACACAAACATACTTTGAATTAAAATCCATCAATGATAAGAATATCTCTATCATCTAACATCATGCTAAACCAAAATGACACAATAATATCCATGTCTATATTCAATAGTGGTCTAAATGAAAATATAATAAGTGTCGATGAGGAGTGAGAACTACATGTTGTATCTTATTCTTCTCTCTAAAATTTATATGTGAAAAAGAATGATTTAGAGTTGATGTTATACTCAAAATTTTACATTTTATTTTAAAGGAAAGATGCTACAAATTTAATGTTTTAATCAAAGAAATGAATTAGATGCTCTTCATAGTTGTTTTCTATCTTAAAATAGTTTATAAAACTTTGTTCTTGATATATATATATTTCACTTGATATATATATTCTTATATATATTTCCATTTTTATGGTATTCTTCCTTCCACAATGAATCGATACCTGGTCCTTAAGCTTAATCATTGGTAGACCCCTGTACTAACATCGGTCACTAGATATTGTTATAGTTTTGGAAAATTTAACTTCTAGCTTAAGTTACTTGATTTGATACTTAGAACACAGTGCACAACAACTGTAGATATCTTCCTCATCTGTTTGAGATTCATTTAGAAGAGTATGAATGAAAATATATAAATTTGTGCTTATGTTATTGAAAATATATCAAATATACAAGATAACCGACATCAGCTACTATACGGGCATCGAATTCTTGTGATCAACACTAATCACTAGAAACTATATGCAAAACACACTTTCCACTTTAAACTTAGAAACTTTTACATTCTGAAAAAACTAGAGAATTCATAGACTGTGATAAACTATAAAATGACCCAAGAATGTATACAGATGGATATATCTAAGGATATATTCATTTATATACATTGTTATAAAATTTTCTAGATTTACAAGAATCGACTCATTAGTGGAACCAATGTCCATATCTTAGTGTGTACCATGACCTGTCAAGTGAATTCCACCTATCACCTATGTTCGATTTTTCTTTATAAAAAAATGTGGTTTGATCAAACCAACAACTTAAAAGTATATTTTTGGAAACCTGAATGTAGATCTAACCACATAATGAGTATATATACATGTATATACATATATACAAGCATGTATATATGTATATGAGTGTATATCCTCATAGATCTAATGGAATGAGGGTTTTCCCCAAATAATGAACTCAAAGAATGTAAATAACCAAATAGTAAAACCAGATTCATGGTGGAATCTCTACAATAAACAAACCCATGAATAAACTAAACTAAATGAAGAGAAGAATGGAGGAAGATTTCCCCATTTGCAAACTAGATCCAAAGAAATTCCTCCATGGTTTCACTTCTTGCTTCCATGGCTTCCACTCCTCCAACCTGCAAATTAAAATGGAGCAAATGAATGAGTTAGAGTAAAATAATGAATAAGAAGACCCCATAATGATGTTACAGTTAGAATGAAAACCTAAGATCTAAGGGCCTAAAATGAATCAATCTAAGGGTAGGGAATCAATCCTATAACTTTTAGGTGAGGGTATTTTATGGGAATATATGTTTTAATTAAATGTATGTGTAAATTGTGAATGGGGCCACTTAGGGCCTTAGTGTTTTAAGTTAAAATGTAACCCTCTTATTATGGTTTAGTAAATAATTAAATGGAAGTAAAACTATAGTAACTAAATAATGGTATTGTGAATGGACATTAAAGCTAATGACTTAAGGGGATTAATTTAACCAAGGGTAAATGTATAAGTGTGGAGTATGGATATTAATTTCCTAAAGGAATTAAAATTAACTAAGGAATTTATGGATGCATTGCTAGAAGATTATAACCAGAAATAACTTTAGAAATAGATTAATAATATTTAATTATTAATCTAGGCTATATCAACCTAATGTAATGAAGAAAATTATTGGTAAGAGTTAATTAAATGTACTATAGGGTTTAACACCCTTGTAACCCTTTACAACAAAAAAATTACAATTTCCTAAGTAATTATTTAAGATTTAATGTGGTTTGGAATATCAAAAATTTGGGCATTAAAAACTAAAAAAAAATCAAGAACACACAAGGGAGAAGTTCTATGCTTTCCCCTGACATGGGGAAGATTCTTAAGAAAAAAATGAAACAAAGTGGTGAATTCAACCATAGGAAACACAATTAAAACTCCATGAAACCTCCTTATCTCTCTAACCCATGTACCAGTCCTCTTCCTTGGAATGTGTTTTAAACCATTAAGATTTCCTTGCCAAGGATGGGGAAGAAGTTCAAACCATATGAACATCTTATCCCACATCAAACCATATGAGGGGAGGAATAAAGAGAACCATCATGGCTTACACATCAAGCCATGTGGTGAGAAGGTATTCCTCCCTCTTCTCCAACACTCCAAACTCCATCGCAACTATGATGGATGGAGAAAAAGAACCATAACAAAAATCCACATACACACACAAAATCTAGAAACAACAAGAATATAATAGAAACACCATTTTCATTCCATAACATAAACTATTTTCATAAACACAAACATTAAATAAGAACAATGAGGCTTACCTTAAATAAGCTCTGCTTGACTCTAAGAAATATATAACCTAAAGCTCTAGGCTCTAGAAGCACACCCAAAATCTCCAACACTAAAAATGCAAGAATGACCAAGAATTCCCAACCCCTCTCCATGAGGGAATATCAAAAGAAAACCAATTAAAACTTCCCTAAATGAGAGGGTGATATGTGTCACCCTTATATTCTCTCCACACAAAGATTCTCAAAAAATAACAAGAATAAAACAACTCTCATTTTGGAGGTAAACTCCAAATTACCCAAAATGTGATTAAAACCAAAACCTCTACAACTTTTAATACACACACAAACCAACTCACTTACAATAAAGTGATGTGTGAGGAGTCAAATGGAAGGGAAACACCCGTTTTCTTTGAAAAGAGACCCCCTTACTCATAAGTACAGTCCAAGGGTCCTTTTCCATGATAGGGAAGTTCCTAACATTAAAATTGAACACTAAAATTGTCAATTTTAGCCCAAATCCGAGTTTGGGCTAAATGGCACAAGAGTTGAGGTGGTGGGGCCCACCCAAGTGGCACTTAGGTGGTCCCATACCTCTAACAACCCACTTAATTAACACTAAACACAAATTAGCATAAGTAGGGACCACTAGGTCCCTAAACAAGCTCAATACAACTAAATAAATTACAAATAATAAATTTTACAAGTAGGGGTCACCCATGGTGCCCAAATATAACTGTAATAATAAAATAAGGATTCAAATAAAAAAATGGCTAGGAATTAGCCTTATCGACCTCTTGTGCAAACCCTAAGTGCAGCTCGAAAACCCACATTTTCATGTACCTTGTAATCAACACACTCTATGCAAACATTAAACATATATGCCCAATAAAATTAATAATTTAAACAATCTACATAAATCATACATGGATAAATCACTGTAACTATATACCAAACCATGTCAGTATGAAATGTGTAATGCTAACATATATTGTTTCAATATTTTCTTTATGTTTTGACACGAAACAGATAAGGATGTGGGCTAAGGAGGAATACCTGTTATGATGGTTGGTTTTAAGGTTGTTGCGCGCGTTCGACTTCTTGATCTGATCCTGACTGTGAGATCTTCCTTTTGCCTAGGAAGAACTACCTGAAACAAAAAACAAGACTAGAAAAAGAGGATTAAATAATAAATGTCGGTGGGTTGCGCAACGTTTGCTACATCCAGAAGTGTGATATTTCATCGGTGGCGATCAACCCATTGTTTAATATAATTTAATGTAGAAAATAACGTAAATAAATAGAATCTTATTGTTTTTTATATAATTTGGGTATCTCATCCAAATACAATAAGAAAATCTAACATAACAAAGCTAAAGGCTATCATCGATCTAGAAATAAGGTAAATAAATAAGGTGTTGAAATAGGTCGGGTCATATTCCAGTCACTTGAATCACTTAAAAGGGTTATTAGGATTTTGTATTAGCAGGACTTCCAAAGATAGGGACTAATGTCGATCCAGTATGACCGACGACGGTTTAGTAAGAACCGATGACTTCTTATGGGATGGTAATAACTCAATATTTCATGGTTTTGGGGATTTTTCTGAGACTAGATCAGCGATGGTGAGGATTTTGTTAGGTCTGGAGAGATTTTGGGAATATTTAGAGGTACTCAAGAGTAGAAAGAGATGAGTAAAAGGGTTATGAGTGATGGGAATGGTTGGGTTCACAGGAAGGAAATAACGGTTGGGTGAAAATATAACTAATGGTTGATAAACAAAGGTTAAGGACTCTTCTAAACTGAATAGAAATGAAGTGGTGTAGGTTAGAGACACACTTACTATTGTGCATGTTTAATAGGTGGGTGGTGGTGATGGTTGATCGGTGAGATGGCAATCGAGTCATGACAATGGTTCCCGAGTGCTCCTATGGATGTAGATACCCTCTAATGAATGGTTGTGCTAGTTATGGCTGCCTAGATGTGTGAAAGAGCTCTTGTTCTTGCTTGCATAAAGATCTTCTTTGCTCCCAAAACTCGAGAATTTGTCTAATCCCCCAAACAAGGTTGTCATAATGGTTATATTTTAACCGACGATGGTTTAGGATTACCGACATCGCCTTTCGGGTTGATCGGCATTAGTTAAGGTGGGATATCCTAGGTTACTTAAAATAGTAGATTTTGGCTATCCTCTTACATTTTTCTTGTTTTTCCTAGGTCTAAATGGAATGTTCTCGCTTAGGTACACGGATTATGGTTTGAGGGAGAAAAGGCATGTGCTTTTAGGGTTGTACTAAATCTTACTTCATTAAGGTAAGTAGGGCTAAGGCTTAGATAGTTATGGAAACATGCTATGAATAGGTATATGGTGAGGTGTCTAGGTGAGGTGGTGGGGTGAGGAAGAAATTGGTTTTAATTGAGGTAATTAAATAATGAATGAAGTGAGGATGAGTATTAATTTAATTGTAAATAATTAAATTAATATCAATGTGGGGTATAAGGGTCATGGTTAGGTGAATGCGTTTAAGTTGGTTATTCGAAAGGGGGCAAGGGGAGTGTGACACAATTTTGGTATCTAAATTTTAGCCCTTTTTCTGTATAGCTTGTATTGGTAGGTGACGATGACAAAAACAAGAAGTGATTACCCCATGTGTGGGTGAAGGTGATCCCCCTCAAACAAGGCACATATGAGGTGTAAAATAGAATTGGTGCATGGTAAATGATAAATTTGTAGGTGGTAAAGATAGGTGGGGAAGGGTATGAGTACAATGAGAAAGGGTGATAGGTAATAGGCCATGGTCAAAATCAGGTCATGGGTAATGGTAATAAAATGCGAGCACACGCATGTATTGCAACATGGTACCATGTTGAAGAGCTTACAAACTCCACATCGTCCAAGGCCGATAGGTTTATCCAAACACGAGTGAAGTGATTCAAGTATCCAAGGTATAGGATATGGTCGAAAAGCACAACATAGGTCAGGTGCAAGAATGTTTAGGTATGCTCCGGTACACCAAGGTTTGGTTAGGAAAAATGACACAACAATAGACAAGGTATGGTTGTTAGGCTAAACAACATAGGTAACAACATCACAAGGTATCGCTAGTACATAAGGTCAATGGTCAAACCAAGTATGTCAAGTTTATTCAAACAAGTCATGACACGGGTAAGTCTAAGATATAGGTAAAATAATAACTCCTAAGATGCAACAAAGAAAATGTAGCGGTAGGTTGGGCTTGTAGGTATGGTTCTAGGTGTGGCCGAAATGATAAAAGGTATAGGCATGAGTAGTGGAAATTTAAAAGGGAGTGGGGTAAATGTAACTATTTTCAAGTGTGACCGATGCCGCTTACATGTTAACTAGTGACAGATTGACTAGGAAACAATATGACCGACGTCGGTCATAGCGGATTGGGATTAAAAAGGAAAATTCCACTTTTTGTGGAATAATTTTTCATTTTCCAATAATAGAAAATGATAAAGGAGTGATGGAAAAGTGGAAAGTGACAGAGAGAGATGGAGATGTGAGTTAGCGAGCCTCGGAGCGAGTGATTGATCATTCGATAGGTGGGTTCACGAGATCGGTGTGAGAAATTCGGTTAATTGGTGGTGAGGAGGGCATTCGGTGATGGCAAAGGCATGAGAGGGGAGGAGATAAGTGAGACTGGCCTAGAGGATATCAAGTGGGGTGACGATTAATCACTGGAGATGATCATTTTATCAATTTTTTGATATACATGGATAAATCACTTTAACTATATACCAAACCATGTCAAGACAAAATGTGTAATGCTAACATATATTCTTTCACTCTTTTCTTTAAGTTTTTACATGAAATAGATAAGGGTGTTGGAAAAGGAGGAATACCTGTTATGATGGTTGGTTTGAAGGTTGTTGCATGTGTTCTAAATTCTTGATCCAATGCTAATTGTGAGAGCTTCCTTTTGGCTAGGAAGAACTACGTGAAATAAAAAACAAGACCACAAAAGAGGATTAAATAATATATGTCAAAGGTTGCACATTGTTTGCTACATCCAGAAGTGTGATATTTCTTTAGTGGCGGTCAACCCACCGTTGAATATAATTTAATGTAGGAAATAACATAAATAAATAGAATCCTATTGTAGTTGATATAATTTTGGTATCTCATCAAAATACAATAACAAAATCGAACATAACAGTGCTAGGCTACAACTAGATTTGGAAATAAGGTAAATAACTAAGGTGTTGAAATAGGTCAGGGTCATATTCCAGGTCACTTGAATCACTTAAAAGGGTTATTCGGATTTGGTATTAGCAGGACTGCCAAATACAAGGAATGATGTCGATCTGGTATATGACCAACAATGGTTTAGTAAGAACTCGATGATTCTTATGGGCTCGTAATAACTCAATATTTCATGGTTTTGGGAATTTTTCTCGAGACTAGATCGGTGATGGTGAGGATTTTTTTAGGTCTAGGAGATTTTGGGAATATTAAGAGGTACTCGGAGTAGACAGAGGTGAGTAAAAGGTTTATGAGTGATGGGAATGGTCGGAGTTCACAAGAAGGTAATAACGGTTGGGTAAAAATATAACTAATGGTTGATAAACAAAGGTGAAGGACTCTTATAAACTAAATAAAAATGATGTGGTGCAAGTTAAAGACACACTTACTGATGTGCATGTCCAATGGATGGTTAGTGGTGATGGTTGATCAGTGAGATGGCAATTAGAGTCATGGAAGTGCTTCTCAGAGTGCTCCTGTGAATGAAAATACCCTCGTATGAATGGTTGTGCTAGTTATGACTGCTAGATGTGTTAAAGAGCTCTTGTTCTTGCTTTCATGAAGATCTCCTTTGCTCTTAAAACTTGAGAATGTGTCTAACCCCTCAAACAAGGTTGCCATAGTGGTTATATTGTAACTGATGATGGTTTAGGATTACCGGCATCGGTTTCGGGTTAACCAACGTCGGTTAAGGCGGGATATCCTAGGTTACTTAAAATAGTAGATCTTTGCTATCCTCTTCCATATTTTCTCATTTTTTCCTAGATCTAAATGGAACGCGTTCTTCTTAGGTACATGGGAATATGGTTCAAGGGAGAAAAGGCATGTGCTTTTAGCATTGTATTAAGTCTTAGTTCATTAATTTAAGTAGGGATAAGTCTTAGTTAGCTATGGAAACATGCTATGAATAGGTGTATGGTGAGGTGTCTAGGTGAGGTGGAGGGTGAGGCAAAAATGATTTTAATTGAGGTAATTAAATAATGAATGAAGTGAGGATGAGTATTAATTTAATTGTAAATAATTAAATTAATATTAATGTGGGGTATAAAGGTCATGGTTAGGTGAATTTGTTTAAGTTGGTTATTCAAAAGGGAGCCAAGGGAGTGTGACCCAATTTTTGTATCTACATTTTACCCCTTTTATTGTGTACCTTGTATTTTTGGTGACGCTAACAAAAATTGGAAGTGATTGGCCCATGTGTGGGTAAAGGTGATCCCCCTCAAACTAGGCACAAATGAGGTGTAATACGGAATCGGTGCGTGTTTGATAAATTTGTTGATGGTAAAGATAGGTGGGAAGGGTATGAGTACAATGGGAAAGGGTAATGCTCAACTCGGGTGATAGGTAATAGGCTAGGGTTTAAATAAGGTCATGGGTAATGGCAATAAAACCCACGGAAGTGTATGGATTGCAACACGCACCATGTTGAAGAGCTTACAAACTCGACATCGTCTAAGGCCGATAGGTTTATCCAAACAAGGGTGAAGTGATTCAAGTATCTAAGGTATAGGATATGGGTGGTAAACACAACGTAGGTTAGGTGTAGGAACTTTTAGGTATGCTCTGGTACACCAAAGGTTTGGTTAGGAAAAATGACATGACAATAAACAAGGTATGGTTGTTAGCCTAAAACAACAAAGGTAACAACATCACAAGGTATAGCTAGTACATAAGGTCAATGGTCACACCAAGTATGTCAAGTTCAGGAAAATAGGTCATGACATGGGTAAGGCCAAGGTATAGGTAAAATAACAACTCCTAACACGCAGCAAAGAAAATGTAGGGGTAGGTTGGGCTTGTACGTATGGTTCAATGGGTGGCCAAAATGATAAAAGGTATAGGCATGAGTATCAGTAATTAAAAAGGGAGTGGGGTAAATGCAACTATTTTCAAGTGTGACTAATGTCAGTTACATGTTGACCGTTGATGGTTGACTAGGGCACTAATATGACCGACATCGGTCATAGCGGATTGGGATTAAAAAGGAAAATTCCACATTTTGTGGAATCATTTGTCATTTTTTGATAGTAGAAAATGATAGAGAAGTGATGCAAAAGTGGAAAGTGATAGAGCAATATGGAGAGGTGAGTTAGCGAGCCTCAGAGTGGGTGATTGGTCATTCGATAGGTGGGTTCACGAGATCGGTGAGAGAAATTTAGTTGGTTAGTGGTGAGGAGGGCATTTGGTGATGGCAGAGGCAGGAGAGGGGAGGAGATAGGTGAGACTATCCCAGAGGATATCAGTGGGGTGATTATTAATCACTGGAGATGATCATTTTATTAATTTTTGATATATATACTAGCCGACGTGCAAAGATGGTGAGGATGTATATGTGAGTTTTTTGATTTTGATTTTTATACCATCATGTGTACCAAAGATAGTGAGGTTGTATCTGATTTTTTTGAGATATTTGTATTTATTTATATGTGCACATATGTATGGATGCACTAACTTTAGCATCTATATAGATGATGATATTTATTGTATGGATGGTTTACTTTCTTTAATTTCCATTATTATTTGTGTAAGTGATGGAATCCAAAGGAATTAGGTATGATTGATTCGAGGTCCTGTAGGCATGGTTGAGTTAGGTCAATTAGGCATGTTGGAGTCACGTTATAAGTTATGATGGAGTGAGGTTATAGGCATGATGGAGTCAGGTCAATTAGGCATTGTGGAATCGTGTTATGTTTAAGGGTTTGATTTAATTTCCAAGTTATTGGTAGCATGGAAAAATGAATGATGAGGAATATGTATGTTATGGTGTAAATTTCTAAAATATTTGATATCATGGAAATGTTAAATGATTAATGTATGATTTGATGATGTAAGAAATAGGCAGGTATACATGTATATATACTTATATGTTTTAATTTCCAAGTGTTGTAGAAAATGAAAACTAACTATGGGAGAATATGAATAGGGAAATGGGGGGGAATTGGTTAGGGTGAATAATGGTCAAGATAACCTTATAGGGCTCCATTCCCTTGGAGTGCTTTGCCTACATAGCCCTGGCGAAAAGGGCCTTAAGCCGATGAAGTTCTCCCATAAGCTAGGGAAGAATATGATGAATTAGGGGGATGGGTTGGTATATTTTAGGCATGATTTAATGTAGGTCATAGGAATGTTTGAATTTAGGTCATAGGCATGGTTGAGTTGTTGGAAATGTAGGTGTCGATGATCTAGTCATGTATATGATAATAAAAAATTAATGAGGACGAATGGTAAGGGAGAAAGCAAGATCCTCCTAATTGATAAGGACCATAATGAGTCTATCATACCAAAGATTGGATTATGAACATAAGACCCTGAAAGCATTGCATAATTGACTATTCTAAGGGTGAAGAAAGTCACATGATCACAAAATGTCACATTTGTGGCACATCCCTTGAGTGGGTAGAAAATTAGGGTGACAAAGGTGATGAGATGAAAATAGGTTGGTTTGAGCGTAACCTAGTGTGAGACAACATGCCTATTTGGCAAGAGACCCAAGATCAAAATAGGCAAGTCCATGATGAAAAAGTTAATTTTTTTCTTTTTGCTTTTACTTTTGTTTTTGTTTTGATAGACTGATCGATGTGGGAATTCTATGTGGGATGAGTATATTTTCTCCTTGAGGTCTTCATGAAGTTGATCGATGTGGGAAGCTTCTGAACATTTTATTGTATTTTTGTAATGACTTTATATAGTTGTCCTTCAAGGGAGCAGTCTATTTATAGTAGCTAGATAGAGAGAAGAGATGTCCCTTTTTGAGGGAGTCATCTTTTGCTAGAAGTTTGACTCAAGGAGTTGAATCCCATTTTGTTTTTGGACGTTTTAAGTCATGGACAAGACTATAGAGGAAGATTAGGTTCTTGTTTAGAAGACAAAACCATAGCATATAGAGGTATTTTTAGTGATGAATGACCATGGTATTCCATCTTTTAAAAGAATAAAATTATCCATGAGAATCATACTATGAGTAGAGCCCTGGTACTCATATTGAAGATAAGGCTGAAAGGAGATGGAGAATCACAAGATTCTTGTTTAGTCGTTGATCCTCAAAAATGAGTAATATTGAAGGTTAACAAGGTGCTCGAGGATGAGCGGTCAATTGACAAAAAGTGATATATGACTTAATGTCAACAATAAAATGGTCAAAGATGCAAGGCGTTGAGAGGCTTAGGTTCAGGTTTACCTTCAAGTGAAGACAAACAATAAGCACCTGATCCATAGGCATGTGTAACGATATAGGGTCCCAACCAATTAGGAGAAAAATTTCCTCGTTTACTTTTTTCTTCTTTTGTTACATGCTGATTTTACTACAGGATGAGGTCGCCGACCTGGAAGGTTCATTTTTAGACACGTTTTTCATAGGAATGTTTGATACATTTTTGGTAGATTTGGAGATGGTCAAGAGCATTGAGACGATGTTCATCTAATAACTCAAGTTACGCCAAATGATCCTAGAAAAAGTGATCTTTGTTGAGCATGTCTTGTAGTGAGATGTGGAGAGATGGAATATGGACATTGATAGGCAAGACCCTCAATACCGTATACTAAAGAAAAAGGTGTGGTAGTAGTCAAAGTATAAATACTAGTGCGATAAGCCCGAAAGTGAAAGGAATGTTTGAATTCCAATTCTTGCCAAGTATCCTCGATAACTTTCATAACAATTTTGTTCAAGGTTTTATTGGTTAATTCTGCTTGGTCATTGGTTTGTGGGTAATAAGGTGACAAGAAACTGAGTTGGATGCCAAAATTGTCACACTACTTCCATAGGGTTTTATTTTTGAATTGATTTTCGTTATCGCGATGAGACGATGAGGAACACAATAGTGACAAATGATGTGATGGTTGATGAATTCACATATTTTCTCAACTTTTGTAGAAATGAGGGGGATGCCTTCTACCCATTTAGTGTAATATTCAAGAACGGTTATAATCATTGATGGTGTTATGAAGAATGGGGATTGATCTCACCAACAAGATCTAAGACCCATTTAGACAAAGGTCGAAGGTATCGTGCGACTGTAAGACATGACTAGGTGTGTGATGAAGATTAGCATGTTGCTAGCATTTTACTCAATGTTTGACATAGTTACAACAATCACAGTTTAGGGTTGGCCAATAATAGCCAAGGTGAAGAATGCGCTTTGCAATAACTAAACCACTACGAGCTACCTCCACAAATTCCATCATGAACTTCCTTGATAGTGTAGGTGATTTTAGAACTTGTAAGGCGCGTCATAAGAGAATACCATCAAAGCCACGCTTATAAAGGAGAACACCCATAATAACATAATGAGAGAAACTTTTAAGAAAGGCACATTGTCTATTATGCATGAGATCGTTGCGTATACTTGAAAGGGAAAGATACTCGCAAATTGCTTATACCAAAGGTCATATGGATCAGGGGCAATGATTCCGATGCGGTAGACCTCGTGAGGTAAGTAAGAGGGTTATTGCAAGCTTTATATTCGACAAAGATTTAGAATTAGCAGGTGAAGCGCGTATTTGAAAAGCCAAGTAGGCCATGGTATCCACAAATTTACTAGTAGAATGTGGGGTGGTTTAAAGTTCGTAATAGTCAAAGGTAGTCAAAATTATGTCTATATGATGTTTGTACATTTAAAATATTTCATTACGACATTGGTATATACCATTGACTTGGTTTACGACCAGCTAGGAATAGTCAAATATATTAATTGACTTGACATCTAAGGCATAAGCATCCTGGAGACCTAATACGAGTGCTTTGTATTCAAATATAGTTTGTATAATGAAAATCTAGTTCAAAAATAAATGCATAGGTTCACCATAAAAAGGAATGAGGTTAACACCAGCCCCACCTCGCCACCGACACTTAGAGCCATTAAAGAAGAGTGTCATTTGGTAAGTGGTAGCGTCCAAAGGAGAGGGTAGCTATGGATTTTTCTAGAAATCAAAGTTAGAGGATTGATTCCCGGAAAGAGGTGCATCTGCTAGTTGGTTAGCGATAGCTTAGCCCTTGATGGAATTTTGATGAATGAATTCGGGTTTGAGGTTGGAAAGAAGCATAATCCAACGTGTAGCATGTTGTTGTTGATAGGGTTTGGCATAAATGTAGTGTAAGGGGTTAGTGTCAGGTATTGCACTTTAAGGTTTTGTGGTTGAGTAAGTAATCGAGAAGTTTGGTGGTGACAAAAACTAAGGCTAAGTAGAGTTTTTCGGCATGAGTGTATATAGTTTTATAGTCCA
Organism: Taxus wallichiana var. yunnanensis; assembly: GCA_018340775.1. NCBI lineage: Eukaryota > Viridiplantae > Streptophyta > Pinopsida > Cupressales > Taxaceae > Taxus > Taxus wallichiana. The sequence goes on along the minus strand of CM031239.1, from coordinate 268,634,549 downwards.
GCAAGGTACGATTTATGTAATAAACCGCTTGCTCTCTATGGTACTCGTCACGATGAGCGAGCATGGCACCTAAAGAATGGTCAATGGCAGAAATATATAGGTAAAAGGGTTGGTCATCCTTAGGAGGAATGAGCACTAGTGGTTGAAGAAGGTATTGTTTTAAGGCATCAAAGGCTTTATGGCATTCATCATCCCATTTAAATGAAACGTCCTTCTTGAGAAGATGATGAAATGGTTGATAGTAATCAGAAAGATGTGAGAGGAAACGATGAATGGATTACAACATAACTTGCGGGATTTGAAGTTGATGGAAATTAGTAGGTGGAGGAATTTCTAGAATAGAGTTTACTTTAACAGATTAACCTCTATGCCACTTAACGAAACAATGAAACTGAGGAGTTTTCCTGAAAGTACCACAAAGATGCACTTCTTTGGTTGAAGATGAACACAATACTTGATGAGGCAGTCAAAGATGACATTAAGGACGGTCAAGTGTTCGACTCAATTTTTGTATTTGGCAAGAAGATCATCTAGGTAATCTTCCAATATGTGATGCATGATGTCATGGAAGATATAAGTCATTGCTCGCTGATATGTAGAGGGTCCCCAAGGAGTGATGAAGGCAATTTTGTGTTGATAATCTAGAGAAAGTAATATTTTATTATAACCCGAGAAAACATTCATGAGTGATAGCATTTCATTTCCAGCGGTGAGATCAACTAGTTAATTGATTAAAGATAGGGGAAAATCATCTTTGGGACAAGCTAGGTTGAGGTCACAGAATTTTGTGCAAAGGTGGAGTCCCCTATCACCTTTGTGAAAGGAACAATGTTATAAATCCATTGGGGGTAATCAATGGGTAGGATGAAAGAAACTCAGAGAAGGCACTGAAGTTCTTCTTTGACCAGAAGAGCAATGTGAGGATGCATTTTCTACGGCTTTTGATTGATGGTTTGGCATTAGAAATGGTTGCGAAATTATGGACCATGATTTTTGGGTCAATACCAAGCATATCAGAATAAGACCAAGAAAAAGCATTTCTATGGTCTCGAAGGAAAGAAGTAAAATATTCTTGTTTAGAAACATCTAAAGACTGACCTATCTTGAGGATGTGCAGGTCATCCTGAGTATTAATGTTGATTTCAATAGTTGATTTGTTCAACATAGTTTGCATCTCAGAGGGTAACAACTAGTGAATATAAGATTCTTCCACACTAAGGAAGGTAAGGATGGACTCATCGTCCTTACATTGAATGACATTAATAGAAGGTGTATCATCATCGATCACGTTAGGATATAGGAAGGGGAGAGAAGAGGTAGCCTCGTTATCACGTTGATAGGTAAGAGGTCCCAGGGAAACTATGTTTACAAAAAAAAATAGTTGGGAGGAATAGATTCGGTATCTATGGACTCCATGGGTGAAGATGTTGACGTTGGTGAATGAGGTAGAGAAGGTTTTTCTTCTTCAATGTGGTCGACATGGGTTTTCTTGGGAGGTGGTGTGAGGAATCCAATTGCCATATGGTCATTATGTTTATGGGTGGTATAGGAAATGACAAGAGGGCGGTCTTGTTCGTAAAATCCGAAGCCAAATTATTTCCATGGGTAATGGTGGAGGAAATATGGGCGAAGCAAAGGTTAGTAAGGGATTGTAGATCAGATGAAAATAGTGTTGTTTAGAATGGACGTTGAGGTAAATAAGTGGCAATATCAAGTCCACCATACATTAGATTAGTGCGAAGGTGGCGAGGACCATAAGGAAAACCTCACCTACGTGGTAGTCATAACTAGGGTGTTAGCGCAGGTTCTCGACTCTTGTGGAGTGAGGAATGTGTTGATATTATATAAGTGGTACTCCCCGCAGTGAGGTGTTGAAAAACACCTTCTAAGGGACTGTAGTCGATATGTAGGTAGTGTTGATAGATGACTCGCTAGATGATTGGGAAGCGTGATGAGTTAGTGGTAGAGGCTACGGTGACAAGAGGGAATAATAATGTTAGTGGTGGGAGAGGCAGTAGCAAACATTGGTGGATGGGATTATGGGTGAAGGTGAAGTGAGGGTACAGAAGATGCCTTGACTTGTACAAGCACGTCATTGGGTTGGTATAGCATGTTACAGGTCTTGAATGGTGATGGGTCGGTGAGGATGGTGTAGTTATGTCCCTCATGTTCAAATTTTACATAGTGGTGTAAAGTTGAAGGGACACAACGCATGACGTGAATTTAGGGTCTCGCATAGTAATAGGTTATACCGAATTCCCCCTCTAAGACTTAGAATAGCTCCAAGATAGTGCGAGGGCCTACGCAAACATGAAGGATAATAGTACCAAGGAAGGATGAGATGGCGTCATTAAAGGAGAGCAACATAACTGGGTTATTATGCATACAATTAGAAGGAATACACATTTGATTATATGCATGGGAGGAGATGTTGTTAATTCTAGCACCACCATCAATCATGAAATTTCATACACATATGTTATCGATATAAACAAAAATGAATAGGGTAGGATCAGGGTCATCTGACTAGAGAGGTACAATCTCCTCATTAGAGAAGCTGAGGGTGGTGACATGAGGAGTGGTCATAGGGGTAGAAGAAGGAGATGATTTGGTTAGCGAGGCCACATGGTGAGGGGTGATAATTAAGGCCATTGGTGTTCACATTGGGCGAACTTTAATGGATTGTAAAACCTCGATAAGGGCTTGTCTGTGGGATTCAGAAGTCTAGACGAGATCATACAAAGACATCTTTAGAGGAGACTGATGTAATTGTTTTATCATCATACGATGGGTGACCCCATTAGAGATAGGGTATGTAGGTCCATGAATGGTGATTTTGGGAGTGGGTGCAGATGGTATATTGGGTATAGGGTTGGTTGATGGGCTAGTTACTTTTTCTTTTCCTTTTTCTTTCGAGCGTGGGTAGCAACATGAACCATGTTAATATGAGGGGAGGTGGATGGAGAGGGTGTGTCATGAAAGGTATAATGGCATGAGGGGAAAAATCCTAGCGGTGGATAAGATCCTTGTGAAATGAGTAGGGTGCACTGACATTTGGGTGGTGGTTTGGCCAACTCTCTAATACGGACCATGTTGATCTCAAATTTTAGAGGTGGGAAAAATGGTTGTGGGGGTGGAGATACTGATTGCTGAATGGGTAAAGGATGATGATGTATGGTGATAGGTGAAGGTGGAGCATGGTCCTCATCAAGAAGGTTGTCATCATCAAAAAAAAATTCAGGAGGACAAAGTTGAAGAAGAATGGTCTTCAGAGCCTTACAATTTTCAACATCATGTCCTGGCACACAATGATAGGCACAAATATTGGTTTCATCAAACCATTTTGGTTTGGGTTTGAGAGGATCGTAAGGTCAAATTGGTGGTAATGTGATCACGGAAGTCTCTAAGAGACTGGTTAAAATGTTGGCATAGGACCTCTCTAACAAATCCCAATGGGAAGTGAGTGTGGGCTTGGATACAAGTGTGGCTGATTGTGAGGGAAGAGGCTTTATAGGAGGAGGAATGGGTTGGTCTAATATTTTGGTATGTGGAGTGGTCTTCGGTCTTGCTAGCATCTGTTTGGGTAAAGGTGGGGTAGAAGAGCTGGCGATGGAACGTCTCGCTTGATTTGACTACCTTATTGGAGCATAGTGTCTTCTTAGCTTTGGGTTACACCTCCTTGGGTAAAGGTGATATAGGAGTACGAGATGTAGAAGGAAAATTAGATAGTGGAAGAGGATGGGTTACCCATAGGGGAAAAAAATTTGCGGTGGAGGAGGTTGGTAGAGGTTAGGTAGGTTTTATTGGTTGAATTCATATAGACAAGGTTGGGGTTATAGTAATTGGTGGAGGTATAGGTGGAAAAAGTGCATGGGTGAGGGTGACGAAGTTTAGTTTTGGTTAATGAGGTGTAACAAAGGCTCATGATGTAGTAGTAGGATTTTTATCTTTTGACCGGCCTTGAGTATGAGATATTTTGGTCAACGTTGATGGATGAGGCCCTAGGATTGATGAAGGGGGAAGGTGACAAAGGTGTGGTAGCGAGACCGTGTACGTGGTCTAGAAGGTTGGATTTCCTTTTAGGTGGGAGGATAATGCTCATGCGGACTTGGAAAGACACAAATGCTAAGTCCAATTTGATAGGTGGGTGAGTAAGGATTGATGTTGGTATGACACCTAAAGTGGTGATGGGTCTAGATACGTGGATGGATAAGTGTGGGTAGGATTTTAGGTTTGGGAATAGATGTAGTGATGCGTAGAAGTTTGGATGGAGAGGAAGTCATTTCAATTGGCATGGCCAGAGTAGTTTTGGTTTCCAAAAATATGTTTTGGTAGATCATGGAAGTATCTTTAATCAAAAGTTGCATTTGGATTAAAACGGGAGATGAAAATGTCCCAAGAGTATGGAATGATCAACGTAATCTAAACAATCGAACAATCACGAAAATGGGACTACTGAAGAAGAAGATGAAATGGATTGGGTTGCAATACCTGTAAAATAGGTCTGTGAGATAGGGAATTGGCTAGCCTTGGATTCTGTAGGAAAAAGAGCCAAGATCATGTCAATAGGGTCCTGGGATGCTCGGGGAAAAGTATCCTCAACAGGTAGTGACCTATCTAAAGAATCTCTCATGGGTAGGAGAGCTAATAGGTTGGGTGAGGAAGACTTCTCTCTTGGTGGAGAAGAAGGTGATGATGATTCTCTTGTGGATAGGAGAATAACAAATGTTGACGGTTCAGAAGGCTGGGAAGTAGACGATGACATGACATCGATAGAAATTATGAGTTCCTTTGTGAGAGAAATGGTAGATGAGGGAGACTTCTCTATGAGTAGAGTATAAGAGGTATGCTCCTCTATGGGTGGAGGAGCTTGGACCAAGATTTCCTTAATAGATGAAGTAGGTAGGTTTTGAGGAACAGGGGCTTGGCACGATATCAAAAATGCATGAACCTCATAGAAATTGTTGTCACTTGATGAAGGTTTGCTATTTTGATTAGACGATGGTTTATGATTAGGGAATGGACATTTGAAGATGTGAAAAATTTTATTTGGCTTTGGCACATCCAAAGTTGTCTACGAAAAGGTATCCATTGTTTATCATCTCTTGAACAATGTTTTTAAAAGTTATGCAGTTAAGATCACTATGTCTTTTAACATGATGATAGTTATAGTAGTTGTGTTCTTTATACCATGTCGGCATGGGATGAGTAGATCAAAACCTGTATGAGGTTTTATGGGAGGAAGTGTAATGGCTCCATCTTTAAGAATCTTTTCTAATACTAATGAATAGGGCTCTCTTATCAAATTATATTTCTATTGTTCCCACTAGAGTTGAACGGCTTGAATGGGAGTAAGATTGGAAGAAGGTTGGGCCTGATTAGAAGGATGAGGTAGACCCGCCTTATGGACTACCACATTGGTAGATCCTTTGTGCTTTAAATAGTTATTTTGAGGTTTTGAAGATGAATAAGAGTCGTTTGATTTGAATGGGGTGTTCTTGCTTCATAATTGATCTTATTTTCTTTAATTACGTGAATTTATAGTTTTTCGGGCCATCAGTAAAGCTTCATCAAAGATTCGGAAGGTTTGGACATCCAAAGTTGGTGAGATGTGTCTGGAAAAGATAAATTGAACAAATCAATAAGTTTAGTCTGAGGTAGTTGGAATGTTAATTGGTTAATAAGACTCGCCAATGGGCATTGAAATTTGTGATAGATTCATCTTCATACCGCTAGATTGAATAGAGATCGGTCATGGTGACTTTCTTGGTAACATTGATTGAAAAAGATATAAGAAAGCTTGGGCTACTTGATTAAAGGAATAAATAGAATGCCGAGGTAGTCTCGCTATACCAATCGAATGTTGGTCCTATCGTGGGACATTGGAAAAGTTCGTAGGAGAAAAGACATCGTGGGTGATTAGGTCACACCCATTTATGAACGACCAAAAGTGTTGTTACGGGTCTTCTTTACTATAGAAGTGATTGAATTTAGGAATTTCCCAATGCACGGAGTAATGACGGATGGGAATAGATGGATGGCTAGGCTCGTTTCATATTTCATCATATGCTAAAGAATTACAGGAGCAAGAAACATATGCTTCTAAGGTCCGCATCTTATCGATCATCATTTTAATGAGGTCATTCGTAGGTTTAGATGAATGGGTTCCCCACGGAGAAAAAGTGGGTGGATGCTTTGAATGTATGAAGTTGGTGGTATGCTCATATATGGTGGAACCGAGTATGAGAACTTCGCAGAGGAATAGATATAGGTGGCACCTAGCTAGCATAAGTGATAGATGAGGTCGGGGTTATTGGTAGTATACATAAGCGGGGGGGTAGTCATAACAACAATAGTGGAAATTGGGGGTAAGGATTGTGGGATAGAAAGGATGAGGTTTTGGAAAGGGGTGTAAGTTGCTGACAACGGAGGTGGTTACGATGCAATGGGTATATGTGAAATGGTGGGTGAAGATGAAGCTATACTCATATCGACTTTCAAAGGCACAATCGATGTCGCGGAGTGCGAGCGATGACTTAGATGTTATAATTGTAGTGGTTGTGGGATTTAGCTGAGACACCATAGGTGATAAAGCGAGATGACAAGTAGTGTCAATCGGCGCTAGCCGACGATAAATGGGAGCTAGAGCAAGAGGGATAGATATGGGCATGTCATACATTAAATGTCCTAAGGAATCCTGGTGGAAGAATGAGCAAGGTAGTACTGGAGAGTAGTGGGATTTTTGTTGAGGAGTCTCACGAAATCCTTGTCAATAGTGATGGGGATAAGCTGAGTTGTATTCATAGGTGATAGAATAGATGGTGGTAACGGAATAGGTGGGAGTGGCTAATGATGGTGTGAAATATGATGGCATTAGTTTGGCTGTGAGTCAACACCATGTGAATCATCCTATATCGTGAATCAGTACTCTATAAATGACACAACGAACAATACAGATGGGAAAAAATAAATTCCAAGAGGGAAAGTTCATAAATGTTTTGATTAAAATCAAAACAAAGTGACCGATGTCACCGAGCTAACAAATGACGGTTAAGGTGTGACCAATGCCGATACGACAGGTGAACTTGATATCGGTTACTATGAGAAAATAACAGCTTTCAACAAATGAGGCGTAAACTAATGACTATCAGACAGGTAAGGTGTAGGTGATGACTATTATCAGAGTACAAAGAGTACAATGATACACAAAGACCCTAAACCAAAGAGAAGATGAGATAACTATCTTTTGGGTAAATTATCCAAAAGAATAAAGAACCGATGATAGTCGGATGTAAACCGACGATGGTCGCTGGATCGATGCCGCCATCTTGTGAAATCTGAAGAATGAGAAAAAAATAAAATTTTGTGAATTTAGATTAGTTGAATAATCAACCAAAAGTTTGGAGATGATAAGATGAGGTCCTGACACACTATGAGAAAGTTAGAATACTCCAATTGTGATGGCAAAGTGTGAAAGGAAAAAGGAAAGAAAAACAAAAATGAAGAACCATATCCTCACACCTCAAAACACAAGTCAAACACAAAGCTAAGAAGAATACATAATCTAATAAGTGATTTTAATGTGTTTAGCTTATGCTATTTAAAAGACTCGACTTGTGAATTCTCCGAGGTGATGACTAGACAACGATAACTAGTTGGGTAGCCACTATCATTCCTCTAATCGTGTGATCATTGAAATCTTTTTCTGGTGGGATTTTGTTTAAGAAGATTTATATATTTCAATTTGTGTAGTTTGGAAAAGAGAGAGAAGAAAGAATGTGCTCTTCTTTATTCGGGCTTATGTCAACCATCTACCGGGCATGACTTCCAAAGATATAGGTTTCCCTAATTATAATGTGAGCTAAAATGCAATTAATATGAATGTTATGCAAGTGTTTTAAGCCTAAATCGATGTTTGTTATTCAATGTAACAAGTAATGGATAGGAAGAGGAATGCTTTTTCACTAATACAATACTAATGAAAGAAAGGAAGTATTCATTTTATAAAGACCAAAAATATGATTGGTTTTAGATAATAGAAAGAGAGGAAGATTCCAAAGAGGAAAATTAATGTGTAATCTTTTTAGAAGGGAAATAAATACACAACTTTCACCTAGGAATGAATAAAATGCAAGGAACCCCGGATGGGCCCCACTGGCATGCCAAAATGTTTCACCATTTTCTTTAAGTTTTTTGACGAAATGATAAAGGTGTGGGTCAAGGAAGAATATGTGTTAAGATGGTCAGTTTGAAGATTGTTGCACATGTTTTGACTTCTTGATATGATGTCTTGATCAGTGAGAGATTTCTTTTGGCTAAGAGGAACTACCCGAAATACACAACAGACCACAAGAAGAGGATTAAATAATATATGTCATCAAGGCTGCCTAAAGATGTGCTAGATCCAAGAAGTGTGATATTTTCTCGATGGAAGTCAACCAACCGTTGAATATAATTTAATGTAGGAAATAACGTAAATAAATAGAATCCTACTATAGTTATTATCATTCGTGTATCTCATCCAAATACAATAAGCGAATCTAACTTAACAAAGTTAGATATGATTAGATCATGAAATAAGATAAATAACTAAGGTCTTTGAACGTGTCAACATCGATTTCGTGTCACTTGAACCACTTAAAAGGATTATTGGGATTTGGTATTAACAGGATCGCCAAATACAGGGACCGATGTTGGTTTGGTAATAACTCAATAGTTCATGGTTTTGGGGATTTATCCGAGAATAGATCGGTGATAGTGAGGAGTTGGTTAGGTCTCGGGGAGATTTTGGGAATATTTGGAGGTACTCAAAAGTAGACAGAATCGAGTAAAAGGGTTATGAGTGATGGGAATGGTCGGGTTCATAGGAAGGAAATAGTGGTGGGGTGAAAATATAACCAATGGTTGATAAACAAAGGTGAAGGACTCTTATAAACCGAATGGAAATGAAGTGGTGCAAAGCTAGAGACACACTTACTATCAGTGCGGTTCAATGGTCAGGGTAGTGGTGATGGTCGATAGGTGAGATGGCGATCGAGTCATGGTAGTGCTTCTCGAGTGCTCCCGTGAATGCAAATACCCTCCGATCAATGGTCATCTTGGTTATGGTCGCATGAATGTGCGAAAGAGCTTTAGATCTTGCTTGCATGCAGATCTCCGTTCTTTGCCAAAACTCGAGAATGTGTCTAACCCCCAAACAAGGTTGCCATAATGGTTATATGGTAACGACGATGGTTTAGGATTACCAACTTTGGTTTCAAAGTTGACGCGTCGCTTAAGGTGGGATATCCTAGGTTTCCTAAAATACCGATCTTGGATATCCTCTTCTAGCTTTTTCTCATTTTGTCCCGTGTCTAAATGGAATGTTGTGCTTAGGTATGCGGGAATATCGTTAGAGGGAGAATAGGCATGTGCTTTTAGGGTCAGTACTAAGTCCTAGTTCATTAAGGTAAGTAGGGATAATTCTTAGTTAGTTATAGAAACATGATATGAATATGTCTATGATAAGGTGTCTATGTGAGGTGGTGGGGTGAGGCGGAAATTGGTTTTAAATGAGGTAATTAAATAATGAATGAAGTGAGGATGAGTATTAATTTAATTGTAATAATAAAATTAATATTAATGGGGTATAATGGTCATGGTTAGGTGAATGTGTTTAATTTGCTTATTCAAAATGAGACCAAGGGGAGTGTGACCCAATTTTTGTGTCTACATATATATCCATAGTAGCTCAAAATAAATTAACCATCTAAGTAACACATGGCAACATCCAATTAGTCATTATAATTCCAAATGATAACCAAGTATATAACAAAGCCATAAGTAAATCCATCACATGTGTAATGAAGCCAATTATAACATAATATACGGATATCCCAAAATCATGTCATGCCAAATCTAAGAAATAACCACAATACTAGCTTGACGCTACACTCGAAATAACAGAGGTGTCGCCAAACGAACCATAACAATAACATATAGAAATCAAATGATAGTAAAGTCCATGTCCATCATCCATAGAAAATATTAGTCACCAAAGAAACTATGGTAAGAAAAAGGTTGGTACTACATAACTCAGCCATATTTAATCCGATGCTAGGAAGGCAGCAGCTTCAAGTGCAAAGAAAGATACAGAATTGTGGAAGTAGTGGAATGGAAAAGTGTTACAGGGGCTGATAATTATGGATTGTCGAACGAAAGGTTTCATTTTCTCCACTTTTTCTCCACCACCATAGTGGATTGGAAAATTAAATAGGAAACAAAAAAATAAAATTTTGATTGGCATTCATCCTTACAGTAGCAAGAAAATAGAATCAATGAGTGTTGTGTCGTACTTCATTTAATCTTGAAATTACAATTACTGTTATTCTGTCCATGATATTTTAATCCAATATTAAAGGTTCCTTACATATATAACCTTTAAAATAAAGTATTGAAAACAAATTAATTTTTTGAATAAAAAGCAATTCCGAGGACCTATCTTCCAAAATAAGTTTTGAACATAAAAACAATTTAAAATATTTGTTTTTCTACGCGAAATTCTCACAGAATATGCTGCTCTGGACATGGAAAACAAACTAATAAAAACATGAGAAATGTTACCTGAATTTACCTTGGCGTTAGTTCAATAATCTTCATTTTAGTACGGTTCCGCGGACGGAAATGTCGAAAAAAATAGATGCCAGAAGCACTGAAGTGAAGCAAATATTAGTGCTTAATCACCTTTAAACATAAAAAATAGAAAACCAGTTATGGAAAATGCGTACAATTGTCAAGTAGTAGGAAAAATATTCCAAACAATCGTGATACCATTAAGCAATGGTCTCAAATAGAAAAAAATCTTATCAGGGAAATCATCCAACTTGTATACAGAAAATGAAAAATTCCTAAATCTTACTTATACACACGAATGAAACTAAGTGCAATCTAAAAGAAAATCGAATCTAGAAAGACATATCCTGCCTAATTTACTTGTAGATCAATATGTAGAGAAGCGTAGAAGATGAAAACCGACCAATGGAGCCACAATGGATAGAAACTCTTCATTTTGGGAGCCAAAACAATAGTAAGTGAAAAGTTTTTGGAAGTACAAACAAATAATCTGTATAATAGAAAAAACATTCACGGTGAATGAGTGTAAGTCACCAGTGCATTCTGGCTGACAATCAAACGCAGGTAAAAGTGGTAAACAGCCCACCACTTAATCGTTAAAAATGGATTATCAGCCAGAAACACTGGCTGGATAAGTTCTTGCATTATTAGCAGATGTCAATTTATCTGGAAGAATCCCACGAAATGTAAGACACCATATTCAAATTCACAACGGAGAGCAGCCACTAATGTTTTTAGTGGCAGAAGTTCTGGAGGCATAAGAAGTTGTACTTGCGAATATATTGAAAGAAGCTCAAGAGAACGACCTAATTTAAAACACGAAGTCATTCCACTCCGCAATTTGCGATTGTGAATGAAAAGGCTAATTAATCAACCATTAATGTCGCAATTTCGTTGCAAGTTGCAGTCGTCTGATTCAGTCTGAATATGGAAATAAGTAATCGAGCGCGATTCCCGCTGTCCAACACACACATACGGAAACTGATGGTGCAAACGTCGCGTCGCCAGCGGCATGCTCAAATGTCGGAATACCATCATTTGAACATTTTATGGACATTCGCATTATCTCATCATGCATGTAATAACATTGTCGGAATACCACTTTCAACAAACCGAAGTGCGTACGAATTTGTGTACGGAAAAAGCCTTGAAATTGACGACATGTGGTGTAGTTTTCTGAAACTTAAATCCTCGAGTAGATGGCCCCAGGCCGTCATTAGTTTTCAGTAAATACAATCTTATCGTTTCATTACCGCTATGTTTGGGAGCCAAAAATCTACTTGGCATGTACAACGAGTGGCGTCTGGTACTTAATATATCGGCGGTTATCCAGTTTTGGTTTGACGGGAAAGGCCTTGGCCGAATACCACACCTGGTCTTACGGTACCGACTTGCAACTGGTAGAGTGCCCGTCATATCTCTTTCGTCATAAAGTCGAACGAGGGACCCGCAGTTCACATGACACATGCTACATAATACTGTAAAACATTTACATATGGGCAGGCTAGGTGGGAGCAGTGATCAAATTTGAAGGTAAGGTTAAACTTTACCCTTCATAAATGACAAATTCAACAATACATTAACTTTCAATAGTTTTTCTTAATTTCTTTATGAAAATGTTAAATTTCATTTAACATATATTTGATTAAGTTAAATAAAATAAATATGAAAAAACTCAAAACTATTAAATATGTAACACTGAATAATAATTTTTAAATTTATTTAAATTAAATAATCAAGCTTCAAAAATGTAATTACACAAGTTATATGTTTGACAAATCCTTGTAAAAAATTTATAAGTTGGTCGTCGAAAAAAAGAAATGAGCATGAGACATGAATCTTAGGCTAACTAACTTAGGTAATCGTAATGTCACATCTTTTAAATCATTTCCTTCCCAAAGAAATTGTCTTAACCAATAGAAATCATGGATATGGAGGAGACACCAAGGAATCTCCAATCTAAAGATTATTGTTCTCCAACTAGATTCTACCTTTCTAAGGCAATAAATAGAACCTTTTTGTAGAATTCAGGGCATTGCCCTCATATATTTGTTAAAACGTATAAATTCAAAAAGTAGAAGGTTGTTGAAAAGATTTTTCTTTTTAATATAATAGAATGCTATACATTGAATCAATAATGTCCGCTTACTAAACATATCGTGTACTATATTATCCCCAGTAACGTATTGTACATAAAAGAATTGAGAAATAAAAAATTGGCATAATTACGGTGTTAATGTGTAAACTAGACATGTATTATAACAAATTATACATTATATAACAAGTTGTTCCAAACATAAAAATACATTCGGTATTTTTATCAAACAATGTCACGGCCAACACATTTACATTGATAATATTGCGAGCAATGAAACACACTAGGACTTGACTTCACTTGTTTCATATACAAATTCACAATCATGCATAAGGATGCGGATTTGAAAATCAAACATTTATAGAAACAAGTAATATTTAAATCATAAATTTACAAAGTAAATAAGGGTATTGAGAATAAACCACCAAATTCCAAACATGATCTACAAGCAAAAAAAAGTTAAAAGAGAATACTTTGCTATTTCGATACTAGAATTAGTTAGGTAATTTATTTTCTAGATATGTATCTTTTTTCTAGCAATTTTGTTCATGATTTGTGTGAAGCGAATTAAGATTTTTTTGATATAGAAAATAGAAAGCTAGCAAGCATGAATTTGGTTGCTCTAATTATTATTTAATATTTTATTTATTACAATAAATTTTACAAATTATAAAAATTAACTCAACATACAATTTAAAGGAAAAGTATTTTTAGTTACCCCTTCTAATGAAAATTTATAAGATTTTAATGCCTTTTTAATATTGAAGTGTCAGTTTTAATTTAAATTTTTAAGAGTAAATTTTTAATCACCTTTCTTAGAAAAGCTTAGAGACCTTTGAAGGCTATTGACGAATTCAAATTTCATCCCTAAGTGGGAGTTAATCTAAGGGCATGTTGTGCACAAAAACTTATACGCTAACGGTTATCATTTAGACGGTCGTGTTTCTCTCTTTGCCGATGTCAAATATTTGATAATTGCCCACATTTGGTTTAGAAAGCAGGGCTACAATTTCAAAATACCGGTCCCTATTAAATTGACAGCTTAGCACTTTTGTGTGGTTGTATATTCGAATATTTTGTATACGACTTGACAGCTTAGCACTTTTGTGTGGTTGTATATTCGAATATTTTGTATACGACTTTTTAATTATTTTTTCTATATATAAATAAGTATAATAAATTTACAATGTACATATTTTTTTTTAATGAAGGACTATTTAAAAAGTATACAATTTTCTAAATTTCACTTTGGAATTGTTAATGTTTGCATAATTTTGTAAGGATATATATGATTTCCTCGGAAAGTATATATACCTATTTGTGAAACAAATTTCAGAATTATTTATATGCAAACAAATAATGTTGTTGTGGATTCCATTATATGCACGCAAATAGCATTGTTTTGGGTTCCATACCTTACACGATACAATGTGAATGGTTTTTCCTCCATTATTATTACAATACTCATGCTTGCAAAATATATATATTTGTCCCTTGTCACAACATGAATTCACAATTATCTTGCCTAATACTATTGTTTTCTTTTGAGGTGTGAAAAATCTATTACGATTCATCGATTATTAACCTCCTATCTTGTAAGATTATTTGATCAACAAATATTGGAAAATAACACAATCAGTAACTTCACAAATACAAACACATAAGAAAATACCCAACAAGTGAACACAATATTTTCGAGACAATTGTCCCTGGCAAAACCCCGTAGGGAAAACCAAGACTACGGATGAGAAATATATTAAACTTCAAAGAAATCAAGAGATACAAATATCTTGCTTGCCTCTTCTTGGCGAGCTCCGACAATCTCCTATCCTCCTTCGCCGATATTCCTCCACTGCTATCTCCAACGCTATCACTGCGCCCTTGCCAACACTGCAAGACTACTTGCTAACACTGCAAGTTTCTCTAAAAACTTCCTTGTTACAAATGACCCCAATGACCCCCTTATATACTACTCTCGTTGAAAATCAACGGCCGAGATTAATACAAATGAACGGATGAGATTAAGACAACTCAATAACCATAACAACCTTGGTTATGAGGTGTCACCTAAAAGGAGTCAATATTAGATAACAATTGTTCTTATCCTAACAATATTTGTTTGACAAAAACAACTATTTCTCTAAATTCTAGGCTATCCAAACTACCCATAACAAATGGATGAGGACAAACAGTTGTCCAAGCTACTAACTACTAAGATTAACACTCCCTCTTAGCGAGGAAGCCATTGCTCTGCATGACACCCAACATCTCTTTGAAGAAGATAAATTTTTCCTTCCCCAATGCCTTTGTCAGAATGTCTGCTACCTGCTGATCTGTAGGTACAAACTGTAGCTTAACAACACCACGTTGTACACAATCTCTGATGAAGTGATACTTGATGTCTATATGTTTTGACCTATCATGAAACACCGGATTCTCAGTCAACTTGATGCAACTCTGATTGTCGCAGTGTACCACCGTAGTCTCAACCTTCTGACCAAACAAAGCTACTAGCAACTTGCGAAGCCATATATCTTCACATGTTGCCATGCTAGCTGCTATGTACTCTGACTCTGCTTGAACTCGAGCCACGGACTTACGCTTCTGTTGAACCAAGATATAACTCCCGATCCTGATCAAACAACACCCTGAAGTGCTCCTCTTGTCCGTTGTACTACCTGCCCAATCTGCGTCAGTATAGCCCATCAACTTGATTCCTTCACCTCGAGCATATCTAATTCCATACTCGATTGTACCTTACGAAATAACGCAAAGACACATGCTTTCTTTGTAGTCCAATGCACTCTCTTTGGCTCAACCATGAACTGACTAAGAGAGTTAACTGCAAAAGCTATATCTGGCCTGGTATTGACCAAATACATGAGAGAACCAATCAACTACCTGTATAAGGTGGGGTCTACATCCTTCTCCCTGGATGTGTCTACCTTCCTCCAATTCATGATCATGGGTGTAGACATGGCTTTGCAATCTTCCATCCTGAACCTTTTCAAGATTTCCATGCAATATTTCCCTTGCCCAAGGAAAATCTCTCCATCTTTCTGCCATACCTCCATGCCTAGAAAGTAGTGCATAAGTCCCAAATCCTTCATCTCGAACTTTGCTGCAAGATCCCTCTTGCATTCTTCTATGAGCCCTA
Organism: Taxus wallichiana var. yunnanensis; assembly: GCA_018340775.1. Lineage (NCBI taxonomy): Eukaryota > Viridiplantae > Streptophyta > Pinopsida > Cupressales > Taxaceae > Taxus > Taxus wallichiana. The sequence goes on along the minus strand of CM031239.1, from coordinate 268,618,686 downwards.
GTGAACCTGTAAGAAACAAGTCATCTACATATAGGACAAGAATGAGAATCTCACCTCCAACTACCAAGTAGTAGAGATTAGCATCTGCCTCACTCTTCACAAAGCCCATTTCCTGTAAGTAACTATCAATGCGCTCATACCACGCTCTGGGAGCCTGCTTGAGTCCATACAATGCTCTCTTCAATCTACACACGTGGGTCTCTTTGTTGTGTGCTACAAAGCCTTCTGGTTGTTCTATGTATACCTCCTCTTTCAACTCACCATTAAGAAATGCTGTCTTGACATCCATTTGATGGATCTGCCATCCCATCTGTGCTGAAATTGAGATTACAGCTCGTATAGAAGTATACCTGGCAACTAGAGAAAATGTCTCCTCGTAGTCTATTCCCTCTTTCTGAGAGAACCCCTTTGCCACGAACCTTGCCTTATATTTCTCGATGCTACCATCTGCACCGTGCTTGATCTTATAGATCCAGCGTGATCCAACCACTGCCCTATCTGTTGGTCTAGGCACTACCTCCCACACATCATTCTGCATAATTGAAGTATACTCCTCAACCATTGCTTCTTGCCACACTTGATGTTGTGCAGCCTCCTGATAGCTAGAAGGTTCACTATCTACCAACATACTAACTAATGCAACATAGTCATCATACCTGGCTGGTGGTTTCCCTTGTCTATTACTCCTCCTAGGAGTACCCACTAACTCCTGAGTATTCTTCGTGTCCATGCTGAACCTCACCAGTTCTTGCTGCAACCGTAGAGAATGAAATATCAACCTCCATGTCTTCTTGATGCATCTCTTCTTGCACCATGTTGCTCCATACTTTGAAAACTCTCTCCTCCCGAGTCTATGCTTGTACTTAGTAATCGTACTCGAGATTTCTGCCCTTGACTCGATTGAGTGATCCTTGGAGCTTCTGTTGGCTGCTTACTCTGATCATCTACTGGCAAATCTCTAGACCTTCTAAATGCCTTGTCCTCCATGAACTTGACATCATGTCGAACAATAATCCTTCGGTCCCCTGGAATGAATATCCGATATGCCTTAGAGGTTTCACTGTACCCCACAACGTACCCTCTCTCTACAGTCTGATCTAACTTGGTACGTGTATCCTTAGGAATGTGACAATATGCCAAACTCCCAAAGATCCTAAGGTGACTGACATCTGGCTTCTTCGCAGTGAATGCTTCCTCTGGTGTCATCTTCCCTAGTACCTTATGTGGAACTCTATTCTATATGTATACTGTTGTATTGCATGCCTCTGCCCACAAATAATGGGGTAAATCCTGGTCATGCAACATAGCCCTTGATGCCTCTCATTATAGACCAATTCTTCCTCTCAGCAACTCCATTCTGTTGCGGATTGTAAGGAACAATCCACTCTCTCTTGATTCCTTCTCTGGTACAGAACTCCTGGAACTCATTGCTTTTGTACTCGCCTCCATTGTCGAATCAAGAAATTTTATCTTCCTTCCTATCGAATTCTCCACAAGAGCTTTGAACTCTTGGAAGCGACTGAAAACCTCATCCTTGGTCTTCAAGAAGTATATCCATGTCTTCCTGGAGAAATCATCAATAAAAGTAACAAAGTACTCATACCCTCTGAGAGACTTCGTCGACATTGGTCCACATACATCTGAATGTACTAGATCAAGAATGCCCTTGGATCTGGTGTCACTCCTTGGAAAATATGCTTTAGCAAACTTCCCCAACACGCATCCCTTACATACATCATCGTGCTCTGTGCTCACCTCAGGAACACCTGTCACTGTCTCATGAAGTAATTTAAGGGCTCCATGATGGATATGGCCCATCCTTCTATGCCATAGCTCTCCCTGATCTCTAAGATTACTGTTGCTCATGAGTGCCTTAGGAATATCAAACTGCAGCCTATAAAGCCGACCGCTCCTAACTCCAATAGCTATGGGTGATTTCCAATCCTTGTGCTTGATCAACACATGTGCCCCTCTAAAGAGTACATTGTACCCTTTGTCCTGAAGGACAGATACAGAAATCAAATTCATCCCTAAGCCTGGAACATGCAACACATCATGAAGGGGAATCATCTTACCACTCTCCCTCTGAAACTGAACAGTCCCTTTCCCAACTGAGTTGAGTTTGGACATGTTCCCCATAGAGATCTGGATTCTGGTGCTCTCTTCCTTATAACTGGAGAAGTATTCTCTAACTCCTGTCATATGATATGATGCCCCACTATCTATGTACCAAACACTCTGTGAGGTTGAGCTAACCATACATGCTATGAGTGCAAACTCATCTTCCATTCTACTAGAGAGCTCATCTACACTTGTTGAAGCCGCAACTTGCTTCTTGCCTTTCTTTTCATTCTTCTTCCTTTCTGGGCAATTGCTGACATAGTGGCCAAACTCGTGACAGCCATAGCACTTGATCTTCGAAGAATCTTTCTTCTTCTTTTCACCTTGTGAATTTGATCCTTTACTAGACCCCTTCTTTGCTTTCCCTTTACCCGCTAGGGCAACATTTTCCTGTTCCACCTCACTTTTCTGACTCTTATTGTTGGCTCCATTGACAAGACTTAGTCTAAGCTCCTCCTGAGTGAAATCACTCCATATTCGATCCCAACTCGGTAAGGTGTCTCGTCCATTGATGACTTGAACAAAGACATCCCACTGCTTAGTAAACCCATTTAGGGCTATTCTCACTAGCTCGTCATCACTTGGCTTGTCTCCAACAACTGCCAATTCATCCTTGACAAGTCTAAGTCTGGTGAGGTAACTTGTGACGTCTTCTCCCTTATTCATCCGGGTATTCCTCAACTTTTCTCTGAGAATCAGCTTCCGGTTAGTGGTAGCATTCTGGTACAGATTCATAATGGCATCCCACATCGTCTTCATTGTATCTAACTCTGCAATATGCGGAACAATATGATCCTTGACACCGTCAAGAATCAGCCTCCTCGCCTTGGCATCTTCCTTCTTATATGCTAAGAGTTGTGTTGCATCTGTAGGTACAGGTACAACAGTGGTCACATATTCCTTGATACCATTCTCTTCCAGCAATAGAGAAATTCTGGCTTTCCAGACACCAAAATTCGAGGCTCCATCCAATCTCTCCTGATCTCTTAAACCTGCTGAGGCCATCTTAAAAGAAAATAATAATAATAATTTTGAAGAGGTTAAACTGGGTTTTATAAACCCTCACTTTCTTTCACCTAGGGTAAATCTCTTCTACCCGAACTTAGCTCTGATACCATGTGAAAAATCTATTACAGTTACTGATTATTAACCTCCTATCTTGTAAGATTATTTGATCAACAAATATTGGAAAATAACACAACTGTAACTTCACAAATACAAACACATAAAAAAATACCCAACAAGGTGAACACAATATTTTCGAGATAATTGTCCTCGGGAAAACCCCGTAGGGAAACCAAAGATACTACGATGAGAAATATATTAAACTTTAGCAAATCAAGAGATACAAATACTGCTTACCTCTTACTGGTAGAGCTCTGACAATCTCCTAATCCTCCTGCTGATATTCCTCCACTGCTATCTCCAACGCTATCACTGCGCCCTTGCTAACACTGCAAGACTACTTGCTAACACTGCAAGTTTCTCTAAAACTTCCTTGTTACAAATGACCCCAATGACCCCCTTATATACGACTCTCATTGAAAATCAACAGCCGAGATTAATACAAATGAACGGCTGAGATTAAGACAACTCAATAACCATAACAACCTTGGTTATGAGGTGTCACCTAAAAGGAGTCAATATTAGATAACAATTGTTCTTATCCTAACAATATTTTTTTGACAAAAACAACTATTTCTCTAAATTCTAGGCTGTCCAAACTAGCCATAACAAATGGATGAGGACAAACAACTGTCCAAGCTACTAACTACTAAGATTAACATGAGGTTAATAGTAGGAATATTGAGAGGTTCCTAACCCTCATACAATAAGATAATTTTTAGATTTAAAATGAAGAACCAATGCAGAGATACTTAATGGGGTGTTGGATGCAAATATATAACACATTGTCAATGTAAATTTTTTTACAACAGCTTTAATTTCTTTTGATGAATCTAATAAGAAAGAATCTCTTAAATGAAATATATATTTGTTGTGGATTCCATTATATGCATGCAAATAGCATTGTTTTGGGTTCCATACCTTACACGATATAATGTGAATGGTTTTTCTTCCATTATTATTACAATACTCATGCTTGCAAAAATATATATATGTGTCCTTGTCACAACAGTTCACATAATTATCTTGCCTAATACTATTGTTTTCTTTTTTGAGGTTAATAGTAGGAATATTCAGAGGGTCCTAACCCCGATACAATAAGATAATTTTTTAGATTTAAAATGAAGAACCAATGCAGAGATACTTAACGGGGTGTTGGATGTAAATATTCAACACACTGTCAATAGACAACAAATTTGCAACAGTTTAATTTCTTTTGATGAATCTAATAAGAAAGAATCTCTTAAATGAAATATATATCTACATCTTTTATTTCCCTTCTTCTATAAGGTCCAGCAAAAACTATCTATAAATCATATTTGTGCATTTCTATTTTTTTAAGGACTAGGTCCTTATTAGGCTCAATTTTTTTACAATATTCTGATCTCTTTAATCCCTCTCCTGAAGCATTGTATACATTTAGCTTGTGGGAATAGGAATCTACATATTTCCATCTTATTCAATAGCATCTGCATCGCTGCATCATTATTTGTTGTTCTTTCTTTATTTTCATTCTTTACCATAGGAGAAGGAAATTTTACTATATCCCAATCATCTTTAATTGATCAGAACTGCACCCTTTTTTTTGATTAAGGAGATTAAACATGTCTTTTAAATTATTAATAATATGTTCAAATATGATGAAATTTAATAATATGCCTCCTATATTCGTACCTTTGGGATGGGAGTAGCTAATACTTATGGTGTTGATGTATTTGTTACCACAATATTCCATTGTTCTATGTAACGCGACCACCTACCTTCCAACTAGCTATTTGTTTCACATTCCTCTCTTTTTCGATTGGGATCCTCATCCATTGGTCATGTTTAAATATACCTTTTTTAATTGGTAATGATAATCAAATATTTGAGTCTTTTTCTGCATACGAAAACTTTGCTATCAGAGTAGATATCTCTCATACCTACATTTAGTAGAGAAAGAAATATACTGAAGGGGGTCTTGGACCGCAACATAAAACACAGTGTCAATAGATAAAAAAATTACAATAAAATTATAAAATTTTAATTTTGTTTGATGAAACTAATAAGAAATAATCTCTTAAATGGAAGATTTCTCTACATCTGTTATTACCCTTCTTGTTTTTGACCTCTATCTAACCCCTCTTATGAGGTCCAACAAAAATGATCTAAAATTTTTTTTTAACAAGGGCTAGGTTGTTATTAGGTTAAGATTTTTAGAATAATATGATCTCTTTAATCCTTATCCTAAAGCATTATTTACAATTAGCTAGTGGGAATAGGAATCTACCATATTCCCTTATTATTCAATGCCATTTGCATTGGTGCATCATTATTTGTTGTTGTTACTTCTCTATTTTCTTTCTTTACCTTATAAGCGTAAAAATTTGTTGTATTCTAATCTTCTTCAATTGATCGAAATTGCACCTTTTTGGTTTTTTAACGATTAAGGAGGTTTAGTTCGTTATTAAAAACATAAATAATATGATCACATATGATGAAATTTAATATTATATTTTTTTGTGATTAATGAGATTAAGCTTGTCATTAAAAATATAAATAATATGTTCAAAGATAAAATTTAATAATATGCCACCCATATTCGTAGATTTTGGATGGGACTAGCGAATACTTATGGTGTTGATGTATTTCTTACCGTAATATTCTAATGTTTCATACCTAACGTAAATATCCACCTTCCACCTTGCTATTTCAGTAACGCCCACAAATTTGACACACTAAAACCACGTCAATCTCCTTTAATTAATTTAGAAAATTAAGGAATTTTTTTGTTAAATACATTTAAATTAAATTAAATCAATATATCACCACCAACTATCTATTCATTTAATAATTCGATCCTGAATCAATTTAAATTTATCTTTTAAAATTTAATACGGGATTTAAATCATTTTCTAAGGTTTCCAATAATTATTTTTATTTAAATATATTGACTCATTTAATATCATTATTTCACCTCATTTAAAAATCCACGTTAGTTTATTATAGGCTAATTGCTAAGGTGGTATAAATCTAACTCCTTTAATAACTTATCATCAATACCTATCATTTAATTACTTAACTGCATGTTTTACTTTTAATTGCTTTAATCCCTTTAGTTCATTATCAAAATACTATGCACAAAATTGTATAATTAATCCTTACAACCGAGAACCATTTATTTATTTATTACTCGATAAAAAAATTCACAACTTGACCTAACGACTAAGTGACCCCATTCAACCAATACCCATACTTAATATTTAAAAAGAAATTACTCTTTCGCACAAAACTTTCAACTACTTAAAATGTATAGGGACAATTTTCTACCCTAGGATTGAGCCAATTACATCCATTTGATCAATATTGCCCTAAAAATCCATAAGTTGTCTTTTTATTACTTTCTTACCCTAATCTCTTCATTTGTTGATTGTTGTTTTGCAGGTTGAAGGAGAGTGAAGGCCATGGAAACTTGAAGGGAAACCATGTAGGAATTTTGTTATAGTTTTGCAAATGGAAGGAACTCTTCCTCCATTTTTATTATTTTTCTTAGGGTTGTAGAATGTGGTTTTCTCCTCTCTCTTTTGTGTTGTAAGGATCCCACGAAGATCTCGGTATTTTCAAGTTTGAGAGTACACACACACACACACACACACACTAATAGCCATTGATTTTTATTAATAAAGAAAAAATACGATTCGGCCCCAACATGTGCAAAAAAAAAAAAATGCGGGTTTAACTTTTTGGTTTTTGTAAATGTTTTGGTGTGGGTCAGCCATAGCCACTCACCTATTTTTCACTTTTATTAAAAGCATACAACTAGACACAAGTGTGAGGGGGTTCTGCCCCTTCGCAAAAATATTTTTAAAAAAAAAATTATTGTAAAAAGTCAACAATGGAAACTATGGTTTTGCCTTTAGGCTATGTGGAATGGTAGCTCTTTTTTCATTTTATTTTATATACTTTACTTTTATAAAAGTACACTCTATTGATTAGGGCCTAATCATCATTTATATTTATATATTTCACTTGTCATGTTATTTTCAAAATATTATGTTTTGGTACATTTATTTGAATAAAAGTTTATCTAAATATATATTTGATAGGTTGATTGTTTAGAGGAAATTTCACAAATAAGGAGGAGTAATTTTCTATCTTAACCAAAGAATTTTTTTGTTGCAATACTCTTTATAAATGTGATAGTATCTTGTTAATTTTTTACCAATTGAGCAATTTACAAAAGGAAAGGCAAGAATGAAAACTCAACCAAATGCAATGAAGTATGACAAGATCATTTGAAAGGAAACACCATAACCTATATCCTTGTATATTTCCATTTGAACAAGAACACTTTCCATTGATAGTTAAATTCACCCTTGATATAAATTACAAGTTTAAAAAGATACAATGATCAACAAGAAGAAATCTTCACATTCTCCTTTCCAACATTTTCCACTTCTTAAAGAATAATACAATCAGATTTCCATAATACATTACATGGAGTTAAATCTTTAAAATGCAAGTTTACAAAATCCCTCCACATGGGTGGAGACAACATGGTAAAATTTACAAATAGTCTCTCTCATTCTTGGTCTCCTACATAATGGAACTCCTTCAAGAGCACAAATTATAGCTCCTTCATTTCTTAAACTTCAAAATACAACAAGGAAGGGGAGAAGGTAACACTCTCCTACTAACCTTATTCCAATGAGAAGGAGAATTCATCCTTCTCCTTAGCCCCTAATCCCAACAATGAATAAATAAGGGATGTCAAGAAAACATGATAACTTCTACAAAGTTCAACAAACATCCATTCAAATCAACAAAACTTGCAACACATCTAAACACAATAACATTAATAAGAAACAATACACCATTTTCGCAAGCACAAAAGCTTAAAATATAAGCCAAGGAGAAGAGAAATATATGGAATACCTTATAACTCACTAAATCAGTTAAGTACCCACCTTAAAATATTCCAAAATATTCATTCACAAATAAAAAAACTCTTGTCCCCCTCAATATCTTATCACTCCCTCAAATGAAACAAACCAAGATAAGTAAGAAATTTTTCTTACTATCATAAGGTGGGACACCTTACCTAAACTCCCTTCAAATGAATATACAAAACTTTTATCTCTCCCTCAAAATATCCCCATTTTAATTCTCTCACACCATCCTTAAGGTCATACTACCCCAAAATCCAAAACAACACATCAATCATTCATTTTACAAACACTCACACAACAATTAAAATAAAATGCAAGGGTAAAGACCCTATCTTACCATTACAAGAATCTTCAATTCATAAGAACAAGCTTCAAGACTTTCTAAGTCCAAGCCAAAACACAAAAAAAAAGCTCCCAAGCTAAAAAAACACTCAAGCCAAACTATTGAAAAAAATGCAATTGTGACAAAATAAAATCCAATCACCCCAAAACTCTACAATAACTTACATAAATAAAAAAATGAGGAGAGAGTGGTGATGTGGCCCCATGTAGGATGCCACATCACTTCTCCTCCAATCCACATCACCAAGTCAAACACCAAGACCAAAGCTCATAAATGGGTGGGTGAGGTTATGACAAGTTTCCTTCCACACACAAACCACTACTCCATACTTCTAAGGAAAAAAATTATAGGACTTGTAAGAAATTACAATTAATTCCACTCTTTCCTTTTCAAAAATACATAATAAGGCCTAAAATAAACCCCTCACATTATAGGTATAGTTGGTGGGTGCATTTAAGAGGTATGGGACAAACTTAACTTTTCCCACAAGCCTCCAAACGTGGCTCCAAAGTCAAAATTCGAGATTTGAAGGATGGGGTTGAGTACACAACTCTAAAACCAATAAAATCCATCACAAATCATGAAAAGAGCAAGGATTTCCATCCACATTAAATTCCCACATAGTCACATCCCAACTTAGCATAATAAACATGATTAATTAACTAAACAAGAGCACATTATTTAAGAAATAATAAAGTGCTCATACATTAGAATAAATAAATAACATACTCAACAAAATAATTAAAAATGAAAGAGGGAGAAAGAAAAACATTATCCTGTGGTTGCATTTCAAGGTCACCCCCATGGTAACCTCCTAACAACTCAATAAATAATAAACAATACACACGAACACAATTTTTCCAAAGTCAGCATGTTGAAACATCAAATATTCCTTAATTTGTCGTCTCCTAGCCCCTTCTTGTTTATTGTGATATAATTTCCCATAAATAAGAAAAGTAGTACCCCTTCGGCCTCAAGGCCATATCAATAACATCAAGTAACTAAACACATACATATTCAGCAATTAACATCATCATATAACGTAGTTAAACCGTCATCAAAGTTAAGTAATTCTATCAATTATTTACAATTTATAAACATTTCAATTCAACCTTTTCACCGACATCAATGAGGTTACAAGGCCAACCCAATCATCTAAAGATAATCAATACATAAAAGAATAAAACACATATTTGACTTATCAATTATTTACAATTAGAATTCTTCCACCGTGAATTAACATTTATGTGCTATGAAAATTCATATTTTTACTACAACTACTGAATTTCGTACGTCTATTGTTACTCATATCTCTTTTGGATGCTCTAGACAACATATCACTGATCCCTAATATCATCACATCATTAACAACTCTCAACATCCAAGAAATCATAGGGTTAGTTCAATAAGAAAAACATAATCGTTAGAACATAATAATAATTATAATGTCCATCGTGTCTATCTATAAGCTATCCAGAATATAAGAATAATGTCCATGTCTCAACAAAAAATAATCAAAATCATAATAAAATAAATGTCAAAGAGGAGGAATTACAATTTGTTTCACATTCCTTTCTTTTTCTATTGGCCTCCTTACCCATTGGTCATGTATAAATATAACTTTTTCAATTGGTAATAATCATCAAATATTTCAATCTTTTCCACATATAAAAACATTGATATCGGAAGAGATGTATCTCATACCTACATTTGGTAGAACCTACTTGGACGAAATACGTGGTAGAGGTGGTTGAGACATGACAGTAGACTACCATCGATTTGTAAACCTAATTTCTCCTTCATTGTTTTCCTTTCAAATTTTACAAACATTGTTTTCTTTCATAGATGTAGATTTAAAACATAGCACATACCTTGAAGATGATGTGGAGAAAATGTAATGAAAGTCCTATGGTTTTGGAGAGAAACATGGAGCAACCATCATTGTGGAGTGTCCATTACCTAAATGTGACGGTGTGGAATAATGATCTCCCACTATTTGTATTTGTTATGGAAGATTTGAGAAAAACATAGGAAATGCCTAACAACAATAATCTCTTCTCTAATTTGTGGCGTAGACAATGTAAATGAGTATAAGGGACCAGTTTGTAAAGAAAACCTCCTATTTGCGATAGAATTATCGTGTAATAAGAGACTATGTTGAAAGTGAGTGAAGCCATTTCCACAGAATGTCAATTGTGCGAGAAGATATTATGAGTGTTGCGACCAACCATGGATACATTTAGCCTTTCGAGACCATAATCAATCCCCATAGAGTTTTAATTTACAATTGTCATTTCTTGAAAGTCAGTAACACATCAACAAATTGATATGTTACGACAAAGTGTATCAAGTAATGCTTTGTAGTATTTCCTGTCAAAGTACGATTGCAGAGATCATCCCAACCTCAAAGAAGGATACGATATATATGACAAACGTGAAATAAAACACCCCACTGTAAGCATCCGTGTAATGCCTACTAAAATCTGCCTACACAAAACCTGAGAATAACCTAGGACAAGCTAGAAAATTAAGGAATTTTAAAAAAAAATTGTGCCCGTCAACAGGATCTGAAATACAGTTGTCCCATTAATGTTTCTAAGTTAGTTATATTTATTAATAAAATTTTCCCCATTATAACAAAATATTAAAACCCACATTATACTTTAATGAACTTAATTAGACCAAGCATGGTTAATTTCTCCCTATGTGTTATTTTAATAAACAAATTAATTCCACTATAGTTAAATATCCCACATTTAAATCTCAAGGGTAAATGGGGCCAATATAAATAAATACTAAAGTTATTTAATTCCACAAGGTTAAAACAATTAACAAGGTTCCCATTTGACATGGGGTTAGAATAATAAACACACCCTACCCCAATAAGTGACCCCCTTAAAAGTCAACCCATGTATTTTGGAATTTAAACATTTAAATTTAAATTCAAAATCCTCTCACCCACTCCCCACCTACTTTTTGTAGGGATGAATCTCATCCCTTAGATGGATTCATTTAGGACCTTTAGATGAGGGAAAGACAACTAGCCCTAAATTTTGCTTAAGAAAGCTTCTTTCTATTTTTCTTTGACTTATGTTCTCTCTTTTGTTTTGCAGGTTGTTGGAGGAGAAGGAGGAAGCCATTAGAGGCCATTCCAAGATTTTGGAGAGGCATACATGCCACATTTGTTTTCTTATTTGGTTCATACCCTCACCTTGCATATTAATTATATATAAATAGTTTATTTAGTTCATATTATTTTATTTTGCCCAAATGGGCTTACAGGTTTGCCCCATTTTGATTAAATAGTTAAATGGTAGGTGTTTTCATATATACGGAGAATGTATACATATACATACATACATACATACATACATACATACATATATGTATGTATATTCTTGCATACATATACATATGTATATATGTATCTATATGAAATTTTCTTTATTACTAAACCCAAAAATATAAATATATATATATAAATATATATATATATATATATATATATATATATATATATATATATAACCAAACAATAAAAGTATAGTGGCCGTGGAAAAGTCTCACATAGTCTACACAAGGATTGGAGAATATGTGGCCCCATTTGTTTTTTGCGTTGTTTAGTGTATTGTTTGTGGAAAGTGTTGGGGTTGGGGAGAGGGTCGCCACCCCCCCCCATCCCATTATTAGTCAATGTAGTGGGGGTGGGGTGGAAAACCATTACCCCAACCTTCTCCCCTTTTATACCAACGCCTGCGGTAGACTCAATCAATATTAAGCCGATTACTATGAGTTCAAAAAACTTAAAAAAATCATGCCATATTCCTTCAAACACTATATATATATATACATTAATTATATCCTTATTTATATTAATTTTAATATCGATAGTATTTAATAATAAGAAGAAATGTCATTAAGTAATAATAGGTATATTATTAACTAATCTAGATTTTGCACCTAAGATTTTTTTTGTAAAATTTGATAGTATCAAGATAAGTGGTATAAAGGGATACCAGTCTAAATTCTAATTTTTATTGAATTGTTTGACTTTAGGTTATAAATAATTTCACAATAACTAGATAATGAGTCTACCCATTCTAATGAGGCTAAGGCTCAAACTGCAATGAGTAATTTCTTTCACTCCACTAGATTTAGGAATTTGACCTATTTTGTTGAGCATGTAAAAGATAGTTAAAATTTGAGTTATTTCCATCTACTTGAATAGATTTTAGCTTTCTTTCAACCACTATAGGAGAATGAACAAATATCAGTTTTTCACAACTTTATAAATTTAATGGAATACAATAGAAGTAACTATTTCTTTCCTTTTACAAACTACAACTTTCGACCATTATCGCACCCAATTATAATAAGATTTTAGATAAGTTTTAAAATAAGAACTACTAACTTTCCAACAAGATTTACAAAATTATATGAGATAATATGTTTACTAAAGTATGAACAAGTTGTTTCTTTCCTTTCTAATCACTTTTCTAACATATCAACTTGCTTTAATAACAATGTCTTTCATTTCCCCTTTTCTTTTTCAACCTACAATACAAATTTAAAGTCCAATAATGAATACAAATTTTTTTCACAAGATTAATACAATATCTTCTATTTAAAGTGGGAAAACTCACAAGAATTAAATCTAAAAGGATTACAATAGTACAAGTCTTCCACCCTAAGTGGGAATAACAAGGAGATTTTCTCACAAGGAACAATGTTGAAAGGTTCACATCAACAAGGAGATTTTTTAAGGACACCAAAAATGTTGAAAGGTTCACATCACCAACAAGAGAGCTCTACCATGCTTCATTTGATCAACAACTAAAAAGGGGGGAGAGGTAACAACCTCCACCCAACCAATAATCCAAAGAGGAGGAGAAGTTATCCTCCTCATTGGCCCCCGAGCCTCAAGCACATTGCAATGAAAAAGAAGGATCCAACTCATGGGAAATAAAAATCTTCCACCTCATAAAATCTAGTTTTCACATCAACACCAAAACTCAAACACCACTACTACAATCACAAGAAGGAAAAAAATCAAAATATGCAAGGCTTCGTAATGTATAGCCCAAAGGAGCAAGAATCTATAAGGAGGTAACTTATGCCTCCCAATGGGAAATAGGTTCCAACCTTAAAAGCCTCCAATAAACATCTCAAAACCTCTACACACTCTTATGCCTCCCTACTATCTCTTATGTCTCCTCATAAAAAAACAAAGTAAGAAATACAATAATTTCTTGTCCAATGTGGGGCACCCAACCCAACTCCCTCCAAAACATAAAAATAATTCTTATGCCTCCCATAATGTAAGCTATCCATAGTCCCCCTACACCACACTTACCAAATCTACCCAAGTACCCAACAAGCATACCAAAAACACAATATAACACACACATATACATACATAAAGGAAACAATAAAATAAGGGTATAGATCCTACATTTCCATGGTAGAGATATATCCAAGAGTCACACACCAAACATATTCAAGCCCAAACAATCATCAAAAACTCTAACAAAATCAATAAGCACTCCAAAATCCTCCAACTCCAAAAAATGCAAGAGTGCAAAAGAATGAAGTAACCCTTAAACAATAAAAAGAACTTGAATAAAAAGAAAAAAAGAGAGGAGGTTGAGGTGGATCCATGTAGGATGCCACATCGCTCATCCTCCACTCCACCTTATAAGTCAAACCTTAACTCCCAATGCACAATAAATTTGTGGGTGGGAGGAATGACAAATTACTTACACACATGATCCAAGCCCACACCCCCTAAGGACAAATTTAATTACATGAAAGAAAGTGCAATAAAATTTTACCTTTTTGTCTTCCAAAACACATAATGGGGTCTATTTTTACCCCCAATCCATAGGTAGGGCTGGTATAGTAATTTAAGAGGTGTCGGAAAAGTTTAACTTGTCCCAAAAGCCTCAAAATTGGCCCTTAAGGCCAAATCCGAATTATCATGAAGGGGTAGAGTGTACAACACTCAAGATCGAAAGCACTCAACTTACAACACATAATACAAGGACATCTAATCTAATAAATGAATTATTTTGACCCATCCAATATTTACTTTAGTAAAAAGAATACTTTACTAATGTAGACACAAATAAAGTAGTTAATAAAAGGATAATACATCACTATAAAATCACATACAAAAATAAGATAAAGGAAACTAATAGAATAATAACACACATACCCCTTGGTCATAATTGTAGTTAATGGCCCCTATGGGTATCCCCTAACAAATATTCAAACACACACACAAAAAAAATACATGTTGCCATGGTGAAATTTGTTGAATTCATCTAGCATTCAAATGTGCTTGGTCTCTAATCCCCCATTGTTTGTTGTGATAGGTTTACCTACAAAACACATAATACCTCCTTCGACCTTGTGGTGTATCAAAACATCAAAAATAAAATATATAATATAAATCCACAATCATCTACATATGAATGAAACCATCATCTAGGTAAGTAACCATATCATTTACAATTTCTATCAACATTTTGATCTTACATTTCATCAATAACAATAGGATAACAAGATTTGTTCAATTTTTAAGGTCTACTAAAAAGATGCAAATATTGCATGTCGAAATATGTAACCATGTCTACAACATATCATCATTGATATAAAATGTCTTTAATAATCCACACACAACATACTATGACTCAAAACCAACAATAGACTGAGTATCTCTATCATCTACCATCCCGCTAAGTCAAAATACTACTATAATGTCCATAAGTATAGTTGAAAGTATCGAAATGAAAATCAAAGTGTCGAAGGGAAGTGGGCACTGTATCCTCTCCCCTTAGACTCGAATTCCTCCAGAAGTCACCGGAATAGGTGTGGGAACTGGACTCATAGCAATGTAGCATCCTGCCATGTAGCTACAGTCTCGTCATACCTGTCCCATTAGAGTCAAACCTGGTCAATATCTCTACCTCGAAGGCCTAGGGTCATTTGCTCTAGAATACGGATGGGCTCCACCATCACCTACCCTTGATCCTACACATGTAATGTGGTCCAATCTAATACATGAGAAGGATCAACAATGAATCTCCTAAGTACAGAAACATGAAACACATTGTGGACATGAGACAAGCTAGGTAGAAATGCTAGGCAATAGGCCTAGGGACCGATATGCTCCAAGATCTCAAAGGGACCCATAAAAATAGGAGCAAGCTTAGAGACTTTTCTGTAATAGATAGGGATCTTATGTGGCCAAACGAAGGAACACCGTCATGCCCACCTCAAAACTATGATCTGTCCTATGTTGATCCACATACTTATTCTCGCCTAATCATAAAAAAAAAGCTACTCGATGTCTTGATTTTAAAGCCGGCCCAAGAGAAACCTTATCCTCTAACTTGTACCAAATAAGAGGTGTCCTGCACTCTCTACCATACAAAGTGCTTAAAAAAGAGCCATGCCTATCAAAATCTGAAAACTATTATTATAGGAAAACTCCACCTAATACTAATACTCCTCCCATCTAGATCAATGATATAATAGTACATCCTAAGCATGTCCTTTAAGATCTTATTCATTCACTCAGGTTTGTCCATCTATCTCACGGTGATAATTTGTGCTGAAGTTTATCTTCTTCCCAAGAGCATACTTGCATGGTAGTCCGGATGTGGGAAGTATAAAAATTGATCATGGTCACAAATGGTCTTTCACGTAATCTGTGCAATCTAAAAATATCTTCATGATATACTCGTAAATCGCACTACTTTGTGTAGGTGGTCTTCACTGGATAATAATGAGCAAATCTCCTCAATTTATCCACCATGACCATGATGGAATCATGGTGGTATCTTGATGTTGGAAACCCAACTATGAAGTCCATGCCAATGGTGTCCCATTTACACCACGGTATAGTGTGAGGAAAGAGAAGGCCAGCTAGATATTGATGCTCGTCCTTCACCTTCTAACACTCTAAAGAGTGTGAAAAAACTGATCCATGTCTCTTCGATGTCCCCTCCAATGGTACAACTATTTCAAGGTGGCATGCATCTTCTTTACCCCGGGATGGGCTAAATAAGGTGCATGATGAGCCTCTTCCAAAATGTGTCTAGTCTCAAGCCTCCATCTCTAGGAACATATATCCAACCTTTGTGTTGGAGAAGGAAATATGTCTCTAATGAAAATCCATCAAATTTCCCCTCAAAGGGCCTCTGAGACTCAATCTATCCTCTTCTGAAAGGTAAAAGTTGTCATGAGGAAGCATTTGTAAAATTCTACTCCGTAAATCTGTATGCACTAAAGTGGCCATAACCACATGTCTCTATCTACATAGGACATTTGTAAACACATTATTATTCTTCCCTTCACATGATCTATCTCCATGTCATACACACAAAGAAACTCCATAAAATGCCACTAATTAGTGTTGAGATTAGGCTGCATGAAGAGGTGGCGAAGACTCAAGTGATCAGTCCTAAGTGTAAATATCTAACCAAGAAGGAAGTGTCTCCAGTGTACTAAGGCATGTAAAACTGCTATAAGCTCAAGGTCATGATTCGGGTAATTGAGCTCATAATCCTTGAGTTTGGGAGACTCAAAAGCAACTACACTACCCTCCTACATCAACACACCTCCAAGTCCTGCCAAAGAAGCATCTTTACAAACAAAGAACTTACCTTGAGGATCTGACACTACAAGATTAGGCACTCTCATGACGCGTTCCTTCAGTGTCTTGAAGGTCTTGTCACATTTGTCTAACCATACGAACTTCTTCCTTTTCCGCTGAAGGGAAGTGATGGGGTGTGCAACCTGAGAGAAGTCCTGTATAAATCTCCTATAATATCCTACCAAGCCCATGAAGCTTTGCACCTCAGTCACACTAGTGGGTGCTAGCCAATCCATAATAGCTTAAATCTTGGAAGGATCAAATGTGATACCTTCCCCAAAAATGATGTGGCCTAAATATTGCACCTTTTTTGAAAAATGCACACTTCTCCAAGTTCCCATAAATATGTTGCTCACGAAGACAAAGTGAAGAACTTGGTGAAGGTGTCCCTTGTGCTCCTCATCCACGTTAGTATATATGAATTTCATTAAGAAATATGAGCAAGAAGTGATCATAAAATGTCCTAAATACCCCATTCATATAGGTCATGAACACTATGGGGGCATTCGGTGGACCAAAAGGCACTATTGTGAACTTGTAGTTGCCATATCTCGTACATTTAAAGGAGGTCTTACGAATATATACCTCCATTATCCTCAAATTGATGATACCCTAACTTAAGATCTATCTTTGAGAATATTGTGGGCCCTTAATTTTATCAAATTAATCATCAATTCGTAGAAGGGGGTTAATGATTCTTGATCATTAATTTATTCGCTCATGGTAATTAATACACAACTCGTAGAAATCCATCCTTATTCTCAACAAAATCACCGGTTCAGCCCAAGGGGACACATTAGGATAGATTATTCCTTTATCTATAAGGCCCTCAACCTAAAAATTGAGCTCACAAAGCTCAGGGGTAGTCATTCGATAAGGTGCTCGTGAGATAGACTCTACTCCCATAACCAAATCTATGTGAAAATCTATCTCACGTGGGGTGATAACCCCGACAGCTCCCCTAGAAAGAGATCAGAAAACTATATCAAGATGTGATGGTCATCAAGAGATGGCCCACTAGACTCATCCTTTGATCTGTCACTAACCGTAATAGCATACATAAATAAACCCCATCACACACACTGCTTAAGCTACATAACAAAGATGGTGTGGATGGAAATGGGCCTCCCAACTCCCCGCTATCACTGAGTCAACTCCTAGATCATCTGTACATGAAATAGTCTTATGGTAACAATCCACTCTAGCTCGTGTGTAGACAACAAGTCCATGCCTAAGATGTCTCCATAAGAACCCAAAGGCATGATACAAAGATCCATGACACACTTCTTCACTAAGGAGTCTACAAATTTTTTTCTCCGATGCCATTTCAACGTCCCAACTAAGACCCTACCTAACTACCACTAGCCTACAATGCTCTACTAAAGATGGTGTATTAAATGACTCAAATGAACCGTAATAAAAAAATATAGAGGTAGTTATACTACTAATACTACATGTCGTCTCTATCATAGCACTTTGGTGCTCATCTTGGTAGTTCTCAACCACTCAATAGATCCGATGGCTACGCCTTATGTCGCCAATAGTAGGATCTGAAATCTGTATCTTACCCTTGTTACTAGGGTTTTGTGGGTACTCTCTCCAATGATTTCTGAAAACACCACAACTATAACAACTGCTCGGTCATCTTTAATGAGATGTTGATCTAACCAAGACTCTAGAGGTCCAGTATTGTGGACCCCGATGATTTGGCTATGGACTAATGAGGTCTCTCCGGCAACCTCATGCTAATCGAGGTCTCGATACGGTGTGTGTCCTAATGGGACCCCTAGGAGGAGGTCCCATATTCCATCCCCTTTGAGCGTCAAATATCTTAGTAGGTCCGAATGGTGGACAAATCTTCTCTGCTGCCGCTACTAAGATGGCTGTTGTGGTGGCCTTAATGACGACTATGTAAGACCATTTCCACCATGAGGAGGAGGAGCGACACCATTGATTCTGCTATCCTACATCTCGTTAGATGTAGATTTAAACTATGTCCCAAGCCTACTACATTTTCCCCATTCTCCTCTCGTAATATAGGCCTTCTCCATGGCTTGTCCTAAGGTCTCGTGGGAAATTAATGTGCACCACACCACCCAAATCTAAATTTAGGCCCATGATGAACCTATGAATCTTTACCCTCTCATCCTGCATTTAGTCGACATATTGT